>OX380347.1:3580608-3984279 GCA_947425015.1 Pterostichus niger
ATCTTGTCGGCATATCAAAGATCTACCGCAGACGCTGAATAAGCAAAAGTCAATCTATATTGTTTATAGCTGAGGCAATTATCAATTAAAATAACAATTAATTCCAAGAAATTGAAGCTACAAATATGTTCATTCTAAATCAACAATAATAATTTAGTCTACAACTCATCAGCTATCAACAATTATGAATGTGCATGATGAAATGCATCAACCGCGATACCGCATTGTTACAGTAGATACCTACTTCCGCCGTCTTTTCAAATTTTGCCACTAATTTAGCAATTGTGGTTGCACTTGGAATCGGTCGATCCATAAACTTAATAGAAAATAGATCTCGCACTTTTGAGTAACTATTTCCTCCATAGTACATTTTTATTATAAATAACCATATTTTGCAAATTGTGAAGTAAAAACGTCAGAAACGTCAAATAAAACACTCGCAAGACAATAAAACAAAACAGTCATAGGTAACTATATTTATATACATTAAAAATTGAATAAATCGGGGAATTTACAAAACTTAAAAGTTAATTTACGGTACAAAATAACTAGTAAATTATTGTTGTCTGGTAGAACATCGAGCAACAGCATGCAAAAAACTGATTTCCCATGTTAATCTCCTATGTACACTTTTAAAACAGACACCCGGTATATATATATATATATATATACCACAGATTACTTTAATAAAAATACCAAAAGTCACAAGTGAATATTATACTGTGCAATAAACAAGATTTTTTTATTTGTTTAAATGCAAATTAAATTTTGAGTATTCGATTTTATGTTTTTAAAAAGAATACTAAAATCTTTATTAATATTATAACTTTATTATAATTTGTATATGGTTACATATGAGTCACAGTACTTGACTGTGCAGAGTCTACGATACAAAGAGCGTGCTTATTCACTAAACTAGCCTATTTATACATTTCTCTTATCTTCTAAATATGCAACCTATGCTAGATGATATTATGACTAATGTAATGAAACAACAGGTTCAAGATACATAATTTACATTTATCTTATCTTCTAAATGTGCAACCTATGCTAGATGATGTTATGACTAATGTAATGAAACAACAGGTTCAAGATACATAATTCCTCCCCTTTTAGTTGTTTCATTATATTTGTTCTTGCATAGCTAGTTCACTTAGCTTTTTTCTTACTGTTTTTACCTTTCTTAATTTTCTTTCATTTCTATATAATTTTATTTTAGGTAATACATATTTTCTTAAAATATAACAACTTATTAATATAAATATTATAACATATATTATATAAGAGTGATGACTGCTATTTTCAATTTTGATTTCTTTTATTTTTATAATTTTCGGTTCATTTAATATAATATCGGAGTTATTCTGTAATTTAGTATCATTAAATTTTGAACTTATTAATTCCTTCTCAAATGTTTTAAATTCAATTTCTTTATATTTTTGTAGAATTCTTTTAAATGTGAAATTATTTATTTGACATTCTTGGTTAATTTTTATCTTATAGATTCCTTGAATATTTCTTTTTATTTTTATTTCGTTACAGTTCATTTGAATTTCTTGCTTATTTGGACTAATCATAATTAGTTCATTTGTATTTTGAATTAATTCAAAAGTATTCTTTTTCTCAATATTATGGTATTTGCAATCATCATCCTTCTGCTTATCTAGTATATTTCCCATACATTTACTTATTTCTATAAATTGTGTAATACACAAGTATTTATTCTTAATATAACTACATTCGCTTATTTTATAAGTCTTATCTTGTGTGAAATATAATTGTTGAGGTTCACTCATTATTATGAATCTATCATTCTGAATCATTGGTAATGGGGTAAACTGGTTTAATTTGAAGGATTCTTGGGAGAAGGTTGGTATTGATATTATAAAGTATATTTCTCCGTTATAGTATTTACAATGGGTTTCTATTAGTTCGTTTAAATTCCAAATGTCGTTATTTTGTGTAGTTTGTTTTAAATTTTCATAAGATATTATACTAACGTCTAGTTTGTGTAATGAGCAAAAGGTTAAACTTGTTTCTATTTGTTTTGTTAATTCATTTAAATTCATTATTATTAATATTAATTTCTGAAATTTACTTTCCATATCTATTTGTAATTTCCAATCTAAATTTCCTTTTAAAGCCTGAATTATGTTCTCAATTTGATGTGTTAATTCTTTTTCATTGTGTCTAACATTTTCTAGTTGTGTATTAAATTTATTTGTCATATCTTTATTATGTTTAATGACTTCATCATTCTGTCCTTGTAGTATTTCCTGATTTGTTTTTAATTTATTAAACATTTCTTCATATCTTTGACTATCCGTAGAATCTAAATTTCCTGTTATTGATTTAACAATGGAGACTAATCCGTTTATAAGTCCGCGTTTTTGTCTTTTATTAAATAGTTTTTGAATTTGATTATTTAAGTCTAAATAATTATAATTTAAAATATTAATGTATGTTTGGACTGTTTCATTATAGGGTTTTATATTCTTTAATAAATTATCTCTATTTGTTCTTAATTTTAGGAATTCTTCATAGATGGGATTTATGTTGTAGTTATAGTATATTAGTTGTTCACCAGTCTTGATTTTGCATTCACCTAATTCGGCAAGGTGGAATCCATTATTGTTCGAGATATCTTGAATTTGTCCTTGACATCTGAAATTTTTATTTAATTTTTAGTTGATTTATTTTTATATTTTTACTTCTGTTCTTTTTATCTAATATTTTAATTTTTTCTAATAGAGGGTTATAATTTTTAACTGAATATTTTCTGTATATTGGTTTCTTTATTTTATGAATAATTCTAGGATTCTGTTTAACATATACTTTATCTGTTAATTCTAAAGGATTGTCATTTTCTGTATTTCGTTTTAATTTTCTCTTTCTATTCTATCTTTAATAATATGCTTAATTTTCCTTTGTTGTTCTTCATAATTTTCTCTTAATTTGGATTGGTCTGTTTTTATAAAAATGTTTTCATTTGATATTCCGTAAAGTATTTCAACTGGACTGAGTTGTGTTGTACTATGTTTTGTATTATTATACGCTAATGTAGCCATTCGTATTTTTTCTGACATTGCTATGTTTTTAGTGTCTGGTCTTGAGTGTAATATTCTCAATTGTTCTATTAATGTTGAGTGAAGTCTTTCCACTGCATTACTTTTAGGGTTATTAACACAAGTTATATGTAATTTAATTTTCTTTTTACTTAAGAGATCTTTCATTAATGTGTTATTAAATTCTGTACCATTGTCCATTATTATTTCCTTAGGTATTTTGTATGTTTCAAAGTATATTCTTAATTTATCTGTTATTTGTTTTGCGCTCTTATTTTCGACCTTGATAATCTGTGCGTGCTTGGAGAACTGATCTAATATCGTCAAGTAAGGTTCTTTATTTAGTGATAACAAGTCTATGTTTATCATTTCAAATGGTGTGCTTGGTGTTATTGTAAGATTGTCGGTTATTTTTATAGGTTTTCTTTCATATTTATTACATCGGCACGTTTCACAGTTGTTTATATATTCTTGAATGTCTTTATTCAGGTTTGGCCAATAATATTTTTCTTTTAATTCTCTTATGGTGGCTAAAATTCCTCTATGATTTGTAAGGCCTGTGTGAAAGTCATGTATAATTTCTAATTGTTCCTCGTTATTTTCTACGTTGTTTACTAATTTTGTACACGCTATGATATTTATAGAATTTGGTTGGAAATTTTCTTGTAATATTTTTGAAACTTCTTTATCTAAATCTTTTTGAAATAAGGCTAAATATCTAATTTTTGGGGTTAGATAAGTTTTTATAAAATCTATAACATCTTGTTTAAAAGTTACTTTATTAAATTTACAAATAAGTCTTTGTTTTTTATTGTCAAAATATTTTTCTATTTTTATTTCAGTATCCCTGTCTACTTTATAAATTATTATTTGATTATCCGCTATATTAATTCTCTCATCTAAATATTTTATTCCTGCTATGGGATTCTCATTTGCGCTGTGTACCGTTTGGTTATCTTCTTCTTGATCTATATTATTTTGTTCGCTACTGTTTTCTGTTTCGTTATGGTTAACGTCGGGTAATGTGAAAACGTTTATTTCTATATTAGTATCTTCAAATATTTTATTTATCTTTTCTCTTACTTTTTCCCATTCTAATTTGTCTAAACCGCATCCTAATTTTGGGATGTTTATTATAGGTAGTTCATTTATAATCATGTAATCTCTTAATTCTTTTAAAGGTTTGTCCAAATTTTTAATAATGGTTTATCAAAATGATTTATTTTTGTAATTAGGTGAAATATTATTTTATTATTTATTTTTTGAATAATGATATTTTTATTATTTCGTTCTTTGCAAAAGTCTTTGCACTCATATTTTAAATTTATTTGTTCCGCCAGACCTCGTGACATTTCGCAGTTTTTTGATATACAGTGTGCGATGGGATTTTGTTCTAATACGTCTCCTATTAAATTATTTAATTTAAATTTGGGTTTCTGTCTGGATAGTAGGTCTGCAACAACATTCTCTTTACCTTGTAAATAATTTATCTCAAAGTTATATTCACTCAATTCTATTTTCCATCTAATTAGTTTTTGATTCGGGTTTTTCATGTTGAATAACCAGATTAAAGGTTTATGATCTGTTTTTATGGTGAACTTCCGTCCGTAAATATATGGTCTAAAATTTCTAACTGCCCATACTATTGCTTTTAGTTCTTTTTCTATTGTACTGTAATTCTGTTCCGCTTTATTTAAAGTTTTAGAGGCATAACATATAGGTAATTCTTTATCGTCTGTTTTTTGTGCTAATATAGTGCCTATTGCAAAGTCGCTTGCGTCTGTAGTTAATATAAATTCTTTGTTAAAGTCTGGGTTTTGTAATATTGGGGATTTTATTAATGTGTTTTTACATTGTTCAAATGCGTTCTTATAATTTTCATCATCTATATCTATTTTAACATTTTTTCTTAGACATTGTGTAAAAGGTTTTGTCAAGTTTGCGTAATTAGGTATGAATCGTCTATACCATCCTAAAGTTCCTAAGAATTGTTTTATTTCTTTTTGTGTTTTTGGTAAATTTAAATTTTTTATTGTCTCTATTTTCTTTTCATCTGTTGTTAGTCCGGTTTGATTAATTTTATATCCTAAAAATTTAACTTCTTGTTGTAAAAATTCTGACTTGTCTATTTGTATTTTTAAATTTGCTTGACGTAGTTTTTCGAATACTAGTCTTATATTTTTTAAATGTTCTTCTAAGTTTTTGCCAAATATTATAATGTCGTCCATATATACTAAACAGATTTTATTAATTAATTCGCCTAATGCTTCATTAATCATTCGTTGAAATGTGGCAGGTGCGTTTTTAAGTCCAAAAGGCATTCTAATGTATTCGTAGTGTCCAGAACTTGTGGAAAAAGCTGTTTTTTCTCTATCATTTTTATTCATTTTTATCTGGTGGAATCCTGAATGTAGGTCTAGGGTTGTAAAGTATTCGGAGGGTCCGATGTGATCGAATATCGTGTCAATGTTAGGTATTGGGTATTTATCATCTTTCGTTACTGAATTTAGTTTTCTGAAATCTATTACCATTCTAGTTTTTTGTTTTCCTGAAGCGTCTAATTTTTTTGGTACGATCCAAATAGGGGATGACCAGGGTGAAAATGATTTTTGTATTATTTTATTATCTAATAATTTTTTTACATGTTCTTCGATGTCTTTTTCGTAAATTTGTGGAAGTCGGTAATTTTTTTGTGTATACCGGCGTTTCATTTGTTACGTGAATTTTGTGTTCTATGGTGGTAGTGCAGGTTAGGTTTTCGTTTTCGTTTGGAAACAGATCTGTGTATGTGTTTATTAGTTTATCTAACTCTCTTTTTTCTATATTATCTAAGTGACTATTTCTAATTTGTATATTATTTGTTTCTGCTTTTAAATTTGTTGATTCTTCTAATTTATATATTTTATCGTCTAATTTTACTTTATTGTCTTTAAAGTTTATTTGTATATTTAATATTTTAAATGCTTCTATTCCGAGTAATATATTATATGTTTTATGAAATTTATAAACATAACATTTTAAAGGTTTTTTATGAATTTTTATTATTGTATATTTATCGCAATTAGATTTTCCGTTTACTGTTTTAAAAGTTAATTTTTCGTTATATGTTTTTACTTTAAATTGTTTTACTAAATCCGGGTGTATAAAGTTTATTGAAGAGCCTGTATCGAACAGTATGACATATGGATTAATTTTTAATGCTGGTAAGTTCGTTGTTATAGAAGACATTACTACTGTATCGCTTCTATCTGTGTCTCTAAATCTAAAAAAAGAATCTTCATAGATTTTCTTTTGTTTTTCTTTCTCTAATCTTTCGTTGTTTAACTCTTCGTCTATTTGTTTATGAAATTCTTGGTCCATATCGAAATCTATTTCGTCTAAGTCTACTTCTTCTATGTTATTATTTTGTCTGATTGTTTGTGTAGACATTGGTTGTGTGATTCGTGTTTGTTGTGTCATAGGTTTTGGGTTAAATCGTTTCGTCTCATAATAATTTTTTATATTTTGTCTAGGTGCAAAATTTGGGTTAGTTCTCTGGTATTGAGGTGGTTGTTTGGGATTAAATGATGTTGATGGGAATGTTTGTGATGGGAACTTTTGTGGAGGTTGCCCATTGCCAAATTTTGGTCTTTCTACATTGTTTCTCAACATAGGTGATTGATTATACGTATTAATAAAGTTAAATTCATTTTTAATCATTAATTCTATTTGTTCCAAAGTTGTAGGGTTTTTAATAAGGAATGATCCTCTAACATGATTTGGTAGTAGAGATATAAATCTTTTTACTATAAATTTTTGGTTTTCATGAATTATTGCGTTCTTCTGATCTTGTGAATAATTAGTTAAGTGTATTTTTGATTTGTAAAGTGAAAATTTTTCAAGCATTATTTTCAAAGTTTGTTCTATTGATTTTGAAAATTTCGTATCCATGAGTTCTATCATCAGTGTTTCTGATGTACTCTTGTCTACAAAGTTTGTGGTCAGATATAGTTTTAAATCTTCCCATTCTGCAAATTCGTTATTACTTGTAATTTCTATTGCTTGTTCAGTGAGTTTTAATTTTATCATGCTAAATGCAAACATTCGCTGATTTGCAGTGAGTTCTAGTGTATTAAAAATGTCCATAATCTTTGTGGCTTGTTTTATAAAATTATTTAATGTTTTAATATATCCATTATAACATGGGATTGTTTTGAGATACATTTCTATTTCTTGTACAGTTGTGGTAGCCATTGTTATGCGATTTAATCTACTAGGTTTTAATTTAATTTTGATATATTTAGTTGTTGGTAACGGTGTTAAGGAATCGTCTGATTCTATTGATTCAGAGCTATCGCTTTCTGACATAAGTTGTATTATGTGTGTGATTGACCTGTGCCGGGTCTCGGTATTTTTATTACTAGTCGTAGCTAGAAATACCCCTGTGTATTATAATATAAATGTTTTACAAACTTATAAAGAAATTCTTACATTTGTATCGTGATTGTGATTATGATGATTCTTGTGAACATCATCTTCTGTTGCGGCTTATTTTTCGTAGTTTTCGTGTTGTCTAGTAGAGACAGCAAGTGCTTCTGATGAGTGACGTGTTTCGGAACAGCAAGTCTTCCTAGTGGATTGGTCGACGTGATCTCGGAACAGCACTCTGGAGTACGTGAATCTTGTAGACGAACGTTGTGCCTTTGCGGCCTGATGGGTCCTGTTCGACCGGTTTTCGTAGATTTTTGTAGGTTTTGCTTGGTAAAGGATAAAAATCCACCACACAATTTTTTTTATTGTGTTTCGAAGCTATTAATCCTACCGACTGCGCCAATTAAATTTTGAGTATTCGATTTTATGTTTTTAAAAAGAATACTAAAATCTTTATTAATATTATAACTTTATTATAATTTGTATATGGTTACATATGAGTCACAGTACTTGACTGTGCAGAGTCTACGATACAAAGAGCGTGCTTATTCACTAAACTAGCCTATTTATACATTTCTCTTATCTTCTAAATATGCAACCTATGCTAGATGATATTATGACTAATGTAATGAAACAACAGGTTCAAGATACATAATTTACATTTATCTTATCTTCTAAATGTGCAACCTATGCTAGATGATGTTATGACTTATGTAATGAAACAACAGGTTCAAGATACATAATTTGCATGATTTAGTAGCAGAATTTTAATACAGATTCTAATAAGAATCAAGTAAAAATTTGCAAAATTAAAAAAATAAATTTTGATTGTAATGTTCGCAGTGTTTTTATTTGCTTATTGATACTAACAATTTAAAAACGTTGCATCTTTGCAAAAAAAATCATATACTTGCATGAATTCTATTACAACCGCCAGGATAAAATGATCCTGAATAATTATGCCTATAAATAAGGTCTTTCATTTATTTATTTTTCTTTCATTAACACCATATAATAAATATTGTAACTGATTATATATATATATATATATATATATATATATATATATATATATATATATATATATAATTATTAAATTTTGTCACTTCCGAAATTACTATATGATTAAATTAATTAGGCTACGTTTTTTCATAAGCCATATTATCTAACTAGTTGGATAAATACAAATTAGGGTTATTTAATGCGAGCTCATTAAAAAAGTATACACAACAATTCATCACTTACATATAATAACTACCAATATTTTAACTGGAAATTTTTTCTAAGGCCGTCTTTCCCTCTAATGAGTTTATTGTCATTTAAGCTGAAGAAAGGCTGTGTTATTAATTAAAATATAATCCTTATTTCCGTTACGAACATTAACAACCATGATAAATATATAATGCCCTAATCTACGAGTATAAACTGATAATTTTATTAATAACTTGTTCCATTACAGAACGGGAATTAATATACCGTTCCTTATGTTATTATGACATAGATATCATCAGTTAATTAATTAATTCTGATATCGTACATACTACCGGGCATGTCTAATAAGTATTGCAGATATGCACAAATAGTGGAATGATAGACATTTATTGGGATGTTGTTCTTGACAATATATTCCCACAACTGGAACAAAAGACTATCTTTGATATAGGGAATATACAACTAACGCACTAGCCAAGCAATAAGCTTGAGCAACATTTATAAATTAACTCCCAATTGACAGTGTTTTATTATTATTATTTTTTATTTTTTCTGCAGGTTCTTTGGGTAAGCTACATATAAACAAAACTAATAACAATAAAATTTTGTATTTTTTACAATAAAAATATCATATTATTTAATATTAATACGTTAGGAAATACCTAGGTACATCCCTGTTTATATGTTTATGTGCTTTGAATTTTCTGTCATCAACAGTATCTTCTCGATGCAGGTCCTATTAAGCTTTCTACTCATAGCGAGCCTTTTCATTTCCACATAATTTCTTCATTCTTTCAAGTCGTCAAAACCAGAAAAAAACCTGAAACAGTATATGTTCTGAACGTAAACCCTAATCCGAACTAAAATATATTGAACAGTAATTGTACATGCACTACAAATAAAAATCGTTGTGAGTTCTGCAGAGATATTTATTTCTGTGACTATTACCTGCCTAGTCAAAATAAGATGGCTTATTTGTTTGATATGGTTTTAAAAAATTATATTATACCATAAATATTGATCTATTGATGTAAGTAGGACTGTTTTCAGTTTCATACAGAATTCTATTCTTATGAGAGTTGATTTGGTTTGATAAAATTATAAGAAGAGTATTAAAATTAATTATAATTTTCCAACATCCGCATTGACAAAAATTACTATGAGTTTCTACGGACACATTCTTCACAATAATTTCAAATGCAACAGTTCCAGGGCATCACGATGTATATTAAATAGATTTTTTTCTAATTAAATGATCTTACTTTAATTAGTATGTACTTATATGCTACTTTAAGTTTGTTCAGTTGTTGATATGAATTATTATGTTTAAATTATAGAAAACAAGAACTGTGATTTAATTATGAATATTTAGTTATGCCACATAAAATATACTAAATCAACTCGTACATATGTGGCAACTCTCATTCATCTGTTTTTAATTTTTACTTTCAGATGACCTAGTGGTTTGATTTCCACGGCTGACAAATAATTTTCATCACATGAAAATTACTCCTATGGCTACCTCGCCACTAACATCTATGGTGGACGTGATTTGACGGCTGCTATCCACATTTCACGCACATAAATATACCTGCTACAACATAGTGACACACCATTCAATAATAAGTAAAAGTCATGTTGATTTATTTATTTATTTTATATTATATAACTGAAATTGAGTTACAATATTTATTATATGGTGTTTAATGAAACAAAAATAAATTTTATTTACAATGATACACCTTTTTTAATTATTCTAGAACATCTTATCCTGGAGGTTGTTATAGAATTCATGCAGTTCTTTCTTGAGTTTTCTTAGCCTTTGTGCAAAATTTTGGGCGTTTTCACCGATCTTCTGCAATGCGTCAAGTCGCGATAGATCTGGCCTGGTTGTCGTTTTTTCGAAAATTGCTCCGTCAATTATTTTACTGAATTGTTTTAATGTTATAGTTTTACTGTGTAATTCTTTAGTCAACATGTAAAAGTCAAATACGTCGTTTGTCAGTTTTAGTCTTACCAAGTCTACTGTGTTCGTGTTCGACCATTTTTAAATTTCCGCCCGAATTTGAAGTTTGGCGAAATATTCTGAAAGATTTTACCCTGTAAAGTTATCTAATACGTTCGCCGCCACACTGTGCTGAAACCTGTTTGCAGCGAATAATGTCTCTAGTTCTGTTTTAATCGCCGTCTGTATTGTGGTTCGGTCCAACGCGCTGCTACCTTCCGGTATATCCCCGGGTTTGCCCATGTTATAATAAATAATAAAGACGGAAAATACCAGAGACAGAAAATAAAATAAATAAAATAAATATATCATCACGCCTTGTACCCATTACTGGGTGTGGCACTCTGCCTAAGCAGATCTCGGTAAGTGATATATTTTTGTCGCGTGAAGTGCGGTTACCAGCCGTCAAATCACGGCCCTCAAAGATATTAGTAGCGAGGGAGCCACAGGGGTAGATTTTTTTGCAATTATTACTAAAACTTCGACTGATACCAACATTTTGACAACAGATTCGTGTTCAGAATCATTAATTTCATAGGAAATCATATCCCGCATGTCTATTTTACGATAACTGGCGACACAATAGAATTATTTTGCTAAACCCCTATTTTCCGGTACGCTTAAAACTTCAACCGCTCAGTGGCACGGGTTAATCATAAAAAAACACTGAATCCTTTTGGGAAACTTTTTTTTTTTTGAATGTCTGGCGATCTAGGGGGGGTCCCGAAGAATATTCGAAGGTCGCCCAAATAACGGACACCCTAATACATATAATATAAAGAACCATGTATTTCTTCTTAATTGTACTCGTATTTAGTTTTTTGTTTTTTTTTTATAGCGGACCAACTACTACGGTCATATGCCGATATATGTCGTTTTGTATATGGCAGTCACGGGCGGAATCCGAACCCACAACCTTACGGTTGTGAGTCAAGCTCCAACCCGCGCGACTGCCACGCAGGACATTTGGTTTTTATATCAGGAAATGTAAATAGTTTTTGTTAAAGAGTAATAATTTTTTGAAAATATGCTGTATTTTCTTTAAAAAAATGTCGAAAGAAGAAAAGTTGCACAGCAACCTAATGGAAAAAATATCCAGTCCGCGCCAACGTAGACCGAAATATTAGTTTATTTATGTTACTTTGTATTTCTGGTAATTAATGCAAATTCGTCTATTTATGTGGGATGTTAACATGGAAGATGAATCATTTCCACCGGCGACATTTGTTATATGATCCTCGCCCGATTCACGTGCTGACGCTCTACACTAGATTTAGTACTAATGTAGCAGAAATTGTAATGTCCGATTTATCAACCAATTGATAAGTAGATGTTAACTAACAACAATATAAATAATATCTATTGTCCTATATTAAATAAGCAATTAACTATGACAGAAACATAACAGTTGAATGAAAACAAAGCATAAATAAGGTAATTAAAAAAGAAATGTGTAAAAAATCAGGAAAACTAAAAAGAAATAAATGTATAATGTTATCTTCAGAAAGGGCTGCATCCTCCAAAACACGAAATTTTATTAGTTACCGTAGTAAATTTCGTTATTGTATCAAAATCAAAATTATAATGTTTGCGCAATATATTTCATGCGCTTGAGGCTGATGTTTCAACTGCTCATGATTGCAGCTACATCACTGCTTTCTGCATATGTATGTATAGCACATGACAAAATTCATCTCTGGCCTGTGCTTACATCCCACAATATCTCTAAGAATTTTTTTATTGGTATAAATTACCCCTGGCTGCTATTGTCAACACGTCAGGTCACTACAGCTATTTTTATTCATTTGTCTTTGTTCAGAACTTTACTCGTTTCGTCCGTGTCAACGTGATATACGATGTATAAATGCTAGGATTTCATTTATGTTTTCTACACAAACAGTTAATTTTGATTTACAAGCTACAACTTGAAATATGAGCAAGAAAATTATTTAATAGCAGAATTATATTATTTTATATCGCGGCAGTTAAAGATTATTGATCAAGAGATTTGGAGGAATTTAGCGATGCACCCTTAATTTTTTAACAATTTTAAATAACTTGTCTTCAAAATTTATAATAAATATTGTTTACAAATATTCAAGATTACATTAAATGTAAGTTACTTATGTAATAATTTCGGATAGGTACTAACAAAGAGCAAATTGAGACAAATAAATGTATTCTTTATATCTTCTTATGACAAATCAGTTTCTATTAATTGGTTAAATGGTAAATGCTTCTTAAATTAAATGCAAAACAGTAAATAATAAAACAAATGTACAGAAAATAATATATAACCAAGTTTCAAAACTTAATTATAAAACAATCAACCATTTAGAGTTTTTATTCTTGGAGCACAATAACAGAGTGTTTCTTGTAGTGACCACAAATTGTGACGCTGTTAGATATAGGTAACAAAATTAATTTCGAAATGATATTTTGCGTAGATACTGACTACAAGAATGATTCTATATAACCGCGATGAATAATTTCGTCTGCGATGAACCTTTTTCGTGCTCGTAATGTAATTGATTTTGCGGATTCGGTATTATGTGAATACATGCTTCTATACAGTGCATACGAAGTGTGAAAGATAGTGAAAATAAAATTTAACTTGTAAATTTTAAACGGAATAAATTAAATTTTAATATATATATATATTAAAAAATTCGTCTACGATAAGAATTTGTTACACCACAGAGATGTACGTGTTTCATGTTTATTTAGTATACCTGGTGTCTACTTTTTGTTATTATATAGGAAATACAATGATGAATTTTTCATTTGGTAATAATATGATCTTATTAATTTTAGAACAAATGTGTAAATATATAACATGTTCAAAATTTAAAGTACATCTAATGACACCAAATTATTAATATAATATGATCTTGTCATTAAATAAAAATAAACTAAAATTATAAATTTTAAACTGCCTATAAAGTGGCAATAGAGTATTATTTAGCGAACATATAATGTAGGTTATAGTTATATGAGAATGAAACATTTTATATCCAACTACTAAATCCGCGGTGTACAACCTTAGTTCGAGTCAATTTAGAATTTTAAAAATTTAGGTGAGCCACAAATATGTGCACTTTAATATTTAAATTTTATATGCACCAATAATCTAAATATGTTATATAAGTGTTAAAGAAAATTTACATTTATTTATTATCAAACAAGAGTAATTAAAAAAATAAATAATAAAAACAAACTAAATACGAAAAAATATATTTTAAAGTGAAACCTGACATACTCTGGTACGCTCGATGTTCTAGCTAAGGTCAAACAGTCATTCAGATGTTCATTCGTTATACTGGATCTATTTTTTTATTTTAAAATGGATATTTTCTTTCATCTACATTTGTTTAAAAATCTGTTTGTAATACTTTTATTTTTAATAGTAGAACATATTAAAATTCAAATATTAATTTACATTCTAAATTAGTAGCATTTTTATTTATCATACTTGTAATTTGTTGCGCTATATAATAAATATGCTGAATTTTACGAAAATCGAAACATCTAATTTTGATAAAATTAAATTAAAAACACTAGGTTAGTTTCAAATAATGTAAAGCTTATTTTACACTACGTATTTCGGTCGACTAGACCGTCATCAGGTGAACAAGATATGAATGAATTTGTACATTAGAGTAAGACATATAAATAGTATACACAAGAATTCTGACACAAGAAGTGGGAGATACATGATTGAAAACAGATTTTATAAGTACAATTAGTTTGAGAAAAATACATTTATGACCATAGTTGGAAGAAAATAAGATCAGACCGAAGAGGTAACTATAATTATTTGGATGGAAATTACAATTTAAACCTAGTTGTAAAGAGATTAAAGCGGACGTATTAAAGGTGAACGGTACAAATCTATTTGTTCATTCGTAACCGTTAGCCTGGTCCTTAATGGCAATCTGAATTTCCAAGGATTCTAAGAAATCGAACTATAATCCCTTTTTACAAATATGTTTGATTGACAAACTCTTATCAAGTAACTTATGGTTATTGTCAAGACAATGTTTAGCAACATTTGAAGACACATTATTATTTAGTAGCGCTTTCTTATGCTCATTGAATCTAATGCTGAAATTACGACCGGTCTGACCTATGTAAATTGCTTGGCAGTCACTACAGCTAATTTGATAAACTCCACTATTTTGAAAAATGTCTTTCTGAATTATTTTGTTATTTACTAGCAAATTTTTTAAAGTGTATGTGTTATAAAAGGATGAAATAATATTCTCTGTATGAAGTATTTTTTTAATTTTGAGGCTTGTATTAAAGGATCTGAAGACTTAAATAATAAGTCTTCAGATCCTTTAATTAAACTAATATTCTGCTGGTATAGATATGTAGATGATGTCTTCTGTATATGGACGGGCTCAGATAGACAGTTAGACATTTTTCTAAAATTTTTAAATAGTTTAAATATTAATATCCAGTTTACTTTAGAAAAAGAAACCCTTAAGTAGTTAAATTTTCTACATATTACAATTTCACACAATAACGGCGAATTAGATTATCAAATTTACCGCAAAAATACTTATACAGATACAGTCATTCCTTACGATTCACATCATCCTATGAATATAAAAATGTCAGCGTTTCATAGTTTCATTTACCGTTTAACACATTTACCATTAAATCAAGAAAATTTCCTCAAAGAATTGGACATTATCAAACATATTGCCGTTAATAACGGCTACCCTACGACTTTGGTAGACAAAATTTTAAAACACCACAGTAGAAACAAAATTCACAAACTAATTTATAACACTAACAATATTAAAGGAGTACATCAATTTGTTTACAGAAGACTACCATTTATAGACAATACAAGCCTCAAAATTAAAAAAATATTTCATTCAGAGAATATTATTTCATCCTTTTATAACACATACTGTTCGGTCTCCCACTACTTATGTTCGGTCTCCCATTACTTGGTTTTCATCCCTTCACGCTTAGTGGTAACAGCCAATCAGGGACGGCTTTGAGACGTACCAAGATTTCTTGTTAAGTAGTTTAAGTTTTTAAAAAGAGTGTGTTACTCAAATCAGTACAAACAACATACTGTCAAATCATAACCATATTTCAATGTACATAGTGTAAATAAACAGTTTAAAGAAAATCTCCTGTTATTTACTGTCTAAAGGAACTCTTTAGACTTGAGATTTATGTTCCCAACACGGCGAGACATAAATTTGGTCCTTCGAGCCGGATTCGCGATCAGTGTCACATATTGCTGATCACACCACGTCACATATCGTGAGCACCATCACCAGCGGCGCAGTCAATCCAACCGCATATTCCAGTCCAAGGTACAACGTACAACAGTATCACAACGAAGTTACCGACATCCAAGTTAACTTCGCATTCCATGGGGATTTAGAACGACAGACTCATCAAGTAAAGGTTAGTGCACTAAATCTTTATCCTTTATCCTCCAGTCATCCACATTGCATTGTTAAAAGTGTATACATTCAATCTTTCAATCATGACAGACTTAGCTGAAAAGATTAAACTTCTCAAAGCTCAACGCCAACAAATAAGAGCACGGGTTACTAGATTTACTACATTTTTTAATAATAACAAGGATAAAATGCATGAACTCGCGAATCGCTTAGCAACTGTAGAAGAATGTAGAACTGAATTTGAAAATGTACAAATGCAGCTTGAACTTTTGAATGCAACCGAAGTTACCGAGCAAGAACTCGACGAGTTCGAAAACAATTTTTATGAAATTACCAGTGCTGCAAAAGCATTTCTTAAACGCACACAAGTACAATCAATTACTAATGCAAGAAATTCTACTAATTCAATTGATTCGGTGCATCAAGTAAAACTTTCAAACATTAATTTACCCTGCTTCACAGGAGCATTTATAGAGTGGGTAACATTTCGCGACACATTTAAATCGCTTATTGACGGAAACGAAAATTTGACCAATATTCAGAAATTTCATTATTTAAAGAGTAGTTTACAAACCGTACCACTCCAAACTATTGAACATTTAACACTATCAGACAATAATTACCATACGGCATGGGACTTGTTAAAATCAAGGTACGAAAATAAACGACTGATTACACAACATCACATTCGCGCACTATTTTCATTACCTAGCATTAATAAAGAGGCAAAGTCTTTACGTCAGCTATTACACGGTTTTACTTCAAATGTAAAATCCCTGGAGGCAATTGAACGTCCAGTTGAACACTGGGACGATATCTTGGTGCACTTAATCACAACAAAGTTCGATTACCATACAACAATGGCGTGGGAAACTACGTTACTAAATATTCCACCCACAGTTAAAGAATTGACAAAATTTTTAACGCAAAGATGTCAGATGTTAGAATCAATTGAAATTAATACAACACATAACAAAGGATCAGAAAAACAAACTAATCAGAAATTTATTAAAGCGCACAAAACACCACATAATTACACTACTTCGCACGTTACCACAAATCAACAGATTTTTAAATGTATAATATGCAATCAACAACATAAGATTTATCATTGTAAAAATTTTCTATCCTTGTCAATTAATCAACGTTTAACGCAAGTTAAGAAACATAATCTTTGTCAGAATTGTTTACGCGCCGGCCATACGGCAGAGAAATGTAATTCAGGTAGTTGTAGATCATGCAACAGTAAACATAATTCGTTGTTACATCCAATCGAAACGGTAGAAACAGAGATTGTTGAGAAGGCTCCAGTAAATGCTTTTTGTGATAATTTCGTTACAAACAATGTTATATTGTCCACAGCATTAATAAATATTGTTGACATAAACAATAAGACACACACATGTCGCGCATTGCTAGACAGCGGCTCGCAAAGTAACTTCATTACCAGTGCGCTTTGCAATAAATTAAAATTGAATTTACAATCTATTAATCTTGCAGTAACGGGTATTAGTCAATCAGTAAATAAAATCATTCATAAAACCAAGATTACTTTCAATCACGAATCAATTCATGTTCTTTTACTTTAGACTGTCTAGTACTAGAGAAAATTACGTCGCAATTGCCACTTAGTAAATTTTCTTCATTTGCGCTAAACATTCCATCTACCATTCAGTTAGCCGATCCACAATTTAACATACCAGGCGAGATAGATATCTTATTAGGGGCTGAAGTATTTTGGGAATTTGCAACAAAAAATTGAAAACGACCATAAACCATTTATATTTACAAGAAACTCAACTAGGTTTTATTGTAGGCGGCAAGTTCGGTCGGGGTGATGAAAGAAATAATACTGTTTGTAATGTAGCTGTAGACTGTCTTGATAAACAGATGGCGAAATTTTGGGAAATCGATGGTTTTAACTATCCCAAGCCATTAACAAGAGACGAACAGGCCTGTGAAGAGCACTTCAAAACCCATGTTACTCGAGAACCCAGCGGGCGGTTTTGTGTTAAATTACCTTTTCGTCGAACTCCTCCAGATTTAGGTTTAAGTAAACAAACTGCTATGAAACGGTTTATATCCTTAGAACACAAATTTAAGAAAGATCAAGATTTAGAAACGGATTATAAAACTTTTATTAACGAATACAAAGCATTAGGTCATTTAGAACATGTGCCATCAGAAGAGCTACAAAACCTATCAAATTATCATTCTTATTACTTAGCACATCACGCGGTATTTAAAGACAGCACTACTACAAAACTGCGTGTTGTTTTTGACGGTTCTTGTCAAACCAGTAACGGTAAAAGTTTAAATGATAATCTATTAGTTGGCCCTGCCTTGCAACAAAATCTATTTTACATACTAACTCGTTTCCGCATGCATCAGTATGTCATTAGTGGCGACATTGCAAAAATGTACCGACAGATAATGATTCATTCTAACGATCAAAACTATCAATTAATTTTATGGCGTGACCAACCACATAGTTCAATTGAAACGTATCGTTTAAAAACGGTCACGTATGGTCTAACTTCATCACCCTATCTCGCCATTAAATGTTTACATGAACTGGCATTGTTCAATGCAGATCGTTTTCCGGATACACATAAAATTATTTTACGCGATTTCTACGTCGATGATGTGATTACTGGCGCTGATTCAATCGATTCCGCACTAAAAATCCGCGAAGAGCTTACGACAATACTCGACGAAGGAGGATTTGAATTACGCAAATTTGCATCTAATAGTACACAATTATTACCACATAATGAAGATAAATTACAAGAACCCATTTCATTAGATATGCAACATCAAAATAAAACATTAGGTGTCATTTGGGATCAGTTATCAGATTGCATTAGATATTCAGTGAATGACAAAGATTTTTCGAATAAACAGTCCAAAAGAGGTATTTTAAGTGTCATAGCTTGCTTATTTGATCCACTTGGACTGGTAAGTCCAATTACAATTGTAGCCAAAATTATTTTGCAGGAAGTTTGGGCCCAGAAAGTAAATTGGGACGATGATTTATCGTTAAAAATAAAATTAAAATGGAGAGAGTTTTTATCTAATTTCATTTATTTAAATCAATTAATAATTCCACGAAAGACTATATCTCATGCAGCATACAAGAAAATCGAACTTCACGGTTTTTGCGATAGTAGTAAAAATTCATATGGTGCGTGCGTATACCTGCGTACGGTTTACAACAATGAGCAAATTACATCTCATTTATTATGTGCAAAGGGTCGAGTGGCTCCGCTAAAAACAATTACTATACCTCGATTGGAGTTATTGGCGGCAGTGTTATTAGCTCAATTAATTAATAAATTAAAGCAAAATTTACATCTAACAATTAATCAATTTATTTATTGGACGGATTCCACAATTGTTTTATCTTGGCTTAACATGCAATCAAACAATTTAAAAACCTTCGTCGCACATCGCGTCGCAGAAATTCAGTCATTGACATTACCAAACGAATGGCGACACATTAGTAGCGATCAAAATCCTGCCGATGTTCTATCTCGTGGTACTACCCCGCAACAGCTCAGTGACAACAAATTGTGGTGGCACGGACCAGAAATATTAATGAGCAATAACGTTCAATTAGCTACACATATCCCACCTTGTGAACACCCGTCTGAATTACCGGAAGTAAAATCAACTTGTTGTTTAACAACCTCGAACATAGATACGAGAGAGTTTCAACCATTGACAAAATACTCATCATGGTCACGAACGCTCAGAATAACTGCATACATATTACGTTTTATTCACAACATACGTAGAGGTAATATTAACAACAAATATATAGGAGAATTATCAGTTGACGAAATTAAAAATTCGCATGATACCATTATCAAACTAACGCAATCACAATCATTCGCTGAAGATATTCATTCCATTAAAAAACACGGTAACATTACAAACACAAGTAAACTCAGAACACTACATCCTTTTTTAGACAAACATAGTTTATTACGGGTAGGTGGGCGTCTTCGTTATGCATCAATGAGTGCAGATCAAAAGCATCAACTACTCTTGCCAAAAGATCATCACATAACACATTTACTCATACATTATTATCACCTCCAGCAACTTCACGCTGGATGTCAAGCTACCATAGCAGTTTTACGACAAAAATATTGGATCATTGCATGCCGTAGTATTGTTAGACATATACTTTTTAAATGTGTTAATTGTTTTAAATTAAAGCCGACATCACTTACACAATTAATGGGAGAATTACCTGATGTACGAATTAAGCCGTCACGACCTTTTACCTATACCGCAGTAGATTATGCGGGACCAATTTTAATTAAAAACGGTCATGGGCGTACTACAAAACGGTTAAAGAGTTATATTGCGGTGTTTGTATGCTTTGCAACTAAGGCAGTGCATTTAGAACTAGTCTGTGATTGTACATCTTCAACATTTTTAAATGCACTTAAAAGATTCAAGGCACGCCGTGGTCAAGTATCAATGTTATATTCAGATAACGGAACGAATTTTGTTGGGGCAAATCGCGAGCTTAATAATTTATTTCAATCCCAACAATTTCAATCGGATGTAGTAAATGTGTTAACACGTGATCAAATTAAGTGGAAATTTATCCCACTTAGAGCACCACATATGAATGGGCTGGCAGAAGCAGCCGTAAAGTCAACTAAAAGGCATTTAAAGACAATTTTGAGCAACAGTCTTCTCAATTATGAGGAAATGTATACAGTTTTAACAATGATTGAAGCCTGTTTAAATTCCAGACCCCTAAGTCCTTTGTCCAATGACCCTAAAGATTTCAGTGCATTAACACCAGGGCATTTCCTCATTGGAGATGCTCTAAGCGCACCACCTGAACCCAACTTGATGCAAACTGCAGAAAATCGACTGTCTAGGTATCAACTATTAGAAAGGCTTAGACAGCATTTCTGGGCAAGATGGTCAAAGGAATATCTCCAAGAACTTCAGACTCGAACGAAATGGAACAAGGTCACTCAACAACCAATTCCAGATACACTGGTACTTCTTAGAGAAGACAACGTTCCGCCACAGAATTGGATTCTTGGACGAATCCAAACATGCCACCCAGGTGCAGACGGACTGACAAGAACGGTGTCGGTTAAAACAGTGCGCGGAGTGATAAAACGTGCTATTACCAAAATATGTCCGTTACCAGTGCTGTAAAGGTCGGGACAAGTGCATTGTAGAGCTTGAAACATTTACAGGTCTTTATTGCAGTTTAGATATTTAAGAATTTGCATGTTATTTTTGTTTTATTTTGTTTGCATGTAGCTTTGTCTGTATTGTTCATCTATATTGTGTTCAATGTATTCGGTCGTAAATTATGTTTTACATTTAATTAGTTTATTGTTTTTGAAAGTAAGTTCTTTCAATGGGGGGAGTATGTTCGGTCTCCCACTACTTATGTTCGGTCTCCCACTACTTGGTTTTCATCCCTTCACGCTTAGTGGTAACAGCCAATCAGGGACGGCTTTGAGACGTACCAAGATTTCTTGTTAAGTAGTTTAAGTTTTTAAAAAGAGTGTGTTACTCAAATCAGTACAAACAACATACTGTCAAATCATAACCATATTTCAATGTACATAGTGTAAATAAACAGTTTAAAGAAAATCTCCTGTTATTTACTGTCTAAAGGAACTCTTTAGACTTGAGATTTATGTTCCCAACACGGCGAGACACATACACTTTAAAAAATTTGCTAGTAATTAGTAGTAAGGAACCTAGTGTTTTTAATTTAATTTAATTATAAAATGTTTCAACGAAAACCGACAGTTAAATCTATCGAATTTATCTAATTTTGATATAATTTTCAGCAAAATTTTAAGAAAATTATTTGTGTTAATAAATAATACATTCATTATGTATCTAGCTCAAAATACTGCTGATATACTATTGTAATATGAAATATCTTATTTCGCGGGCTATGTCCAACCTATTGCAATGAATTAATTTCTTATGCTTCAAGCACGTGATTTGTTGTTTGTTGATCTAAAATAAATCTAATTTATGTTTTACTACCTTTGTTCCGTTTACTTATCTAACACCAAATGAGGTTCGCACTATTATATTCTATCAACAAGTCAATGTCGCTATATCATTCCATTATTTTACCAACACGCGCCAAACTAATTGCATAAATAACTAATTTATGTGACTAATTTATCAAATTATTTCTTTTCTGTCTCACTGCATTCTGTAAATAGATCAATAATATATATTTTCATTTACGTCTGTCTCGTTATAGGAACGAATTATGAGAATATATTTGGCCTGAATGGATGCAGTTAAAAATTTTCAACATGTTTTGTATTTACACTTTTGTTCTAAAATAAATACGAAGAAATTATTGCTAAATAAAATTTTAGATTGAGAGTACTGTGGAAAATAACGAAACATAATAATTCTTATTATTATAGTTATAATTAGTTTAAATAAAATATGACAATACACATTCAAGTATAATTATTATTAATGGTGGTTAAACTATTTCATTTATTTATTTAATAAACTTGTTAAATTAAAATTAATTTTCATTTTAAAATCCATTTGTCCTTTGCTTGCTACTCTTGCATAAAAACCAATTGTGCAACAAGTAGATACTCGTGAAATGTAGTTTTTGATGTTTAACATTTTTTTGTATTTATATTTACACTTTTGGCCAAATTTGATTAGAGAAGCAACAATCATATTAAAAATTACTATTTTATTTACAGGGTGTTTCACAACTTATAGCAAAAAATTAAAGGGTATATTCTGTACGACGTGCTGATCATGAAACAAAAATATTTTTTTTTTAAATTCGAAAAATTAAGGGTTGTTAACCTAAAACATTTTTTGTAGTACTGCACTGGATTCGCTTTCCTATTAAATACAAACAATGAAGTAGGTATCAGCTATGAAAGTATAATTACACAATTCAGTTATTAGCAGTTATTTATAATAGAATTTTATTTAATTAATAACTTTCACATAATCATCCACCCAGTGGCAGTGGCAACGAAAAATTTTGGACTGGGAAACATGGAAAATAGTTTTGCGATATAAATATTAGTTTAGAGAAAAAGACAGAAAAAGACATTAACATTAAAATCTTTACATGATAAGTAACCTAATTTTTAAATTCTTTTGGAAAGATAATAATACGTAATTTATATTTAATAAAATATTCATAATCAAGTTAACAATTGATGTTATTTTACTACATTTAACTATCAGTGTCTATTTTATAATTTATAATAACAAAAGATTTATGGCTTACACTATCATTTAAAAAAATCTATTTTTAAAATTATACTTTGGTGGAAATAACATTAAGGTGCAAGATTTATTTGCGGGATTATATCTTGATCGACCAACCGCAACAAAATCAACAATATAATTAGTTATATAGCCATAATGTGATAGAGCCATTTTTATTGCAAACTATTCAAATTCCAATATCACACCCTATTAATGCTATTTCCGCTGTACTACAATTCTTTCTTATAAATAATAAAATTGACAGTGACACTGAAAGTTAAATGCTGGTATGTAGTAAAACATCAATTATTCACTTGCTTTTATGATTATGAATATTTTACTCAATATAAATTATTAAATATAATCTTTCCAGAAAGAATTTCAAAACAATTAAGTTACCTACCATGTAGAGGTTTTGATTTTAAATATATTAGGAAAGCAAGAAATTATATAAGTATTCTTTAACGAGTCAATCACCAGTCTGTATAATAATTTTATATATATATATATGAATTTAAGTTGATAGCGAAAGCTGATTTCAATATAGAAATAAGATTAAACTGTATACTATCTACCGCTATATAAACGAATTCCATTTTAAAGTGAATTACTGGTAAATCTCAGTGCTGCTAATAAAAGAAAAATGGGACTCAAAACTTTTTGTTTGTGAAATAAATTATTCACCAGCTACTCGGGCAGTACCTCCGGTCCTGGAACTCTGAAACTCTGACCTCATTTCAGTGCCAACCGCATAATTTGCATGATTCGGTAAAAACCTCGTCATTGAATATTTTCATGCAGCTCATTACGAAACCGCGAGTTAACTTTCTATTCGTAACACAATTTAATTCATCAGCTCTTAGTTCTAACTTAGAAACAATTTAAAAATTGAAAGGTGTCAACTAAACATTTTCAAAGTCTTTAGAATTCCGCCCTTGTAATGAACTAATTTAGTTTTAATATTTATGACTTATTAATCACTTTATTGATAGCGATGGTTTATATTTTATGTTGTTTGAATTTTAATGAAAATAGCAATTTTAATTTCATGGTATTACTATCGACTAGTGTAATCATAAAACTACGTTTGAAAGTAGACGTTTCTTGTAATTTATATTTATACAATCATTTATCCTTAGATAAACCAAGTATCTATTTCATTTCTATTATACAGGAAATACAATTGTTAAATTTTAATTTGGTGATAGTTTCTTCTTTATTTAATTAATAACAAAAACGATAAATATAAAAAATAGAATTAAAATCTGCATCCAACGAGTCAAAATTTATTGATATAGTACGAATATGTTCCTGTCACAAGATACATGTAAATTAAAATTGCCATCATTATCAGAATGCCAGAAATAAAGGTTTACGACTGTAAGCAAGTAAAGTACGAGGGTGGGATGAATACGTGCTACTTATAAATTCACAGATGGCGATATTGAGGGGTTTAATTTTAGGTTATGTACTATACTATTTTGGGTATTCCAGCTCTGCCATTTCGATTAGTTTCGTTAAGTTAAGGCAGTGTAGCTTATTATTAAAATTTAAAATGATTAGTATCGCTTTGTTATAAAATATCTTTTGAAAAATATTAAAAATATTCATCCCACTCTTGCACATTACTTTCCTACGCTCGTTGGATGCAGTTTTTAATTCTGAAAATGCTTTATATTTACTTTTTTCGTTCTAAAACAAAGAAAGAAGAAAGTACGTTCAAATGAAAATTTTACAAGTGTATTTCCTATATAACAGAAATAAAGATATTAACTTTATTTGACAGTAAATGATTGAAAACAGTCAAGTTTCATTATTTCGTCAAATGCTAAAAACTCTGCCAACAGTAGTAAATTAGAAATATGAAAATTTACTAAAAGGAGTCAGACGGTAAATTTGAGAATCCGAATTCGATCTCCATAGTCAACAAGCAAATTTTTATCATATTAAAACTACCCTTATGACTCCCCCATCACTAGTTTCTTTAGATGGCATGATTTGACAACTGGTATATATTTGTTACGGCACAGTATCATACAAAGTAATGGGTAAAAGATCAAATATTTATTTATTTTACTAAAATCAATGAGATTATTAACTGCAGGGCAAATTTATTAAAATTTGGCGAAGTATAATTATATACCCTTTATTTAATATTAGGTCAACTTATTTTTTTAACAATATTAACCGATGAAAATAATCAAATTAGTTTTGCTAACCATAAATATCGATAATAAAGAGAATGTTGGCAACAAAGAAAATTTTTTTAAAAAATAATTATTGCTTCCATGACTCCCAAGTATAGAACTTGACATGAATTGGTCATTTAATAGTAATTTATGTAGGAAGGGCGTTAGGTAATAATGCCCAGATAATCCATCCCATATATAAAAAAAATAATTGTAAATTTACTACATCTTGGAGCGATAAATACAAATATCCTTAATCGTTATTAGATTTTAAGTGAATATGGAACGAAATTTGATTAAATTTTATGCAACTTGTTGAAAGTTCAACCACCATTGGTTACCCAGGGGTTTTTCATATCGACAAAATCTATTTTCGGGATCATTTTGATTATATGCACTTTCTAAGGGGTTAAAAAAGGATAGGAGGATGAAATTACGATATTCAATTGAAATAGAGTTCTAGGTTATAAACTAGTTACTCTGTGGTTTTTAGGGTCGCTGAATATATTTTCGAAGTTACCCCTGGGTAACCAATGTTGAACTTGTAATATTTTGGTATTATTTAATTGTATTTATGGCGATTCTTGCATTTACCACCTTTCAGGGGTGATTTGTACGCCTAAAAATCAACTTCCGGAAGAAAAAAACATAGAGGCATCTGATGGAATACTAGTGTGTGACAAGTAACACAGAACACAAGAAATATATAATAACTATTCAATTAAACTGATTTTTACTACAAGTTACATTTATTATGCCAGTCTCAAAACGAAATGACAAACGGAAGAAAAATTTACTAATTAATTGGGATGGGTAGCACCATCTATGATCATATTCTCTAACAGCCTCTAATCTTTTGTCTCTCTAGGCGTATTATTCTGATACGTACTATGATTTAAATTTTAAAAAATGTTAAAAGCTCAATAGTAAACACGGACAACTATAGTCATCTGCCGGAGTTTTTTGTAAGCAGAGTAAAACCGGTAGTATAAAACAACGGCAAATGAACGCACCCGGGGGATGAGAGAAAACGAACATAGTTGGCGGTAGTAAAAAAAGAGAAGTTAAAAGTAATTTTTGTTGATTTGGTAGTTAGTTGTTTGTGTAGCAAAAAAAAGGTGAAAATAAAATACTAAAAGGAAAGAACAGAGAGTGTTTACTTTTGTGATAGTACGACCCGTAATTTATCAGAGTCGACATGTGGAGTGTTTGATTTTTTGATAACCTTCTTGTTTGTTGAATTTTGAACATTTGGTGGTCCATGAGGGGATAAAGAGTGGTTATTGAAAAGTGGTAAAAGAAGTGATAGTGATCAGCCATTGAGGGATCGTTTCACTTGTGAGAAGATTTGAACTCAATATTGTGAAGACAGTATTGAGATTTGGGGTTGTGGATCAAATCATTCTTGTGCCACAATACTCATCTATAGATGTGTCACTGCTGCTGCTATAAAAGAATACTGCCGTAGTATGCCTAATACCATATCTGGTAAGGTTAAACCAGCTAGTTTACATTTGAATTTCTTTTGTCCAAATTAATTTACACAATTTATTGAGTCGAGGTAACTGCTGCTGGGAGATGGTGGACAAACTGAAGAAACTGAAAGCTGAGCCGCGTCCATTAAGAGCCGTAGTTACAGTGGAAAAAGTAACTTTGTCAGCGAAGGTAACTGTGCTGCAGGAATACAAATCCAAGGTGGCAGACTTGGACGAAAGAATCATGGTGCTCATGGTTGAGGAAGCGGCACAGGGAGACCAAGAGGGCGCAGACGAAAACGAAGAAGTAAGTGAGAAGAACGTTGACGAAGCAATGCAAACGAGCGAGTATAAGGAAAAGATTGCTCAAGTTATTGCTTGTTTCGAAGATGCTGTTTCACCAGAATTCAATTTTCCGAGTTCACCGCAGTCTATGCATAGTGTAAATGATGACTATCGTAAGATTCCTCTTCCGAAAATTCAAATGTCACAGTTTTCGGGCGAAATTCTGGACTGGCTTCTATTCTGGTCGCAATTTAAGTAAATACACGAAGACAAAAAATTGAAAAATG
The DNA here is from genome assembly GCA_947425015.1 of Pterostichus niger. Lineage (NCBI taxonomy): Eukaryota > Metazoa > Arthropoda > Insecta > Coleoptera > Carabidae > Pterostichus > Pterostichus niger. The sequence continues at coordinate 3,608,238 of OX380347.1, forward strand.
TTGGCAAGTTTATTTACCTGTTTCAATCATTGGTCAAAGGAAGTAAAGCATACGAAACAGTGTCCAAGTAAAATATTACGGAAGAGAACTATGATCAGCGTATTGAAATCCAGTTATGGTGACGAAGATACAATGGTGCAGTTGTATGTCAGAGAATTGCTACATTTTCAGTCGAACGATTAACAAGAAAAGAAATTCGAGGATCTTTGGGAAACAGGGAAGGCTTTTGTCAGAAACTTGAAGAGCCTTAACTAAGATAAGTTGAGTCCAGATCTACGGATTTACTTGATTTTACAGTCGATCGTTCCGAAAGATATTCGACTACGTTGGCAGCTTCATCAACCGGTACAGAAAGCAGATAACAGAGTTGGTGAGATTCACAGAGTTCGTTGACTCTCAACTAAAAGTCATGAAGAAAGTTGAATTGGCGCAGCAGCCTGTGAAAAAGGAGAAGAAGCAAGATCGAAAGTCAGAGCCTAGGTTAAAGGATAAATGGACACCTGGCAGAGAAAAAAGAGGTAACAGAATTCCATTTGACAATACAGAGGTGTCAACAGCTATGGCAATTGCAACAATGGAACAAAAGGGTGGATGCGCATTGTGTTTGACGAATCATTTCACTCAAGACTGTAACGCTTCAAAGGAGAAGCTGAAGAAGAGCAGACGATGCTTTATATGTCTAAAAGGAGGTCACTTCGCCAAGAGATATACATATTCAATAACATGCAAGTTGTGTGGAGGACGACATTTTGCCATTCTTTGCTCACCAGAAAAGAGGAAGAATGTTGAAATGAAACAAGAAGAACCTGTTTCAACTACTCCAAGTGTGGAAGCGTCATGTACAAATATGGCTTGTACCGAAGATGTTATACTACTCATTCTCACTATTGAATTGATCGTAGCTAACAAAAAGAAGAAAAGAATTCGAGTTGGAATCGTTTGTTTTTCTCAGCATTCATATATAAGAAGACGTTTGGCTAGGGAATTATTGTACGCTTCTACTAGAAGAACTTTCTTCAAACATGCTGTGTTTGGAGGCAGCGTGTACTGAAACCTCATTCAATGTACCAAGTACACTTGCGTAGTGTAATCTCATCGTATTCCTGAAAGCTGAGGGTGTATGATGATGATGAAATAACAGCTGGTATTCCGACTGAAGTACCAAAGGAAGCGCTCCAGGAATTATTGCAGTGCGGAGTATCTAGATCCGAAGAAAGTGATATTCACGGAAAAATTTAATTACTTCTTGGAAGCAACTATATGAGTAGGATCTTAAAAGGAAGGATTCTACAACTGAAGTGTGGAGCTACTGCATTCGAGACACACTTTGGATGGGTTATGACTGGAGAAACCATGATTTTAATTTCACGGTAACTTCATTTGTAAATGTTCTTCTTAGTCCTGTTCTATTGTGGGAACTAGAGTCTATAAGAATTCGAGATTCTATCGAAAGAAAAAGCAGAGGAGAACAGGACGAGGGAGCTTTGGAACATTTTAGATCTACAGTTTCCAGAACGGAAGATGGTAGATACGAAATAACACTTCCATGGGTAGATGGACACCCACCATTACCCAATAAAAAAATAATTTCCGAGAAAAGACTTCACACTGTCACGAGAAGATTGATGAAAGAAAGTTATCTGAAAGAATATCATGCTGTGTTTCAAGAGTGGAAAGAACTTGGGATTATTGAAGAAGTAAGAAGCGAAGAGGAAGAACATGGTTTGACACACTCTCTCCCACACAGACCGGTTATCAAACTTGACAGCACAACTACAAAAATACGTCCTATATTTCACGCTTCGTGCAGCGTTGTTTCACCGGAGTCATTCTGTTCGTCCGAAGAAAATTCAGAGTGGACACAAGCAGGGGTTAGTCTCAACACGTGTCTGGTAAAAGAACCAAACTTGTTGGAGATGATACCAGATCTATTGTAAGATTTAGGGAGCAGTGGCTGTTACTGTAACAAGTCTAAGTCAGCACAATTAAGACATACATATTAAGTAACTTCAATAACTGGGTCATAGTGTGACATGTAATAATTTATATAAACATTATAGTAGAGTGTAATACTTATTTTGCTGACTTAGCATTGTTATATTATACATATATAAGGATGGATACTCGGGATAATTAGTGTGAGAGGGCTGACCGATTGGGCCAGCAGAAAAGAGTGTAAATAGTAAAGAGTCAACATTTTAGGAGTATATCGAGTAGTGCTGTGTCTAACGTATGTAAAACCTATTTATTAAATATATTTATACTTTTATACTTTAATACATGCGTCCTTCAATTTGACAAGAACCCGTATATTATTTGCTAACTCTCGTCATAACGAGGAGGGCTACAAATAATAATTCGAGCATCTTGTAGCTCGGATGCTTGATATATACAAATATCAACCAGAAACTATGCATAAACCAAAAGGAGTATCAAATAGAAATCGTGGTTTAGAATGGTTAAGAGCAAACGCAAGCACTGGTGTGTTAACTTTGCCGATGACGACAACACGTATGATTTACAAATATTCAAAGAGATGAGAAATACTAAACGCGTTTCCATGTGGCCAGTTGGTCTGGTGACTGAACTAGGTATTAGCACACCTATCGTACGCAACGGAAAATTCGATGGCTTCTACGACGGCTGGATAGCTGGCCGAAAATTTCCTGTAGATATGGCAGGCTTCGCTGTATCCATTAATGTCTTACTACAGCGTCCTAACGCTACTATGCACTATACATCTGGATATGAAGTAGATGGTTATCTTAAAAACCTTAGCCCTTTTGAACCAGAAGAGATTGAACTACTTGCTTAAAATTGTACAAAAATTTTAACCTGGCATACACAAACAAACAAAAATTCTCCAGCTCAGCTCACTGATTTGGATAAATACAATAATACTAATTTAGATATACAATCGTGTGATGTGTAGTGTTCAATAGAGACAATAAGTTTTAGATTTAAGGAAATTGTGCCCCTATACGTAAGCAAATTTTTAAGAACGGAGAAATGTAACAAGTCTAAGTCAGCACAATTAAGACATACATATTAAGTAACTTCAATAACTGGGTCATAGTGTGACAAGTAATATATAAACATTATAGTACAGTGTAATAATTATTTTGCTGACTTAGCATTGTTATATTATACATATATAAGGATGGAATATTATACTCGGGATAATTAGTATGAGAGGGCAGACCGATTGGGCCAGCAGAAAAGAGTGTAAATAGTATAGAGTCAACATATCAAGAGTATATCGAGTAGTGCTGTGTCTAACGTGTGTAAAACCTATTTATTAAATATCTTTATACGTTTATACTTTAATACTTGCGTCCTTCAATCTGACAAGAACCCGTATATTATTTGCTAATTCTCGTCATAACGAGGAGGGTTACATTACGGCCGATATAAGAAAAGCTTTCGTCATGATAAGTGTGAAATCAGAGAATATGGATGTTCTCAGATTTTTATAGTGGAAAGATGAAGAAAGAGAACAGATAAATGTACTGCGACACTGTCGTGTAGTGTTCAAGGTGGACTGCAGTCCGTTTTTACTCGATGTGGTCATAGAACAACATATAAAAGCTACGACTGGACCTGATTTTGCCGAGAAATTCCTTCGTTCACTCTATGTAGATAACTTGGTGGTGTCATTCCAAAATAAAAATAAATACCTGCAGTTTAAGAACGAAACGGTAGAGGCTATGGCTGATGCAAAGTTCGATCTAAGGATGTGGGAATCAAATGTAGACGAAGAATTCAGTTCACCAATTTCTAATCTTCTAGGAATGAAGTAGAATCGAGAAAAAGATACCATATCTTGTGTTTACAGAAAAGAGGAACATGATTCCTTAACCTGTTTTGGTGGAGGCACAATCACAAAGAGAAACATCTTATCAGCAATTGAAGAAGATCTTGGAAGAGGTTAATGAGCCATTGTACAAAAGATACTCTAGTTACAACCGTGTTGTAAGGATAGTAGCCTGGATTTGAAGATTCTGGAATAATGTCAGAAAAAGTGAGAGAACAGTAGGTGAACTGACATTAGTGGAAATTAAAACAGCTGAAAATAGTCTCTTTATCTATATTCAGAATGAAACGAAACAGAAAACGATCTCGGTTGATGTAGTCAAAGCTGAAAGATGACTGTTAAGAGCTAGAACTAAGCTTACTGGGTGAGGTAGACTTTACACAACCAATTGTGTTACCTGGCAAACATTATGTGACAAAATTGATGATAAGGAAATATCATCTCCTTAATCATCATGCAACAATTCAGTATTTAATTGGAGTTCTACGTGATAGAGTCTGGATTACTGATTGTCGACGTGCAGTGGAAAAGGTAATAAGAAACTGTGTGGTATGCAAGAGATATAAGTTGAAGTCTCCTGATCCCCCTTGTGTATATTTACCGGTAAACAGAGTTCGCGATGGTCAGTCATTTGAAATAGTAGGCATTGATTACGCCGGTTCGCTCTATCTCAAGAACGGGAAGAAAGCTTGGATAGCTTTATATACTTGTGCTTTGTACAGTGCTATACATCTAGAATTGGTGAACAGTCTAAGCACAGAATGTTTCTTATTGAGCTTTCGGCGATTTATTGCACGCAGGGGTAGACCAGCTATAGTGTACACTGACAATGATACCAACTTTGTTGGAGCTTCAAGACTTCTAAGGGAGATGGGCTGGGTCAAGGTAAAGAACGACGGAGAGAAAATGGAAATTCAGTGGATATTTAACCCTCCCTCTACATCTTGTCAGAAGTGTAAAGGAATTATTGGTCAGGATTTTGAGAAAAAGAGTTCTGGAACAAGAAGGAATGATAACAGTTTTGTGTGACGTGGAAGCTGTTGTAAACGATTGCCCTCTTACGTATGTTTGTGAGGGATATATTCGTTCGGTCCAACGTCTGTATCCTCTAGAGGTCAACAACGAAGAGGTGGAAGAGATAGTGAAGAACACGGAAGAAGGAAAAACCGAGGCTGAGAACGCTGATGTAGGCCTATACAGAACGCGTTATGGAAGAATAATTAGAAAGCCTGAACTGTTTTATTAAGCATATTTGTAATATTGTAGCCTAAGTAATATTACTCTTGTTTTAACTGATTTTGTAATAATTGAAATAGAAAATTAAGCGTAATTTTCTAGGTGGGAGGATGTTAAAAGCTGAACAGTAAATACGGACAACTATTGCCATTTTGTAAGCAGAGTAAAACCGGTAGTATAAAAAACGGCAAATAAACGCACCCGGGGGGTCAGAGAAAACGAACGTAGTTGGCGGTAGTAAAAAAAGAGAGGTTAAAAGTAAATTTGGTAGTTAGTTGTTTGTGTATCAAGAAAAAGGTGAAAATAAAATAATAAAAGTAAAGAACAGAGAGTGTTTATTTTTGAGATAGCACGACCCGCAATTTATCAGAGTCGGCATATGGAGTGTTTGATTTTTTGATAACCTTCTTGTTTATTGAATTTTGAACAAAAAATTATGAAATCAGCAAATACACGAATATAATCCCACTTCTTAAAAGAAAATTTCAAGGATATTGAGTCAAGAAATCAAGAGTAATGACGAAAATGGATATTACCAAGATTTTGCAAGATGCTGATGATAAACAGTTTTTATTTATTAAAGTGGTCTTAATTGTTGGAATTGCTGGAGCTAGTAGGCGACAAGAGTTAACAAACTTATTTCTGCGTAATGTAAAGGATGAAGGACAATGTTTTCACTTTTTTACCAATTACAAAAACTAAAGTAGCAAGAAAATATTTTATAACTGGGGGAAACATTGATGGTATAAATTTGATAAAAATTATTCGAATTTATATTAATCTTCATCCAGACAACGTCGATCAGGACCGGTTTTTCGTCCATTACAAAAAGGATAAATGCACTAAATAGCCAGTGGATATTAATATCTGCCAAAATAAATTGCTTTATATCTAAAACTTGACCATCCTGATGAATAGACATAATGGCTGTCGATCAAATAGTGTCGCTGAGGGCTATATTAAAAATTCAGCCGAAAATAAGAAAAAGATAGCTTCAAACATCTTGGGTAAATAGGATAATACGAAGGAAAATATGGAACTGAGCAAGGAACCTACGACTAATAATTCTAATAATCTAGAATTTAAAATATTAACTACAAATTCATTGCAACTTTTGTACTCTTCAGGAATTTTTTTTTTCAAATATTAAAACTGCGTTATTCCCATTTACAAGTAATGTATGTTGTATGTTTAATTTAAATAAATTTAATAAATTTGGATACATATTTGTTGATATTATGAATTAAATAGAAAACTAATGCAGTAAAGAAAAACAGTGAGGTAATGAAGTTCTTATCTCACGCAAAACGAGTGAGACAAGTGATTTTGAACTCACGGGCGCAGATAAATTAATTTATAAAACATATGTTTTCTAATACAAATACGTGAACAAGTTAGTTTCAAGTGCCAAAAAAAACTGATTATAAAGGAAAAAGTAGAACCTTAACTAATAGTAATAACAATAAAATCGAAGCAATCGTTGCTGATATCAACAAAAGGCAAACCAGTCAAAATAACGTTATCATCACATATATTCCAGAAGCAGCAACAAATTCCACTCTTCCACTTTTAATAAAACTCCTATGCGTTGCGAAAAATTTACGCAATCTTCCGGAGTTTAGAAACCTATGCAACAGTTACATCTTAAAAAAGTAATCAATGATTTAGCGCAAATCCCAAGGTGAAGATAATGTCATTATTTCGTACAAAACTGAATACCCAAGAATAATGGTAAAAAACTAAATTAATCACTACTCAACGTAGAATCGCAACTAAGTATCTTCGATCAGAACGTTCAAAGCCTTAATACTAAAGTAAATCAACTGTATTCAACCCTCTCCACTTCAGATTATGATATTATTTGTTGAAGTGAAACGTGGCATAATTCGTAAATTAATGATTTTTCTTATTTAGTGTTTCGTACCGATCGGACCTTTAAAAGTGTTAATCTCTCACGAGGTGTTGGTGTTTTAACTTTAATAAAAAAGACTCTTAATACTAGTATTGTAAATCTGAATAATTATGTACATCTCTTACCGAACATTATTGGACTTCTACATATTCACACTTTATGCTCCACCAGCTAAGAATTTTGGGTCTTACAGTAGTATGTTTGAGTTTTTTGCAAGTCTTCCATTTTTGTTAAACAATAAATTTGTAATAGTTGGTGACTAAAATTCTTGAATTTATGCGTAATGATTTAAATCATAATATTATATTATGTAATAACTTTTTATCATTTTGTAACGAAAAGCAATATTGCAATATTTGTAACAGATCAGATGATTCCTTATATACTTTGCAACACGAGCATCATCCTGCTCTTAATATCATTATTTCGTTTGATCAAAATATTTCTGAAGACTACAACTGAATCGTTTAACTTCAAAAAAGCTGATTTTTCCAAAATTATATAACATTATAACACGATTGAATTGACAACTTAAAACAATTTTGTGATGTAAATTCGGCGTGTGACTATTTTATTGTATATACGATAATCAAGGAATGTATTCCTCTTAAATCACACCGTGTTTTAAATTATGCACCCTGATTTACTTCACAAATTATTAAATCTCTAAAAAGGAAGACCCATTATTTAAAAATGCACAAGAAATTTCCACTTCATTCATTCTTCGTAGGTCATCTTATTAGTAAACACATGTAAAACATTCACCGTTTTAAAAAATGTCAATTCACAAGATGTATTTCTCGTTAAAATTACGGTTTATTTTTTTTTTAATTTTACGACAGTTGTACATCCGTAAGACAGAATTATTTGAATTTTTATTATACTTGACAATGTAATAACAATATATTCATTAGATTTGGAAAATATTTTTGTATATAATAAAATGTTGAAGATGATGGGTTAACGACCATAAAATAAATTTAATAAATCAAGAATACAAAAGCCAACATGTTCCTTTCCAAAATTAAAACACAGGATCAACAAGATATCCAAACAAAAATATAAAACTATCAGATCACAAGTTAAGAGCGATATCAAACATACATACAATAATTATGTGCGTAGTTGAGAAAATTCTCTAATTACTGACCCTAATAAGTTCTGGGTCTTCATTAACTCAAAAAAGAATAAATCCACTTTTCCTACTACTTTAAATTTAAATGATCAAATGTATAACAATACTTTTAATATTGCACATATTTTTATAGTGTCCACTTTCCTCCATCGAACGATTCTTTACCCGACATATTACTTACTTCTGATACTCCTATATTACTTAATACTATACCTATTGTTTAAATTGAATCTATTTTAAAGAAGATTAAACGGAATTTATCCAGTGGATCTGATCTCATACCCAATCTAAATATCAAGAACACTCCCATGATTTAATATCTTATACTTAGCACTTAAAATCAATACGTTCACTGATATTTGGAAATTTGCGCGTGTTACTCCTGTTCATAAGTTTGGGGATAAATCCTGCATTCAAAACTACAGACCAATTGCAATTGTTTCCAATTTTATAAAAAAAAATAAAGCATTATATACAGTACAATATCTATTATCTTTCCGGCAACATGGATTTATGTTTAAAAGATTGACTTCGACACACTTTACTTCACACATATTGTTTCATCTGCTTTAGATAATAATGTTCAAGTTAATACTATATATATACTTATTTTGCCAAGGCATTTGATAGAATTGACCATAATATCTTAATTCATAAACTAAAATCATATTCTATATCTAATTCCCTCATTTATTTAATTTCATCTTTTTTAAATAACAGAAATTTCTTTGTTAATATCTTAAGGAAAAAAATTCTAATTTTCATGTCCCTTCAGGTATTATTCAAGGTTCTAATCTTGGCCCCTTCTCTTCTTGCTTGCATCAATGATCTTTCCACTATATTTAAAAATGAAATTTTAATGTTCGCTGATGATATCAAAATCTTTAGGAGTATTTCAAATCCATCTGATTGCTTATTACTCCAAGACGATTTACAACATTTACAAGAATGGTATTTCATAAATAATTTTTACCTCAATGTCAATAAATGCAAAATGATGTCATTTACAAGGAAAAAATTAAATCCTAATTAAATGTGAAGCGATCTGTTTTCTTGTTGCTATCTTTAACTGCAAATTAACGTTTATTCCACATATTAACTCAATCATATACAGGCAATTTTCTCACTTTATTTCTCGCTAGTAAGACTTGAGCTTGAATTCTGTGCTTTAATTTGGGATTCACTTTATGAAAATCAAGCAAATTGAGTGCATTAAAAAGAAGTTTTTAAGATTCATTTATTTTAAGATTATGAGATCGTATCCTGGTAAAGATATCTCTTTGATATTCTGCTAAACATTCTCAATTTAAAATCATTATCATTCAGAAGACATTATAAGTTAATATATAATACCACTGATGATCTTCTATGTATAAGTTCCTTAAATTCATTTGCTAAAATAATTAATACCCGCTTGTCTTCTACATTCCAGCTGCACGCACTAATGTTTATATGTGTTCGCCATGAATGCGGATGTATAAACCGAGTAATCTCTATTCTAGTGAAGTTGATGTATTATTTTTGTCGTTTAATGAATTTCGTAAAAAAACTATTAACTTGCAACTTAACTCTATAATTGTATATTTTTGTAAAATTTTTATATTTGTAATTTATAAATTTGTTATGCAACCAATAATTCTGTTTACTTTAAATTGTATCTCAATCCTACCCTTTCATTAGGCTTCGCCTGTTGGGTAATGTATTTAAAATAAATAAATAATAGTAAATAATTTTATAATTGGCAGCAATTTATTACTTTAAAATCAGATCCCACAAACTCTTTCCAAACTGTTCTAAAAAATTGTACCAACCTTATTCCTAAAAATGATTATTAGTAATTAATAATAACAAATCCCTCAGCACATATTCTATATGGCTTACCGAAATTACATTAATATAACACACCAATTATTCCTGTGATATATTATGTCAATACATCCATTTATAAATTATGTAAATTTCTAAAAACTTTATGCCGGATTTACTGGACTTCAAGCTTAACCAGTGTTAAAAATAAAAATAAAATATTAAAAACAAGAAAATTATCCCTAATGCTAAATTGGTATTTTTCGATGTTAAAAGTCTATTTACTTCCACTCCAATCACCAAATTTTGGGATATTGTAAAAAATCTACTGTATGAGTAACATTAATCCAATGATACTCGTATCATCAGAATTTTTGGAATTACTTAAACTTTTGCTTTAATGACATTTAACAACAAAACGAAGGTTTTACAATGGGCTATCCTTTATCTCCTATATTAGCTGAAATTTTCATGAATAACTTTGAAACGTCTTCCTTAATTCTAAGAATAGTATTTTCAAACATTTACAGTTTTGGTACAGATACTTTGATTTGTCATTATACAGGTACTGAACGCCAATAACAACAATTACTAAATTTTCTCAATCCTTTTGACAATAATATAAAATTCATCATTGAAATAGAGATTAATAAATATATTAATTTATTGAACATCACAATGGAACACAATAACACAAACAATAAATTTAATTTTGTCCCGCGTGATGGCCGCGCGGGTTGAGGGTTTGACTCACGACCATAAGGTCGTGGGTTCGAGTCCCGCCCGTGGCAGCCATACAAAGGACATATCGGCATATGACCTGAGTAGTTGGTCCGATATATAAATTTAAAAAAATAAAATTAATTTTAGTATTTATAGAAAAGATGATTATACAGATATAATTATACCCGCAAATTCATATCACCCGTGGCCTATGAAATTATCAGGCTTTCAAAGTTTTATTGACCGCTTTCTAAAAGTCCCAATTCAAATTACGAGAAAGGACTTTCAAAAATTTTAAATATTGCTAGGAATAATAAATACAATGAATCAATGATTTTTAGTTTAATAAAACAGAAAAACAAAATAAGTTTTATTACATATTTCTATTCCACATTTAGTCAAGATGCCACTAAGGTTAGTTAAAAAAATATATGTTCAAGCCATTAGCTCGAAGACAGCGAATGGGTGTAGAATATTTAACATAATGCTAGGCTTCTACAATACTCGTAAGTATTGTGACGAAGTGCACGTACTGCCTTCGCACAACGCTATATCTGCCACAAGCCTCCGTAGCGCAGCGGACAGCGTGCTGGCATTCGGCGCGTAAGATCGTAGGTTCGATCCCAGCAGCCGGCGATCGAAGATATGTTTTATATTTTTATATTTTATATTTAAGTTAAAATTGTAAAGACTTGCTTAATTGTAAAACGGCCGTTGAAGTCTTAATTAAATTAAGGGTGTTTGCTGAATTTTGTCGCTCAAAACTCAGTATAAAAGGCGGATTTTGAAGACAAATCGTCAGTTAGTTAGTTAGTTAGTTAGTCGTCAGTTAGCCTGCAGTTAGCCTGCAGTCCGCATCTGAGTCCGAGTCCGAAGCTAGAAGATATCCGACCGTCCGACCCCGAGTGTTACTGGTAAGCAAGTTTTGCTTTTTTTTACTGTGGCAGTGTAAGCCCTGACACAGTAGTTGTTTATTTTACGGTGATAGAGTTTGTCCTAACACCGCTGTTGTATTATTTTATTTTGCTTATTTGCTTTGTGTTTTCTTACTACGGCTGCGCTTGCCCTGACGTAGTATCTGTTTTACTTGCTTTCTGTCTTACTACGGCTGCGCTTGCCCTGACGTAGTATCTGTTTTACTTGCTTTCTTTCTTACTACGGCTGCGCTTGCCCTGACGTAGTATCTGTTTTACTTGCTTTCTGTATTACTACGGCTGCGCTTGCCCTGACGTAGTATCTGTTTTACTTGCTTTCTTTCTTACTACGGCTGTGCTTGACCTGACGTAGTATCTGTCTTACTTGGTTTCCGCCTTACTACGGCTGCGCTTGCCCTGACGTAGTGTCTGCTTTGCTTCACCTTTTTCTATCTTGCTGCGACTGTGTCCGCCCTGACGCAGCACCTGATTCTTACCGATTTAGTCTTACCGATAGTTTAGTTATTAATTGGGTTCTAGTTTATATTAAATATTTAGTTAGAGTTAATTTTATTTCCTTTTATTTCTTTTTACTTAAACCTGGGTGTAGTAATATTAAATAAAAATAAGTTAAGTTAAGTTATTCGTGTGTGTCTCAATTTGCGAACCCTGGACACCCTCCACTCCGAGCTATCCGGACTCCCTTCCCTCATTCTAGCGAGCGTTGCTGTCCAACCGACACCGACGGCGCCCGAGCATCCCGACCAGGCAGCAACAGCGAGGGAACGTGACGACTTTTCGGTACAAGACCGGAAGGTGGGAAGTAGCAGCGTCACAGTATACATTAATAAATATTTTAGTAAATAACAAATTAGTTAATAAGATCCATCGGGAATTTACCAAATAAAATTTAACGAATGTATTTTATTTTCATAGCACAAACTACATAATATTTCTACAGTAGATTTAAGGAACATTGTAATTATCATAAAAACAAAATACTCCAATCGAATGTATCGAAATATCTGGTAGATTAAAACCATAACTGTTCAGTTGAAAATTTGGCAGTTCTCCATACAGGAGATAAAGGTTTACAACTGATTTTTTGAGAAGCTTTCGAAACTAAGCCAGAGGTACAAATTTCATGATTGCGCAACTAGACCTGATAAATTCCGCATTCATCGATGCAGTAATTAAAAAAATATTAACATTACCTTTCTCCCACTAACTGTTGCTCTGTAATATATGAAGAATGTTTATTCAAAAAGGGACATAGAAATCGAAGAAGAAGTGGTCTGTGACTGTTTAGAAAATGATTTTGTCTTACATATCTTAGTTTATTTTAGTATATATAATTTATTTTTGTTCTTTATTTCATAACAAATATGTACTTTAGCTTAAATAAATTTATTAGAATTATCTACAATTCTACACTGATGAATATATCCAAACAAAAGTAGACATGTCTACTATATGTTCAAACAAAACAATGTTTGAAATGTTCACGCAAAAGCATACATATCCAAAAGTTTTTCTGGATTTGTGCCGGAATTATCAGTTTAATTCAAAAATTAGTCATCCATTATTATTATCTCATTAAGCTGTATTTTTTACTTTTCTTTAAATAATTTTAACTTGCAGGACATATGTACCATCAGATTGTCTCGATTTTTGAAAAACTAGTTTGAATGACCACTTCTCATATATAAGATCTGTTTCGTTAGCGCTTCTGAAAATGGCATGACAGCCGAAATTGTACTATAAACTAATATTGTTTAATTTGCGAAACAAAACCAGGTTTTTTCAATTTATTTTTATAATAATGTTTCACCGAAACTTGAAACTCCTACTGGTTATAATCCTTGTGTTTATAATACTTGTTTCATTTGTTAATATATTATAATCTCATTTAATTATTTTAGACTGCAGATTATAACCATCATTATTATGAGCTTGTAATCAAGTTGTAGGAGATTACCTTTTACGGTTTCTGTTATTTCATTAATATCTGCTTTGATAAATGGATCGCTACTCAATAAAGGTGAGATATTAAAATTATAAAGTAAGTAATTTTTTAAATTTATTTATTATTTTCCTTTCCATTTTTTCTAATATTACAGTTTTCTACTATTAATTTTAACCACTAATATATTTTTTTTCTATTCCTTATTCTACTCCATTTTATATTTTTCTCTCCATTAATTTTTAAATTTTATTTTTCTATTATTATATTTTCACTAATACACTTTTTAAATTAAAATTAATAACTTGGATTTTAAACGTTTTAGTTAAGTTGGATTAAAATACGTTATGTTTGGTAAAAAAAATTTAATATATAGAAAGTCAGTCAATTCGACTGAAAGTAAATACAGGTAATACCCAAAATTACATAGTAATATATGGAACGTCTTCATTGTATTTAAAGATGGCCGACCGATTTTATATTCTTTAACGTTAAACAATACCCAATTTTAAATTTGTTTCTGGCTCGAGGTGAGCGCTGCTGTCAGCTCTAATGAATGACTTTGAACTAAGTTGATATAGAAGTTAGCTGTGTATGTAGAACATAGCCACCTATTGGCAAGACAAAAGTATACACTAAATTTAAAAGAAATCGCTCATGCTGTTCTATAGATCATCGCCGTTGTATTTCAAGATGATCGATCATATTTAAGACTTTTATATAGTACATATTTTAAATAAGTAAATATACTTTTTTTGTAATATTTTTGGGTGCTATTTGTATGAAATTGTGTGACACTTTGTTTAAACAATTGTTTTTTCGTAATTATTATGTCATGGTAAATCAATAATTTTTTATTTGTATTTATAGAAAAATGTTTTGAAAATTTTAACTTTTGGGAAATTTACCTTTGAATTAAAAAACTGCATTAGTCAACATTATTATATCATTGAAGCCATGTATGTTGATTTTTCTTTGTTTACTAATTATTATGAAGTCTTCTACGTCATAATTAAATACCCCTTCTTATAATTTGAAAGATTTTGTGAACGTTTAATTTTTAATAAAAATTTTGACATTACTATAGATTGTACTTATTATTCTAATAGTTTTAATGTTAATTCTCATACTATAAAATTTTTTATAGTTGACAGTATCAAACACACTTTTGTAATCTATAAAATATACGTACATTGAGCCATTTTGTAATCTAAGTTGTAAGTTGAATACAGAATATACTACTATTGTTCCCATGTTTTTACGAAAGTCGTTTTGATTTTCTTTTAAAATTTTCCTCGGTCCAAACTTGAAGTCTAAAATCGTCAGCATTTAAACATCACTCTCGACATATAATTACGAACTTTAGTTCCTTGATATATAAACTACTCTTATCCTCATTAGTAGGTAAAAATCATATTATTCCCATCATTTAAGTGAGGTAATTCGTTGTTATTACTGTAAGATTTGTGGGTTTCAACAGCATAATAACAACAAAATTATAATAATTTTAATAATTAAAATAAAAGTTTACACTCTGTTTATTACTAAAATAACTAATACAAAATCTTACACACTTATTACATTATTCACACATTAAACAATACAATATCATTTATTTAAACTATCCGAGCGATTTATTTTCAATTCCACTGATATGATAGCTATCGATGTACTGTTCCCACTTTCTCGACTCGCAGCGTTTTTATATCTCCTCGCTTGATATTGGAACATTCTGGAGACTTCTCGATTGCGGGCATCTAAGATGACGCAGACCGGCCGGTACAGATTTGTCCGTTACGTTCGTTACGGTATACAACCTATTACTAGACCTTCCTAGATATTTCTCGATTGTGGCCACTTAAAATGACGTAGACCGGCCAATGCAGGCTTGTCCGTTACGTCCGTTACATTACTAGTACTAGATATTTATTTATTCCTATTTAGTTATTTTAAATGATAATATTGCTTACACGAGTAGTATCTTTATTTCTCTTTTCAATTATTTGTAATATTAATCTCTTAGTTTCTATTGACTTTTTAATACGAGGTGTAACTGAAAAGTTCTCGGAATTATTATTTATTTTAACAAATATTTATTTATTCAATAATATTGATATGATCTTCTTTAAAGGATCTCCAAATGGATATAATACACTTATGCCAACGTTTTTCTAGTCCTCAAAACACATCTGAAGTGCACTTTTTGGTATGACCTTCAGCTCGATCAGCGATTTCTTCTTTATCTCCTCTATGGTTGCAAAACGTTGTTTTTCCAGGATTCCTTTCATCTTTGGGATGAGTAAAACGTCAAAAGAGCATGTCCGGTGAATAGGGTGGCTGGTACATCAGTACATTTAGTGGAGTGTGCATTGGTGGGGTACAATTTCCAGTTACTTTTGTACAATTCTGATCTTTTGAGGAAAAGGACACATTAAAAGCAATAGTCGAATGGAAACCTGGAAGAAGAAGAATCAGGGGCAGACCTAGATCGACATGGTTACGGGAAGAAAGGCAGGAATTTATAAATGGAAGGATAAAAACAGGAACAGGAAGATATGGAGAAATGCAATAAAAACAATTTAGCGGAAATGAAGCAGAAATTGAGACTGATGTACTTCAATAAATAGATCTATAATAACTCCGCAAGGAGCGGCGCAACCCTAATATATATATATATATATATATATATATATATATATATATATATATATATATATATATATATATATATAAGTTATAGTGCCACATTTTGATGACATAAACATTATATTATATTCTCACGCTAGTTGCTGACTACTAAATGTCACGTAGCATAGTCTTGCTTAGATAGAAATGTTAAGATTAAGTTAGTCTAGATTCAGAACTCATACTGTAAAGACATAAATAATTGTTTATTGAAATAAATAACTTTTTAAAAAGCGACTTGTTACTAATTGAAAGTTAATTGGCGCAGTCAAGGTAGAATTAGCTAAAACGGATTAACGAATATAATCCGGTTCATTTTAGTGATTTATTTGGCTATACGAACATTATTTCGTGGTAAAACAGTGTCAGAAAAATTAACACTACGTGAACCACACAACTACAGAAACGTACAAGTCCATCAACGAAGTCGTCTTCTGGAGCCCAGCTGAACGTACATCAGCCATCCAGCCCTCTTCGTAAGAAAATTCGCAGTCAGCATCAACTTCAGGGCAAATGAAGCGTGTGCTGTTATTTCTACTGTGAGTACTATTTAAGTCTATTAGAGGAATTTCATATTTTAACTCAGATTCGAGTACAAATTCTGAATCCGACTCCGATCTCGAAGATCGTAACCAAATTTCTAATTTACCAATTAAAACTCCAGTTATATTAAAACAACCTGCTCTAAAAATTACAATTAACCAAATAACAATGGCTAACGAATTAAGAAAAGAATACTTGGACATGATTCCAGAATTTAGAGGTGAACGCGAACTTTTACCTAGATTCTTTGAAATCTGCCAAAAACTAGTTACTAAATTCTATATTGCAACAAATCCTGCAGATTTTCAAAATGAGTATCTTATGAGCACTATTAGAGCAAAAATAAAAGGTGAAGTAGCTGTAAACATATCCAGTTGCGTAATCAAAACTTGGAACGATTTAAAAACAGCTTTAGTAAGCATATACGCGGACAAACGCGATAGTTACACTCTTTGTATTGCAATGACTGAATTAAAGCAAAACGAAAGAGAGTCTGTATTTGAATATTATAATAAATTACAACACTTCCTAAACTTACAAATATCATACATTCAAACAAACTCTGCGGCTGGCGAAGCAGAAGTTTTAATTACATACTTTCAAAATTACGCTTTAAGAATATTGTTAAGGGGGTTGAAAGAACCAATAGGACAATTAATGCGTGCTAAAAATCCCAGGAATTTAAACGAAGCATTGTGTATGCTTACAAACGATTTTCAATTTAATGATACGTTAAAAAATACAAGAACATTTAATAATGCGAATAAAGAGCAAAAATTCAATCAAAAACCTAACCCACAAAATTTAACACCCAGATACATGTTACCTCAATCAAGTAGACCGTATAATATGCAACAAAACTCTTATCAATTTAATAGAAACTCAAATTTTAATCCAAATATGCAAAGATTTAATTCCGGAAACTAATTTAAGAATCAAACTTTTAATCACAATAAACCTACTCCAATGAGTATTTCTACTCAAAACACTTCTCGAAATATCGCGCAAAAACGACCAAGAATAGGATCCGAAATGCGATCTCAAAATTATCAACAAACACCGAAATTCAATTCTGAAGAACTGTATAATATAGATAACCCTGAGTCAAGCGTACATACAGAATATTTTGCTTATCCCGATAACGATATAATCGATAATTACGAACAATCATTTGAACAACCAGAATATGTAAACACGGACGAAATTCAATCTGACGAAAGTAATTTTTTAGAGGAACAAGCCTCGGTTCAAGATCAAATTTCACAACTCACTTTGAATTAATGAACTGCACAATAAACCAAAGTAAACTTCCGTTTATTATATTCCCCGAAAATAACTTTAAAGTACTAATAGATACGGGCAGTACTAAATCATTTATAAAACCAAATATTGCATTCAAATTTTATAAAAACTTTATCACTCGAGACCCATTCCAAATTACTACAGCGCATGGCACATCCACAGAATTGTATAGTACACATGTTCCTATTTCAAAAATATTTAATCAGAAAAACGAAACTATCCCAAAATTAAAATATCATTTATTTAATTTTCACGATCAATTTGACATGTTACTCGGCATGGATAATTTAAAAAAGCTAAAAATCTTAATTGACACTTCAAATGATTTAATTATTTCTCCTAATTCAAAAATAAAAATACATTATCTTGATAACAAAAACAAAATTAAACAAGAACTTAATTCTAATAATTCTGTAAAAAGTAGAGAAGAAATAATAGAACCACAATCAGAACAAGTGATAAAAATTAAAGTAAATGTGGATTACGGTACTGTACTAGTTCCACATATCAAGTTTCAAAATTTATCTATTCCTGAATGCGTGACTGAAGCAAATCACTACCACTGTTTATGTACAATCAGAAACCCAACTGATGCAAAAATCAAAATTAAAATTCCAGAATTAATTAACGTCCAAAAAATCGAAGACTATATAACATTTTCTAGTCCAAATCTTAATTGTATTCAAACACACAATAAAAACAAAACATTTAACTCTTCCAAAATTCGCACTGACCATATGAATATAGAAGAAAAAACTGAAATTTTAAACTTAATTAAAAAATATTCGGACATATTTCATTTCGATGAACAAAATTTAAGTTTTACAAATCAAGTCAAACACAATATAAAAACAACAGACGAAGTACCAGTATATACCAAATCATACAAATACCCCCAAATACACAAAGACGAAGTACGTACACAAATAGAAAAAATGTTAAATCAGAACATTATTCGTCCATCTAAATCGCCGTGGTCAAGCCCCATCTGGGTTGTCCCCAAGAAGCTCTACGCTTCTGGTAAAAAGAAATGGCGAATTGTAATAGACTACCGGAAACTGAATGATAAGACAGTAGGAGACAAATACCCGTTACCGAACATAACAGACCTTTTAGATAAATTAGGACTTTACGACACTTGACCTCGCATCTGGTTTCCATCAGATCGAGATGAACGAAAGTGACATACAAAAAACAGCCTTCAATACTGACGATGGACATTACGAATTTTTACGTATGCCATTTGGACTAAAAAACGCGCCCGCAACATTTCAGAGAGTCATGGATAACATATTACGTGGATTAAATCATAAAATCTGCTTAGTTTATTTAGACGATATTATAATATTTAGCACAAGTTTACAAGAACATCTCAATAATTTAAAACTAGTATTCGATAGACTCAGACAATCCAATTTCAAAATTCAGTTAGATAAATCAGAATTAAAAAAAAAAGAAATTAGCTATCTCGGACATATCGTAACTCCGAACGGTGTTCGTCCCAACCCGGATAAAATAACAGGGCAGTACTCGCTACAATATATATATATATATATATATATATATATATATATATATATATATATATATATATATATATATATATATATATATATATATACAGGGTGTTGACCGCGACCCCGGAACATAGGACTTTAACATGTAAAATCAAACTTTCTTAATCTCCTGCTCCCCTAATTATTTTAGGTAAAAAAACTTCAATTCAAAGAGTTATTACTAATCAAATTAAATATGGATCAGTGTTCCATCCATGCCACAGTTGCATTAAAAAACATGTTGCACCAGAAGAAGAAATTGAGATTGATGATAACGTTAATGAAATAAATGTTCTAGCTTCGGTATCGAATAATCCTAGTGTGAGTACAAGAGAAATTGCATCGGGATTAGGAATACATCACATTACGGCCTTCAAAATATTAAAAAAACATTAATACAAATCTTTTAAATATTCTCGCTATCAAGAAATTTTTGAACATGATAGAGTAAACCGCATGATATTTTGCGAAACGATAATGCAAAAGGCGAATGCTGACAGAAATTTTATCAAAAATATTTGCTTTTCTGATGAATCCATATTTAGCATTAATGGAGAACCAAATGCTCAAAATTATCGTAGTTGGCACAAAGAAAATCAACATTTAATTGTAAATAACCATTCTCAATATCGCGAAAATGTGAATGTTTGGATTGGAATGTTAGGTTCCATTATTATAGTACCTTTTTTTATTGATAGCACACTAAATTCTCAGAAATATTTGGAGTTACTCGAGATAGAGATTGGGTCCTGCTCTGGATAATACGATTTGGTTTCAGCAGGATGGCTGTCCTGTTCATTCTGCAAATGAAATTAAAACATTTTTAAACCGATGTTTCCCAAATTGCTGGATAGGACGCAATGGTCAAAAAAACTGGCCAGCTCGATCCCCGGATTTGTCCCCAAATGACTTTTTTTGTGGGGTCATTTGAAAAATAATATCTACAAAACTAGACATGCAAATTCAGGCTCTTTGAAACGAAAAATTGTGGAAGAATGCAGAAAAATTACAAACCGACTATTAAAAAATATGCAACGCAATTTTTATGATAGACTTGGGTTCTGTTTGGCAAATAATGGATATTTATTTGAGCACTTAATTTAAGATAATTCTGATTTATTTTCTTTTAAATTTAAAATCCAAAAAAATCTAACGTTATGATAATAACACAAAACAACGGTCCTTTTCAGGACCACAAACAATTTTACAATAATAATTTTTATAGTCAATTATGCAATTTATCATAATAATTAATGATAAATATAATTTTCATTTCCAATTGTTTACAATTTTGTTTCATTTCCAAGGCTAACCAGATTTTTGAGCTAATTTTTAACATTTTCATATTAATTTCTGCCGTTATAGGGCATGTAAAATTAATTCTGTTTATTGATTTGAAGTTTTTTTACCGAAAATAATTACGGTAGCAGGAAATTAAGAAAATATGATTTTACATGTTAAAGTCCTATGTTCCGCGGTCGCGGTCAACACCCTGTATATATATATATATATATATATATATATATCAATATGGTGGTGTATATAGCAATATGGAATTCGAAATCGGAGATCCCGAATTCGAATCTCACTCAAGCTAAAAATTATATGAACTAACACACTGCGGCTCGGTGAGTGCGGACTCTGTACAGTAATTGGGATTAAATTAAATGAAACATAAATAAATAAATATATATATATATATATATATATATATATATATATATATATATATATATATATATATATATATATATATATATATATTAAAATAAAATATCGATAAATGGGCGTATTCTGTATACAACACCGTTAATATTTAACAGTAATTTGAATTTTTGAACAATAAACAAAATACATAGCAACTATCATTTTATTTTTTTAATTTGCGTCGTCTATTGTTATTTAAATCCAAAGTTTTACATTTTTACTTCTATTAGTCTATTTCATAGTTATTACGGGTTTGGAATTTACTCAGAAATAACTTTGAAGTACCTTCTATATGTTCTCTTATTTCGGTGAAATAATTTCTTTAGAAAATTTAAAATTCAATATCGCAGCCGGTAGGATTCGAACCTACGCTCCCAGAGGGAATCTGATTTCGAGTCAGACGCCTTAACCACTCGGCCACGACTGCTTGATATATAACATAAACATTAGGAGCTACAATTATTGATGAATGAAATATTTTATGATATGATATGAAAAAGAGGTATTAATAGCCCAATAAAATTATTTGATGCCTTTATAATATTTATAATATCTACAGTAAATTATACACCTTAGATTTGTACTTCCGAAGATGGTATTTCATATGTTAATCCAGTAATAATTTATTAATTTTGTTTACCGATATAAAAAATAATTTTTATGTAGCTGTAAAAAAGGTTAAATTACTTTATAGCAAAATGTATAATGTATGATGATAAAATTATTATTATTTTTCTTATTAATACATAATAAGATGGGATACATGTTTCAATAGTAACTTGTTGAGACCACGAATACAATTCCCGTAGCATACGAATAGATTTTCACTACATTGAAAATTTTAAATTTGAATCTTATGCTATCACCCCATATAACCTTTTAAACAATATGTTTTGTATTTAAATATATAAACCGTCAATATATTACAATTCTTGCTATTTTAAAATTCCCTCCAAAATGTATGTTACTATTTAAATACATTTACTGTAGCAGTAGTTTCGAAACTTCTCAGGTACGCTTGCCAATATGTTTCTCATGTTCTCACCACTTCGGCACAAACTGTATGAACGCTTTCTTCCCGATCGATCCAATACTAGTGTATGGCAAATAAAAGAACGGTTTTAAATATTAGAAAGATTTTTATTGAAATTTATGATATAAATTATTAAAATAATAACGATTCGTTCATTAATCATCTTTTTCTCAGCCAAAAACAAATTTTGAATAACATAAATCTAATGATAGCAGTAAAATTTAAACCTTTATGCAGGCATTGAAAGTTCATAAATAGAGAAAAAAAGAGACATTAATTTATAATGCAGCATCAAAACAAATTCGAATCCAATAACTTGACTGTGCAAGATAATTAAAATACAAGTCTGAAAGTGGAAAAATGACGAATACGATTCTAATCAAACCTCTGCATTACTAGCTGTATTTAATAACTTTCTAAAATATAAAAGAATAAATAGTAATAAAAATATAAACATCATTTATTTAAATTTATACCGATTCGTTCATTAATCATATTATCATAAATTGTATACAAATAAAATATTATTATGAAGTATAATATAAAATTATAAAAATAAATATAACATCACGACTTTTACCCATTACTGGGTGTGACACTCTGTGGTAGGATATATATATATATATATATCCAGGGTGTTTCACAACTTCGAGTACATACATTAATGGTATATGTTGTTTGATATGCTGATTACGAATTTAAAATATTTTTTGTAGTACTGCACTGGATTCGCTTTCCTATTAAACACAAACAATGAAGTACGTAATCAACAATTTAAATTACATAATACTAGTAAAATAAACAAACAAATTATAATTATTTATAATGAAACGATAATTTTAGTTTATTATGTATTCAAAATAATTGACATGTCAAAGTAAATAAAACACATACAATTTGTATAATTTTTACAAAAATTGCTCAAAATTGTTGCCATTCTCTGCCATACATAATGCAGTACGGTGAATTAAAGACACGCTGCAAGCTTCGTTGAACAAATTATGATGTCTCATAAAATTAGGAGCGTTTTCAACCCGTTCCCTCAGTTGTTCCAGAGTTTCAGGAGCTTCCTGGTTATCATAAACTAGTTATTTGAAATAGCCCCAAAAATAAAGATCTAATGGATTTAGATCCGGAGATCTAGGAGGATATTGTACAGGACCACCACGTCCTATCCACCTATTCTCAAAGGTTTGAGTTAAGTATTGCCGCACATTACGTGTAAAGTGCGGTGGTGCACCGTCATGCTGGAACCATGCTAGCTGCCGTACATTTAAGGGAATATCTTCCAATAACTCCGGCAAATTATTTAGCAAGAAAGATAAATAATTTGCATCATTCATTCTATTAGGTAGAACATAAGGACCAAGTAATGTTCCATTTATGATTCCAGCCCAGATATTCAAAGAAAATCGCTGCTGGAAATTGCTTCTTACAATAACATGGGGATTTTCAATCGCCCAGTGATGTGAGTTATGAAAATTATAAACTCCGTCTTTCGTAAAATTTGCTTCATCAGAGAAGATTATGTGCGAGGTGAAATTTTGATTTAGGGCATGTTGTTGAGAAGTCACTCACAAAAATGTACCCGAGCTGGATGGTCAGTTTGTAGTAGTGCATGCACTCTTTGAAAATGATACGAGTGATAACCATGATTCCGAATAGTTCTCCAAACACTGGAATGTGGAACATATAAAAGTCGTGATATTCTCCTTGTGCTAACTGTAGATCAGCTTGGACCGCGTTTAAAATTGCATCTTCAACAATGTGACGATTTCTTACTTGGCGAGGGTCTCTCTCTCTACCACGATTAGGTCGCATAGATCCTGTGTCACACAGGCGTTGTGTAATTCCAACAAACATACGGTGGTTAGGATGCCGTCTTTGACGAAAACGTTCCGCACAAATACGCTCCGCTAGTCTCGCATTTTGTCTCGCCTCTCCATATGCTAGCACTATGTCCACTAAATTCACTATCACTAAATCCGTTCGCGTTAACCATTTTTAAAACAAATCACCAATTCTTTTACACTGTTATGTATGTATCATTCACAAAAGAAACAATAAATTGACCTACTGACGTACTACGAAAGAATAATTACACAATTCAATTATTAGCAGTTATTTATAATATAATTTTATTTAATTAATAACTTTAACAAAATCATCCACCCAGTGGCAACGAAAAATTTTGGACTGGGAAACATGGAAAATAATTTTAAAAAATCTTTTTTATTCGTAATCAGCATATCAAATAACATAAACCATTAACGTATGTACCTGAAGTTATGAAACAGGATATATATATATATATATATATATATATATATATATATATATATATATATATATATATATATATAAATATGTGTATATATTTGTGCGCCTAAAGTGCTGTTGCCAGCCGAAAAATCACTGCCCTCATAGACGTTAGTGATGGGGGAGCCACAGGGGTAGATTTAATTTGGTGAAATTGTTTGTCGGCTGTGGGAATCGAACCCGGGTTCTAAAATCCATAGAACAACTCGATACCACTGAGACACCTACCCCATAATGTACACCGTAAAATGTTTTCTTTAATATATAGTTATCGTAATCTCGTTATCGTGAAGACAAAATCAGCCGAAATATTAACTACGTTCTGGATGATCCGTAATATTAATGAAATATATTTACAACTTCACGTTATAAAATTACCTAAATATTGTTAAAAAATGCTTTATTCCAGAAAACAGGGCTGTTCAAATAATAAATCACTAATAAAATAATTAATATAAAATTATTCTGATTATAATACATTTATACTTCATTTAACGTTGTGCGTTGCGTAACGTCGCAACCTGTTGGGAAATATGATTTTGTTTTGTCAACAAGTCGAATCGTGCCGTGATTACCAGACTACATGCGCAAGATTTTGCAGGTTTTAAGCCCGATCTTATAAATATGCAACGACAGGATAATGTGTTATGTTAAGTTTGTAAGTCTCAGACTCAACAACTTGAAATAATTGATTTTTGGTCCTTAAGTTTTGTGTTCGATTTTATGATCATTATTTAGGTAACTGAAAATTTAATAAAGTACACTTTATGATACCTTTCATAATTTTTTTTATGTTCGGTTAAAAATTAAAATAGATACAATATTTTAATAGGTATAAACTTAAAATCATTGATAATCATGAAGTATGTAATACTTATAATATATTATATTATGTCGTGAAAAGTCAATCTTTATAGAGCACTTTAACTCTTACATTATAAAAAGTATGTTCAGACTTTATGTTATGCTTTATTTTTTTAATGATGTCTGATAATCTAAAAAAGCTTTTGTAATGTTTGGAATCAGACCATAGATTAAGGATAAATCAGGTTAATTATAGGATACAATTAGACAATTCGTGTATTTATTTACCAAGTCATTTTTGTTATTATTTTCCTTCCCAAACAGTTGCCTTCCATCTCCTAGTGACATCCATTGAAGAACCATTTCTTAGCAACGTAAGAGAAGCGTCATTTTGTACAACAGACACAACTTCCCCACAAAGTGTTCTCTTCAATTTTGTGCTTCTACGTAGTGACGGAGCAGCAGTATCTGGCTCGGATGATATCTTGAGTGAGGTATCGCACTGCTGTGATTCTATTGTCTCAGAAAACTGATCAGGTGGGCTGATAGTTGGTAAAGGGCGAAGACAAATTCGATTTCTTCTGTATTCTCCAAAAGAAGTCTTAACAATGTAGGAGCGTGGAGAATTGTGAAGACGAATTATATTTCCTTCTTCTCGTCTATCTGATATCCAAACCTTTTGGCCTTCGATAAGCTCTTGTAAATCGTTTGCTCGGTGTCTCCAATCAAAATTAAATTTTTCAATATTTAATCTTTTATTTTCTTCCTCCCTGAGAAGGTGTTGGTTTGGAAGAGATGAATGTAGTTGATGAGTAGCAACTGGAACTAGTCCTTTTAATCTTCTCCCCAGCTCTGTTAGACTAAATCTATTTAATAGTGGAGTGGAGCGCAGCATCAGAAGTAGACTGTAAGAATCTTTCGTTTTCTACAGATGAGTTTTGAAGTTTTTGACGGCCGACTCAACAAAACCATTTTTGAGAATAGAACGGACTTGATGTAATAATCGAAAAACCATACTCACGGGAAAACTTATCATATTGGGAGCCGACAGTTTGAGAAAACTGAGTACCGTTATCACTCCGTACTTTCTCAGGAATGTCACGACGAGCAAAAATTGCTTTTATTTCATTTATGACACTATCTGTTATCAGATTACTTAATTTAGCCACCTCCATGTATCTCGAATAATAATCGCATAAAATTACATACCAGCTAGTCTTAAACTTTAAAAGATCTACTCTAACCACCTATTAAGATCTGGCAATTTACTCGGCATTAGGGTTTCTGGAAGTTTCTTGCTGTCTTGGATGCATTTTGTGCAAACGTTAAAAAAAGAATAAAATTTTCTAACACTTTCACCTCAGTTTAGGTCACTTTTATAGTCATGTAGACAAACTATTTATAAAAGTATAGAGTATAGAATGTATTTATTAATGTAATCGACATTACAAAAATGTGTTAAAAAAATATTTCATTATCCATATTTAAAAAAAATGGTGTTCCGTTTTCGCAACGTTGGCCTCTTGGTCATTTATTATCATATATACATTTATTGAGAATGCATGCTCGACATCGTCTTCTTGCATTCTCTAGATGTTTTTCAATGACGTGCCCTTGACTATCATATTGTACTTCTTGTGGCAAATTTGCTCTTGATGAATTTCCGGGATTAATGTTATGCTGATTATCAGATTTTAGCAAAGCTACGACAAGGTAAGAACGGAAATCAAGTTGGGACATCTGATTTTCATTTGCGATATTGTGAATTTTCTAGGAATTTACTATAGCACTGTCAATCATGTTGATGAACAGCGGCCACCACCATTTTTTTCCTCTAATTCTGATTCTATAATTAGCTATGCCATTGTCATGTAGGTCTACTCCACCCATGTGAATATTGTATTTCGCAATGGCATCGGGTTGAGAAATGATAATTTCCTTTTTCTCCTTCCTGCTGAAACGCTTTGTATTTTTCAATGGTTCCGTATTACCGAAATTGGTAATTATTTGAGAAATTTACAATTTCGGATAATATTTCTTGGTCAAAAAACTTATAAAATATTTCTAAAGGCGACAATCCATCCAAATTATTTTTTATATCTTGTAACAGATTTAATTCACTGATCTTAGGTACGTTAGTGTAAATTGGTTCTTGCTTTACCCAATTTGTTTCAGGTTTTAGCTTTTTCTTGGATGTAGTTTTTTCCGATGTTGGTTTTTTCGTCGAATTATTGGCAACTGACTCATTGTCATTGGAACTATGTAAATGCACTTCAAACGTACCTGCTATATCTTTAGGTACGTTATTTCTAGAAATCATCACTTTGTCATCGAGATCTTCCTCATCTGTAACTTCGTCGGTCTGGGGCGGAATGTATACGGCGTCAATAAGATTAGTATCTTCTAAGTCAGAATCTTCTTCCAAAATAGCTAATAATTCTGCGTCCGTAAGCGGTCTCTTGAGATTGTAAGCCATCTTTAGATAAAAATTTAAAAATATTATTATGTGTACATCAACCGAAAAAATCTACATACATTTTTTTTATATAATAATGCCCAAATTATAATATTTATATCACTTTTACACAAAACACCTTATTTTATTTCGAGAATATTACAATAAACACCATAACACATGCGAGCATATGAATACGTGCGCATGGTACAACTTCAATGCATTCAATACTGCCAATGGCCAGTGTCGCGAAAACGCAACAGTCAAGTTTATACTTGCATATCACGGTACACTGAGACATATTTTTTTTAAATATTTCAGTAATCATAAGTAATAATATTTAGTATTAAGTGTTCGTACCAATTATGGGGATATAACAACAGAGTTATTAAATATAAAATAATATAAAATATACAAAAATGTCACTAATTTTTGATCAAATTCAAAAAATTTTATACATGGCATAAACTGATATCTACACATTTTTTTAACTTTACAATGTAGTTTGAACCTTCAACATATGTATAACTTAGGAACATATTTGATTTTGTTTTTATTAAGAACCGCAAAAAAAAAATTAAATTAGAGTGTTGCGAAAACGCAACGTTGGCCGTTAATGGGTTAAAAATTAAATTAATAATTGTAGTCATGCCACTTAATCAAACACGAAAGTAAGAAGATAAAAACTAAATCTCACCAAGGAGATCAGGAAATACTAAAAAGTCAACAATAATAACTATTGTGTAATAATAGAACTTAGTAAAGGTCGGCTATCTAAGCTGTAATTAAAAAATCGGTTCAAAATTTCCGCAATTAAAGTTTTATTTAGTTTTTATAGATAAGTAAGTAAAGTTTGTATATAACAACTAATATTACTTTTGTTTAATGCATAAATTGTCTGTAGTAATTTTCTAATAGATTTATTTTTTAGTATCGCATGTAGTAAATCATTTGTCCGCTCGTCCCGGGTAAAGTCAATAAAAGTAACAATAATAACACTGAAACATCGTGCTAAACCTGGAGTCCATAACCAAATTAATGAAAACGGAGTTAATGCCCGAAGTCCTAAAACCCCGCAACCGGAAGCGAACAACACCGGAGGCTACACGCGCGCCAGTCAATAAATTTCCAGACAACGGACAGGAAACCGGAGCCATCCAGATTAACACCGAATAATTTCTACCTGCACATATGTTCATAACCAGGAAGGGGAAAATGAATTTTCTGTTGAAATGGTAATATATCAAGTATCATGTACTATACTTGTATTATAACAATATACTAATAATTTTCTACATAAATTTCTTGCACAAGTGAGATTTTTTATAAGATTATCATTGGGATCTCGAAATAACAAAATTGGTCAAATTTTACGATTTTGAAGTTGTAAGATGGAAAATAATTGAGTATAAAATTCTATAGTCGCTGTTTGTACTTCTAACCTAACAGTATTTACTTCCTTCTATGAGGTAAAGGAAGAATTTTTTTCGCGAAAATTTTCGGTTTTCAGAGGAAATATCCATTTTGACCATCCCTGAATCTATTTTGACTAATTTCATCGGACGTCTGTACGTACGTATGTATCTAGCATAACTCAAAAACGGTAAGCCATAGAAAGTTGTAATTTTCTATTTAGGATTGTTATAACATCTAGTTGTGCACCACTATTTTTGAATTGAATAGCTTCCGGTAGTGGTACTTTACTTCAAGCCTATAATAGATTTTAATGAATAACTATACTAAAATATAATCCAAAACTATTAAAATTTGGTATATAAGACTAATATAGTAATGCGAATAACGTAATAGATTTTGGTTAAAATGGACTAACCGGAAGTGATACATTACATGAAGCCTGTAACAGATTTTCTATAAAAAATTGTTTTATTTTAATTTTAGAAATAAATTCTGCAAATAACAGTTTTAGAGACTTAAATGCTGCGTCTAGTACATTAAGAATTATTAAATTAGTTTTTTGTATAAGCGAGATATCTAAATTTAAAAATTATATATATATATATATATATATATATATATATATATATATATATATATATATATATATATATACTGTTTTTGTTTTTGTCAGTTTGCTATAAATTAAAACAAAAAATAAGAATAAAATAAAAAATTTGATGTCAATGTCGTTACATTCGAGTAACATCTAGTTGTGAACCTCCCTTTGTATTTAATGAATAATTAAAGGATGCAAAAAAACAGGCACATAGACAAAAGAAATATAGAATGAAGAAATATGTTGCAGAAAAACGACAAGATGAATATAAAAAGGTAGAAGATTTTGCCTATAATAAATTTTAATGCAAATTAATATTAAAATATAATCCAACATTTTTAAAATTTGGTATATAAGACTACTATATCAATAGAAAAAACATAATATAACGAAACTGCCCTATAACTTAAAATAGGACAAACCATTATCAATGGTTCAGGATAGGTTTAATTCTGGCTTTTGGCATAAGAGACAATCAACGTGAGACAACCGTGACAAAGTCAACGTGAGACAATCGTGATAAAGTCAATGTGAGACAATTGTAATAGTGAGTCGTCTGCGTACCCTTTACTGCAGTATCCGTCGGCCACGATTATCAGGTAAGTACTGTTTACAATATTGTTTCCGTACTGTACCGTGTCGTAAGCTTCCCCGAGGTCTCATGGCAATTCTCATATCGCGAACTTTTTGTGACCCAGCGCAAATTCCACTGAACTAGCGTCACGCAGCTTAGTCGAGTTTTCAACTAATTATTCACGACTACCTAGTTCGCGAGTTCCTCCTTAGAATAATCAGCGTAACTTCACTCGCACTACGTATCACGACATCTTTTTGTGACTAAGCGCGAGTTTCACCAAACTAGCATCGTGACGCTGGTATAAGTTTTTGACTCGGAGCCATTATCGATACTCAAGTCGCACCGTGTATCGCAACCATCACCGGTAACTAAGTGCGAGTTCCACCGAACTAGCGTTGTAACACTGGTACAAGGGTTCGACAGCGCCTATATCAGCTCAATTTGAGTATTCCTCCTCAGAGTTACCTTCGTAACGTCCAGTACCGCGACCGTTTTGGCGTGAGCTGAGTAAGTTCCATCAGACTGCTTAGTTTGTGTTCCTGCGTGAGTACTGCTATCACCGTCAAAATCCGTGGAACAATCTCCAGAAATGTCAAGTACGTGCTATCCGCTATTCCGAGAACGTAGCCGTTGCGATGCTTCTCCGGCCGTGTCAGCCTCCGAGGGCACTTCGGCCGTCAACCCCGTCGCACCGTCCGTCATTCCAGATACATCGATATACCGGAAGCCGACATCACGTCTTCGTAAAACACAGTAAAACCTTCAAACTGTGCGGATACATACCCTCCCAGCGTAATTTCACCATCGCGACACCCGGCGTCGTTTTCTTAGAAACGGCAAATTTGTATTTCCTGATCATCCTACACCACTTTGCTTACTTATAACGAACGTTATTAAAATCCACCGACTTTATTTCAGCAACTATTTTTTGTTTTATTTTCTACTCTTCCCTTCACATTCCAAATCAGCTAACCGAAACAATTTACATCAAAATTTTGTAGGCGTGTCTGCTACAACTCGTCACATTTCATAAATATATAAAATATTAAATTCAAAGTAAAATATGCATTTATCAATTAACATATTAAATACCAATTTACAAAATAAACTTTGGTGTATATCACGTTACGCATTTGTTCATCTCTTGTTTTTAATTCCATGGCTATTACTATTAAATTGAAATTACGTGAATTTTCAAATTTAATTTCTGCAGTAATGAAGTAGTCAAAATGAATTTTGTTTATTGATTCGGATGTAGAATTTTATGCTTTACAACATTTATTTGAAACATTTTTTCCTAAAATAATTAGGGAAGCAATGCGCACGGAAAAACTGATTTGCCATGTTAAACGCCTATGTTTCACTTTTC
Source organism: Pterostichus niger (assembly GCA_947425015.1). Taxonomy (NCBI): domain Eukaryota; kingdom Metazoa; phylum Arthropoda; class Insecta; order Coleoptera; family Carabidae; genus Pterostichus; species Pterostichus niger. Next base: position 3,640,105 of record OX380347.1, read on the forward strand.
GTGTTACACCCGGTATATATATATATTACATATAAATAACAAAATAGCTTACTTTTTCTACTAAAAATTAAAATATTATTGTGTATTTTGGTGTGTTCCTTTCCTTCTAATCTAAACAGATCTACCTGTTCTGTGATGACTGTAACAAAGCACGTGCTCAAGCTTATTTCCATTGTAATTTTTTTACTGATGTTAACGAGAGTATATTAATACAGCAAGTAGAAAATGCAGTAGAGCCAAAGCACAGTTAAATTTAGATTTACTGAAAGGAAGAGATAGAATTTATAATGTTGAGGTAGGTAATACATTGCTTTTGAATAAAAGTTAAATTAATAGAACTAATTTATTTATTATAGGTACACATTGACCAAGATGGTGAACTACAAAGCGTATTACGCGATTGTCCACATGGCCACCACTTAGCAGCTGTATGCATTTATGGGCATCACAATATATCAGTGACTGAATTCAAGCAGGTAATATATTCACGTACATATAGGAAAATTACAAGAAAAACCTATCTATACGAGTATTTAAAGAGTTGCTGACTGATGTAGAAACTATAGATAATATATACCTAAGAAGAATAAATAGATCTACAGATAGTAATCTAACAGAAGAAGAAATAACAAACTTTTCCACGACTCTTTTCAAATGTAGTTGCACTGTTGAATTTACTTGACTGCTACGCCCAAAACCAACGTCTGCAGCTAATTTACTACCAGATATTATAGACTTATAGTGGTCGGAAGAATATTTGTTAGCTGAATATAAATTAGAATATTTTCTATAATATTGAAAGACACAATTAAGAACTTATACACATTTACTGTTGCACAGGCAAAAAATGAAAACTTTCAATGATGAGACATCCTCCATCTCCATTCAAAGGATTTACGGGTATATATTGCAAACTTTTTAAAAAAAGTAAATTATTTTCTAAATATATACAGAATTCCAAATCCTGGTAACCATAGGTACATTCTGTTCAGTGGGGTGTAAACAATGAATATCAAGCACTGAAAAAAATTATTTCTGCAACAAACATGGAACTTGTTCCCACTAGACTTTAATTAGATCCATCTGGTTTTCTTGACGCCAGTCCAGATGGCCAGAAGCATAAATACTATGCCCATTCAAGGCAACTTGTTTATAATGCACCGTGATTTATGTTATCTAATGATTTGAACGCCCAATGATAACATGATTGTAAAAGTTGTTAAAGATAACGACTAGGCCCAAAATATCACATTAATGAAATTTTTATGTGGAACATTATTTGTTTATAGAATAATTGTTATATTTATGTTTTTGTTCTCATTTTATATAACCATTTATAAATAAACATTTTTGTACTTTAGATAATTTATTACAAATAACGTACATTACTAATAAACAAAAAATATATATTGGTGTAAGTATTTACATTAATAATAATAAACTAAAAATAATGATACTTTCTTTGAACTTCTTTTATAAGATGAAAATTAAAATTTGTTAGGGCTGCACACACTTAAAACACGATGGATGAGTGTGGTACCAAAGGGGCTGGTATCCAATTCAATATTTCGTATATCTTAATCCTCTTTGTGGCCCGTTCTACATGGATTCGCACTTTGGCGATGGTTCGAGTTCTAATAACTTCCTGCTCACATCAGTACAGTCGATTATTACTTTATAGTATGTAAAAGAACTAAAAAAGGCATGCACCATTTTTTTCTTTCTAGAGGAAATATTTTTTATTAATTGCTGAAATAGAATTTCGTGCAATGCCAGCTACCAGGTTTTGAATATATTTGACACAGTTTCTCGACTAATATTAAATCGGAACCTTAAATCATTGTTTAGCAAATTAAATTTCAACTTATTACGTTGTAACTCATGGATACCAATCACCTAACATCATTATTACATCTGGTGTTTTAATATGATCCATAATATTGGGATTTAAATCTTCAATATTTTTATCAATGATATCTCGAAATGCTTATCTCATACTAAGTATGTACTTTATGTTGATGATTTACGCATAATAGAAATAAGTTTGCATATTCTTACATCATTAATAGCGAAACACTTAACATTGTTAACAAAGTCAAAGATCTTGATGTGATAGTTAATAGTAAATTGAGATTTGACATTTCTTGTTATTATAAAAAAGCGTTCAAAATGTCAGGATACTTAAATCGAACAACCAGAAACTTCAAAATTCCGTTCCTAATTGGTACGCCATCAGTTTTCAGACAGTTCTTGTTTCGTGTATCTACTTACTCTACCTGATCATATGATTTGTTACCGTTACTAATTCTGCAGCTAAGTCGCCTAATAATAGAATTTTAGCTTTATTATGATTGATAGTTTGCCAACAAATATTTTCCTACTCGTTAAAACATTTTTAAACAGCAATTGTGGCTAAATGATGACATGTAAAGTCTACTAATATTTTAACATTATTATTTGCGTTATTTGAAAATTTATTACATATATTATCTTACCTATACATAATTGTTACTATATATTATTGGAACTTTCATTCGACTAAGTGGCCTAATAAAACTTCTCTCCTTTGATATATGATGTATGCTCCTTTTAAATAGTTTTGTTATGTTAAGTATACGAAAATTAAATTTAATGTTATAAAATAAAAGTACGCAAATATTTGATACCCTTTTATCTTTTTTTGAGATCTTTTTAAAATGAGTTATTCAACTTCAGACAACTGACATTTTAATGCGGTTGGAATTTGTATTTTCTATTAATTATTTGAAAGATAACCATGTATAAACAGAGCTATTTACTTTTCTTTCCTGTCTCATTATGTTAACATGTTCCAATTATCTATTTCTTCATTATCTGTAAATTTTGTTGTAGGTCTTTTTTTACTTTCTGCTATCGGCACCGTGCCATTTGCGTAGTATAGTTCTGCTACATAGATCATTTTCATGTTTCTATATTCCACTTTTTATTTGTTAACTTTGTCTTAGATCTTTTTATCATTTCGTTGAGTTATGTGGGCCATATTCTATTATGAAAGATGTTAATTTAATAATATTTTTAGTTCTAACATAATTTTCGTTTTTCTCGTAAACTCTTTTCAAGCATTCAGTTATTTGTTACAGTTAGTTCAAAGCATTACCATTAATTATAATTTTATTGCTATATCGAATGGCTTTTGTACATTTGTAAAGTAAAGATTGTTTTTTTACCAGTCGTGTCTTCTTAATACGCTGCCTTATATTCAAAATAGTTTTACATCTTTCAATTAGGATTATCCAAGAAGATATGTTTTGAACATCATTTAAATATTTGCTTATATTACATTTCGTCTTAATCAGCTTTAAATATATTAATGTCGTATTAATTGTACAGAAGTGGAGACAAAAAGGTTAGTTGTATTGGTAGTCACAAGTATTTCTAAAGTTCATAATATTATTTATTTCTTTGTTTGCTCTAACAAAGTAAAACATTGAAGATAGTAAAGTTGGAACCCTAGTTTATTCTTTGTGAAGCTCGTCTTATTTTTTTTCATAACAAAATTAAATTAAGTTTTAAACTGACGGCTCGATTTGCGCTGTAAAATAAATTGTTAAAGTGTCTTTGTTGTTTATTTGTTTTGTCACTGTCTTCTGTATACAGACGTATACATCTTAAATTAGATTTACGAGACGTCTCATGTTTAAGCGGATTTCGTTGATATGACTTGTCATTCTTCATACATTTTTAAAAAAAATGTGCTATTGTTTATTAAGCTAACTTTGAAGTAATAATAATATTTTATTATATTATTTTGATTTATTTTTAGTAGTTTTATTTTATAACAATTAGAATTTTAAGAAATTATCTAGGTGTTTGAGCCTATTAAAAATATTGTAACAGTTTAATTGCAATTGAATCGATATTTTCACTGAAATATGCGTATATTTAGTTGTTTGTCAAAGAAAATAAAGCAAAAAAAAATTGTCTCATTTTCATAAATACCTAATTACCACATATGATTAACAAAGTATGAAAGTTATACTTATATATCCTGCAGTATATTATTACGTTATTATGATCTCCCTAGTATTCGACTACATACTTAGAAAACCAGAAAACAAATCTATTGTTAAAATAATACTAAAAAAAATTAATTAGCCATTTATCCATTCTAACAGAAACTCAAATCGAAAAATTTTGTGGTTCGGTTAGTTAATGGTTCTTATATCAGTTATATTTCGATTTTTTTATCGTTTACGGTTTTTTGAAAATATAGTTTTCGTTTTCGGTTTTTAAATACTTCTACAAAACCTAATATATTACACGCACTGTACAATTACATTATATTTTTTAAGTAACTAATTTTAAAATTTTTTAAAATTGTTTGTAAATATTTCTGTTTTCTGCAATCTTCAAAAATAATTTCTTTCACACGGCCATTCATAACCAGTCTTACCAGTCCTATTACGATTGTAAAAACCACAACTTTATAAAAATATAAAACTAATAACTTATATTCTTTTTCGTATTCTTACTATTTCCGGTTCAGTATGTTATTTATTCTAGTTTAAATTTACGGTATTAGACCTAGAATAATATCGGTTCGGTTACAGAATCAATTAAAATATCATCTGTAGAAATAGGACTGTTAATTGGAAAAATAAAAATGTATCTTTAATGTTTGAATAAATTTGGCTTATTTAATAAGTGAAAAAAATACGAGTTATATAAAGGACTACGTCAATAACGTCAAACAACACAATTGTTTAAGGAAGAATAAAAAACATAAAAAATACATTATTTAAAAAAATAATTTAACCAGTCAAAACTTAAAACCATTAGGGATACTATCAGATTTAAAGGTAGTCTACCTTTATGCGACTCGTAAGTTTTTCACTTATTAAAAATGTCAAATTATCCAAACATTAAGGAGTTTATTTTTATCCAAGTTTCATTTTTACTCTACAATTAACTATTCTATGGCTTAATAAAAACACTTTTATTCTTCGACTTTTTCAACAATCAATTAACTTTTCGTGTTGGTTTTTGGTCTCCATATTCAAAACAAGAAATATCGGTTTCAGTTTTCGGTGTAATAAAAAGGTGAATATCGGGGCGGTTTTCGACTATTTTTTCGTTAGGGTTCGGAACCCTGTATTCTAATATTAATTATAAAAAGTGTTTTAAATCAGGGTAGCATTTAAAAAAAATTAATTAATTACTAAAAAGAATATTAATTAATTAAATATCAGACAAATAATATTTCATAAAAAATTATTAAGATGCCTGTTGTTATCCTCATGTTGGTGTTACTAGAAATAATGTACAGTATTTAAACACAAAAAATATGTATGATAAGAGATGCGTTTTCTCCATGGTTGTCAGTTTTTATAATTGTGAACAGGGCTAGAAAAGACACGAATTAACAAGATATATAGCCATCAAAGAAGTGAAAAGAATATGTCAGATCAATCAAGCATTATTTATATGTGAGATATTGCCTTTTATGATTTATTCTTCATATATTACATCAGTTTTCGAGATATATCTAATCATGTTTATGTAATTAAAAGAAAAAATCCATAAGATAAAAAGAAAAATGTAATTTTAAAAGATTTAGTTTTTTATTGTTTTTCTTATTATTTGGCGACGTTTCGGCAAAATATTATGGCTATTTTCCAGCAATAAAAATGCATATAAAACAACTTTTTAAGAAAAAGAATATTAAAGATAAAAAATTCTTGAGGTATACATTCAAGAATCAAAACTAACTGTAACTCTATTGTTTTTACTTTTGAGATGTGTACCTCAACAATGTTTTATCATTAAATTTTTCTTGTTTAAAAATCGTATCATGTAACTTATAAATTATTTTATATACAATTTTATTATTTGAAAATGGCCAAAAAATTGTGCCAAAACGTCGCCAAATAATAATTAAAAAAATTATAATTTAAATTATTTAAAATTTCTTTTTTTTTTTCGCTAAAGTCTAAAATCCTATTAACAATTATTCAAAAGATATTTATATTATTCTTTAATGAAATTCTACAGATATTATTCCTAGCTCAAAAAATAAAAAAACTATAGTGTTTTATATTAAAATTGTGTTAAAATCTTTTTCAAAAATAATACGTACGACTTCATCCATCGAAAAATACATTTTAAAAAATATTTCCATATTATCTTAGTTCTAGTTGATAATCAATATATGAACGAACCGTATGGAATAAGTATTTATTTACAATATTATTATTATTCATCATTGAGAAAATAAAGTAGATTTGTAAATAAAATAATATTTTTAATTGAGTACATAGAAGGATAACAAATAATTGTGAAATATTATTTTTTGTACTAGTAACCTTCAAAATGACACTTCCCGCACGCAACACTCAATCTGGAATAAGTGCTTCCCGATCGACTCGACTGAAAAAAATTGTAACAAACATTAGCCCTTTGGAACATTATAAAATAAATCTGTCTTGATAATAATAAAATCTAATTTATAAAGTAACAACTTTCTTGAATTTTCCTTTATTAAAAGTTTGGGAAATAAGAGTAATTGGTTACAATTCTTTCAATATTTGTCAGCGTCAATGCCATCTACTTGACAACCTCTGAACTAAAACCGTCATTGATACAACTTCTTGCAGTTGTAATCAAACAAAAGTGGTGACTGATCCTGTATAAATATTAAGAAAAAACACATAATAACTTAGTTTAATGGAAAAGTAAGATTATAATATATGCATGAAGACGTCTTCCGTTCATTCGCGCTATTGAAGACAATGGCTGGTAGCACAAGCTCTGTTTTTGCTTGTTTTTAGAGCAGTATTTTTGGGTGTTTTAGCTATCTCTAACATGTTAAAACCATGCTCTTAGAACACCCAAACACAGAGCTTGTGCTACCAGTTAATGCGCTTATGCGAGAACATTGTCTTCCCGCTCTTAGTTCGTAAATAACTATTACGTTTCCAAAATTTTACGATATTCAAATTGTTGATGTACAATTCTTGCTTTTAAATATTTATCCATTGCAGGTCAAACTATAATTGGCGAATTCAAAAAATGTATATGTTAATAATGAAAGCAGAAAAATTTCCCACCTTTGAGTTATGGTACATTGTTAATGACGTCTTACTACTAGACGATGCATGCAATATTTTTTGAGATATCTTGGTATTCGAGATTATTACGTAGACAATAATATTACTACTTACGCCAATTCTTCTCATAATGAATAGATATCACTATCATCGATGTCACCAAGATTTAACAAATAAATATTGCGACTATATAATAAAATAATATTATTTATTTTGATAGTTTTGTATACAGACTTACAGAAGTAAACAAACTCTTATAATATAAAAATAAAAAAAGAATTGAATCCTCTCTTGGAGTTGTATAACAATATTTTACAAATCTCAACCATTTATCAGAAGTGTACATAGAGTGCTTTACTTTACATCCCAAAATGGAAACCACAATCGCTTGTTTAAAATTTGTACTTCTTAGCGGTGCTGCGACAGTATTTAATATTGTACTTGCACAATAAACGATGTTATTATATTCGAATTCTGTGCTTTCTCTATTTTATGTTTTGTTTTGTTCTGTTGTGATCTACACATGACAAAACAATCAACAATAGTTTTTGGCGCAAAATTAAATAGCTAAAAAGAGCCCTATAAAAATGTACAGTAAAATTTTATAAATTTAATATTCTAATCCATCCGTCTTTTTAGCATTAAATTTATAAACTGCGGCGGTTAGTCTTTAAAATGTAAAAGTTAATTCAGAAAAAAATTATATTTGTAAAATTAAAATGTATTTACACGCCTCATTGCTATGGCTATTATAATTGAAATTTCGGTCATAAACACTTGTCTACTAATTATATCAATTTACTTCACATAAATTATATTTGATAACTGAAAAAGTATTAAACATATGGAGAAACATTGTGAAATAGAAATAATTTAAATTTTTTAGTGCCCACCTTGCTAACCCAAGAGTTGTTGTTGAATAGGATTAGTCAATCAGAGCAAGCGTTTACTTCTGCTCTAAAAGTGATCGATGACCTAAAATGCACAATTCAAGATTATGACTGACCAAAAAGCCGGAAAATCCAAGAACGAACGGGTTGAAAAACCTAAGAAGACGCGCCGCAAAAACATTACATTCTCGACCATATTGTATTTGTTAATCACTTCTAACAGGCGAAATGCAATATTTGTAGTAGATCATAATACTTCTGGATCCCTGAAAGCTTTGATGAATATTCATCAAACATCACTGGCACCTCTGCAGAAGTAGCCATTCCGACTGCTAAAACACAGAAAATGATGCAGAAAATCCGCACATCCATATCTGCACAAAAAATGACTAATTAATATTCAAAACATCATTAAAGCAAACGGTGTAACTATTGCATCAGCGATATAACTACAGGCGTCAATCGCATTGAAACTGATGTAAAGTTTATTAAGTTTTATATTTTCACGCGTGTTGTTAACTGTTCCGGTTCTGAATGCGCAGTCAGTCGAATATGTGTACGTCGATAAACTGTATACTATGTAGTTATTATCAGAATTAATATGTTGTGACCAAATCGGTGTTTGGGGTATAAAAATTTGATTTAAAGTGTGAACTGTACCTAATTCCATGTTTTTAATTCTGTATTTGGTATTCGTTTCATTTGCATTGTGTGATTGCTGATTCCTTTCTGTTCATATGTAAATTACATTTATTTCTAATTTGTTATTAGTACACAATATTCCTTAATCATAAATCTGTTTCAATCACGTATCAATAAACTTGTAACACTGGGGACACCGTCGGAATATCACTAAAGTCCGGATTTTAGGCACTAAAAATTTCGATATATAAATTGAAATAGGCATTAATATATTAAATTAGCCAATTACATTTAAATATGGGGTAGGTGGCTTAATGGTATCGCCTTGGTTAGAATAGTATTAAAATAGGATAAAAAGTACCAGTTTTAATATTACTTATTAAATATATTCATGTACAAAACAGTTTATCAACTATAATTTAACCCTTGCCGGGCCGAAATATCTATAAAACTTTAGTTACCAAAATAGGGTCAATATTGACCCATTGCTTTTTAATACTTTAATGTATCTAAATTACAATATAAATACGAGAAAACCATTTTAATTCAATAAATTCAATAAAACATACATACTGTAATTATATTGTTTATGTACCTTTACGATGGCTCTCCATCCTCATCTTTTGCAGAATAAGTGCAAGTCATCTGTTTTATTGCAAAAGTGTTGCTGTGCTTAGCACATACAAATTTATTACATTTATCGCATCGTGTAGAATATTTTGTGTCGTTCCCACGACACAGTCGACAACGTCCTCTTTTAGGTCCTTGATTTCCAGTTTCAACCGCACATGATTTTCTTATTTCTGATCCAGTCAGGGCCGTTTTTAAGGTTTTTGGGGGCCTGAGCCATTCGTATCCATCGAAGAAAGTCAAGCGGGAGCTCCTCTGTCTTGAACGGGTTGTAGTAGTTTTGTAGTCGAAGTCCGGGTAGATCTGTTTTACAGTAGCTTTGTACTTCTCGAACTTGTCGCGTTGATCCTTCACGAACGCAGTCAGGGAGTCCACCAACTTGAGCGCTACATCGAGAAAAAGATTGTCACTCTGTAGACTCTTCGACGTCTCGTTGCAGCTGACCAAAATCGTACTCCACATCTCGGTCAGCAAAACAGTGTCCAACATTTAAATTTTCTTCAAGATGACCTGTACTTCGTTTTGCGTTTCCGGCAGTTCTTGTGAGTCATCCATAGTTCTTAGAGCCTCGATGATGTTTGGATAACTCTTCTGTAACGCTGATACAGCATCCGCGCGTGCAGACCATCTGGTATCCGAAACACGTTTCACCACTATGCCTAGCCCGAGAGACTTTTTCAACACGTTCCATCGGTGAGTAGAACTTGCGAAGAAAATGTCAAGTTTTTGCAGAAACTGGAAGTAGTCTGTTGCCTCGATGATGCACACAGCAGCCTGCCCGATTACGATGTTCAAACTGTGCGCCAGACATGGGATGAAAAGAGCGCATGTTCAGTGTTCCTTGAGTTTCTCTTGCAACCCGTTCTACTACCCTGCCATGTTTGATGCGTTGTCGTACGTTTGCCCACGGTAGTCCTCCAAACTTATACCTCTTTCTTTAAGAAAAGATACAACAGTATCGGACAAGTACGCTGCTCCATGCCGTTGAATTGGTATGAAGTCCAAGAAACGTTCTACTGGAGAATATTACAGCTATGAACTCATTGCAAATGGAAGCTGACAAGTAGGAAACGTGTCCTTTACCTTTATTTGCATAATTATGCAAATGATCGGCAAGAAATGGATCAAACTTGCTCAGCAGCTCCAGCACGCCCAAATAATTTTCGTTATGTTGTGATCCGATGACTTGATTTTCCCCGCTGAACACCAGACCTCGTGATGCCAAGAATTTTATGACCTCGACAATCCTTCTCAACACCCGTTTCCAGTAAATCATTTCGTCGTTCAGTTGAGCAGCGAGACCGTCACTTACAATACCAAGGCTCTTCTTTCGTGACAGATAAGTCACGATGGCTTGTCTGTGTCCCAAACTGTTCTCGTGTTCAAAAATGCAAGCCCCGGAATGTTTACAATCGTTGAAGCCTTTTGAAGAACTGAAGGCGGTACCCGCGAGTGAGAAAAGACGACACGGAAAACAGAACAAAAGTTTCTGTGTTGGAGAATATAAAAGTTAAGATCTTTCAACCGTCTCGCCGATTTGCAGTTTACGAGAAAAAAACCAATGGGTTCAGGAATCGTAGCTTTACTTTTCCGTCGTGCTCCGTATACCTTCTGGCCAAATCAGAATAATCGCAATTTCTGTTCTGGAAAAATTCGGGTCCATTACTGATCCAGATAGTGCGATCTTCCTCGGTGAATTGCAAACAGTTTGCAGGTTCGATATAAACGGACTTGTGTGCCTGATTAGTTTCGTGTAGTTCTCCAGTTTGAGGTTGTTGCAACTCTTCACAGTCATGGCGAAGAATTTTTGGAGCGGCAGTATCTGTCGAAGTCGATGAAGTTGCATCTTCATGAGCAACGGGTGATGAAAGCAGCTACAACCCTTTGTCGGAATCGGTTGGAGTCGGAGCTGCAGATACTTGAACTCTTGGTGATGAAAAGTATTTGCTCAGTTTGGGCAACTTTGCGTTCATCTGTTTTTCTTCCGCAGCTTTTCGCCTTTTTGCCGCGCCACTTTGATAAGTCCGATACATCGTTCTGCGCTGATTTAATCAAATATTTGTTAAATAAATTAATGATTCTAGTATTCGTACGTATTAAATTTATTTTTTTTTGACCTCATATTTTTTCTACTTACGTAATGATAATTTATTAATCATTTGGCTGAAAGTCAACTACGAAGACCCGAAAATATTGTGATAGTTCGTCCTATTGTCTAATCTTGAAAACTCAAAACTAACAGATTAATGTTTGCACCAGTATAAACGGTAAAGTAAAAATGTGTCTTTATTTTCTTTCACAAGTTAAAAAACTTTGAAAATGGGTAAAATAAAAAAAGTGCATTGTTATTTTGCATACCTTAATCAGTAACCAACGGAACAATAAATTTTTACTTTATGAATTGATGAAGAAAATAAATATACATAAAGATATACACCGATACCTCGCTTTACGGCCTAGATACGTTCCACGAAACTTGACCACAAAGCGAGAATCCGTATAAGGAATCAATACAAATTCATACAAATTCAATGGGAAAAAAGTTTTTTGCCGTTATAGCGACACATTTTAGACCGTAAATCGAAAACGTGCCTTAATTGAGAAGGGCCGTTATAGAGAAATGTCGTATAAAAAACGGCCGTATAGCGATGTATGGGTGTATTGGATTGCGCATTCGCGTTTTGTTTAGAGGTTAAGATTAAAGTAGTGCGATATCTTATCATTATTACCTTTGGTTCGAACGACTAAATCGTGTACTTCGATGCAATTGTTGTTGCAAACATGTTTTGGTCAGAATTTTAAAGACGACCTCTACGGAAAACTTGTGTTCAACGATAGGCTTTTGTCGATTGAAAAGCAGCCAGTGTTATCGAACTCTCAGTATTACCGACAGCGGCAAACCATTACCGACCGTTGATACGTTTATATTAATTTCGAGATATATAGAATCAAATGTTCTTACATGCATGTTATTAGTTATGTGTGAATAATTAATAAAATGTATGTAGTCATCACGGTCTAGATTTTAGAATCTGTTACTCGCAGGCATTAAATTTTATTAAATCTTTTTTAATCATACAAACTTTAGGGGGATCTCGGGGCCCATGCCTAAAAACGACACTGTTTCCAGTACTTTCAATGGATGAACATACTACGTTTTGAAAACCGCGACCATCTTGTTAAATTTTCTTCGCTCGTCCTTCAATATTTGTTTCTGATGATTCCATACCCATTTCTTGGATAAATATTTTTCTGCGATGTGTTATAGTTGAGTTGCTGTGCCAGTTTGGATTTTTTATTATCCATAAAACAAACGCATTATATGCCATATCAATCAGATTAAAAAATAGTCTAAGTGGCCATCTTCTGGTGATTCTTTAGCAAGAATATTCTCGTAAAAGTTTGTCCAACACATCGACACCACTTTTTGTTTTATTATACGCGAGAATCATATCTGGCTTGAATTTTTTATCTTCACCAGCGATATCGTTTTCATGATGATTAGACGAAAGTAATAAAACGATTTTTTTAGATTTTATGACATACGAAACTAATGTCAAGTCGCTTGTAAAGAGAAAATGATATGAATATACTGCACGTCATTTTATATCCAAAAGATTTTTTGGCAAGTCTTTCCTATTTTTTCGCATTGTTCCAAGTAATGTTAACTTTTCTTTTAGAAGATCTTCCGCTAGTGTCAAATCAGTGAAAAAATTATCAGTTGTTATATTGCGATCAGTTCCATATTAATGGTTCGCTAAAGTTTTTACTACGCGTGGTCCTTGATTTTTTGCAGCTAATTGTCCCTCTTTTCCCAGATACACCTCAAAATTACAGCAGTAAAATATTTTCGCATCACATAATGCCCATTTTTGTATTCCATATTTACCGGGTTTACTAGGGATATAAACCTTAAATGGACAACGGCCTCTAAAGCATACCAACTGTTTGTCTATGGTTCCATAAGCTGATGGCACGTATGATTCCCTGCAATTTTTACTGAAAATATCAACTACGTCGCGGATGGGAGTTAGTTTATTTTGACTTTTTCTTTCAATTCTTGTCTGTAAATCGTCAAAGCGGAGAAAGCGTAATATATTGCAAAATCTATTTCTACCCATACCAGCTTGGTGTATTGGCCTTGTCAAAGATTTATTAGATGAGGACCACAAATTGTTTGTGTTTTCTTTCACTTCTCTGAATCTTCCAGATAAAATAAGTATTGCGATAACAGCTCGTATTCCAGTAACATCAACATCACTCCATGGTTCATCATGTCTTTCATTATTATTAGTTAAAATTTCATTTGCTCTTTGGTTAGTAAATTTCACGATAATATCAATAATTTAGTCAGATATAAATAATAAAAAAGTATCCAGTATCGACGCAATATGCTTGCTTTTCTCTGTCAAACCTTTTTCAGCATGAATAAAATTTGATGATCTTGTCCTACCTTTCCTAGATTTCCGGATACGACCAGCAAATTCTATATCACAGTCTGCCTCGTCCTCACTTTCATCACTTTATCTCTCTTCTTCATTATTAGACAAAGTTTCGTCACTCGCAATAACTTCAATTTCTTTTATTATATTTTCTACTTCTTCAGACATATCGCTGAATACCTCCTCCATCGCTAATTCCCTTTCATTTTCGTCTTCTGAATCGTTCATAAGTATAGCAAAAAGCTCTTCGTCAGATAGCGCCCTTTTACATGCCATGGTGAGTGTTATACAATGAGTTCGAACAAATACAACCGTACGCTACCAGATACAAATGTAAACTGAATCGAGAACATCGCAATTCCAGTCTACACAAACCACCGACACGTCTAAACTTGGGTGTAAATGGTTTGTTTAGAATAATAATACAATGTACCGTCAGTACGGTGGTGTGGATAGCGATACGGAATTCGAATCCGGAGATCCCGAGTTCGAATCTCACTAAAGCTAAAAATTATATAAACTATCACACTGCGGCTCGGTGAGTGCGGACCCTGTACTGTAATTGGGATTAAATTCCTGTTGTACAGCGTAACATAAATAAATAAATAAATAAATAAATCGGATCACTGCTGACCCAGCCAATAAAATGCAAATTATTCTTAAAGTATAATAATTTTAGTTTGGTTTTCCACTGTTTCTGTTGCAACACTGTATTCCAGGAGAATTCACAATTGGAAAAAAAAATAGAAAAAATTATTTAATAAGTTGTTACTAGGTAAAAACATAATTTCGGGTATTTTTTGACCCGGTTTTGGACCGCCAAGGGTTAATTATGTACATAACAATACATACATGGAGTCCTGAGGTTCTTGAGAACCCTGGTTCGATCCTCATAGCCAACAAAAATTTATCACCAATTATCACCGTCCACTAACATCTTTGGAGGCCGTGATTTGACGGCTAGTAACTGCACTTCACGCAAATAAATATATTACTTACCGAGATATGCTACGGCAGAGTGCCACATCTAGAAATGAGTAAAAGGCGTGATGAAATATTTATTTATTAAATTTAATATTTAAGTTCGTTAGAAAATATATTTCGACATAAACTAGACAAAAATGGTATTTTAGGTATTCAAAGTAAAAAAAGCGTATATAAATTGTAAAGGATATTTATTTGTATAAATATTTTAATAAAATTAACCATATCAAAAAAATTAATGGAAATATTAGCACAATAATTATTTTAAGTCTTACTTAAAATAAGTTTATTGCACAAATAAATAATCGGACATCTTGTCACAAATAAATAAATATCAATTAAACTATTTTAACTATAAAATATTATACCTTTTATCCACTACTAAGGTGGCACACTTCCAAATCAGATCTCGGTAGGTGATATATTTTTATTTGTGAAAGCGAATACCAGGCGTCAAATAAATAAATTTATAAAGTAATAATAAAAAATCTAAATCAAGTTGAAATCATGCTTTATCGCAAGAATACCGCAAAAATAGGTTAAAACAGTTAGCATCAAAAACAAAATATCTCATATTAGGTCAAATGAAAAATTTAGATGCCTTCTAAAAGAAGTAATAGGAATTTTGCTTAAAATCCTGACTAGATATCACCATAGATTATGTAAACATTAAAAATGTTTTGGGACCGGAAACAGATACTGGAGGAGTAATTTGCGCCTCAATGTTGCACGCATATATGGACAAATCATTTACAGATTATAATATTGTATTAACGGAGAAAATATTATTTAATTACTTTGAGGATTAGTTTAAGTAGTTGCTGAAGAAACAGCTCATAGGAATCCTAAAAATTAAAATGATTGTATTAAAGCTACTCAGACCGCTTTAAAAATTGAATAGAGCTTCTGTACGTAAGCAAGAAACAATCACATAGTTCGCCATTACAGCAATGTCCTTGATAACGCAAAGATGCGTTGAATATGATGAATGTAAGGTAACTTAAACTCAACTAGCTGAATTACTCGATGAACACAACCAGATGGCAATCTAATTTTATTATTAACTTCGTCTCGTAGAGTGCAATATGAAGACAAAGTGGATGTTAAAATATCTGTAAGTCTAGAAAGTGGATTTTATCAAAACTGGTCACCATTATCTTATCGTCATTAAATCTAGTCAGTATCCAGCGTTTACATTTTAAAAAAGAATGTCTTTTTATGAAGCGTGCAAACCTTATAGCTTGGCCGCGAAACACGAATAATATGTACTAAGTTTCGAAGTAACGTGTTTAGATAACAAGGGGCAGTCAATCTCCGTTACAGACGAAATTTTTTCTCTAGTGGAAGTTCAGGGGATGGTAAATGAAAGAATAATTACATTCTTAATTGATACTGGGACGTCGAGATGTTTTCTGCGAAGAAATATATGGATGTGTACTGTACCCCCGTATGAGTTCGTCCAGTCTACGTACTACAGACAACTAACGACGCATTGAAGATTATTAGAGTATTTGTTATTCAAATAAATTGGGCAAGATAACCCTGAGTATGAAAGTTAATATTTGTGACAATTTAGTAGCCGGATATGGTATAAGCTGTAATTTTATTTGTAGATATCGTTTCCGTGTGAATCCTTCAAACAGATGGGTAGAGATTAACGGTGAGGATGTACTCGAAAGTCCTGCTCCAATAATTGTTGCAGTCTTCTGTGAGACTTTAATTATTCCTCGGATCAATCAAATACTTGACACAGTTAGTTAGAATAAAAGACTAGAAAATTCCATGTCTGTTTATCTGGTGGAATTTGATTAATTAATCAAGATGCCTTTGGGGAAGCTATTTAAGTGATAAGGAAGAAGGGTTTACACTTATTAGAAAACTGTCTAATAAGGCTGTTACGATTCGGGTAATCATGTAGTAGTATCGTACCATTGTATGGTTGTAAACCAGATGATAGAGGTGCCAAACCTACAAGTGATGATTTTGAAAGAGGTAAAAAGCATCTCACACCTAATTAAAAAGCTATAATAAATACCTACTTGCGATGTCGTTAAACAAGCAAGATTTAGAGAAAAACGTACTTACAAGTATAAAATTATTCACTTATTAATATTTATGATTTTTATCTTTACACTTTTTACATGGTTTTAGTACGCCATCTGTATCTTCAAATTGCGTGAGAACTCCACTAATGATAGCAGTAGATGGTATAGGTGAACCAGTATATATATATATATATAATATATAATCCCGTTATTCCGTTTCGGAACATAGGGCCTCCACAAGGTGTCGCCATCTGACTCTGTTTTTTGCAGCTTCTTTAATTTCTGGCCAGCTTTTCCCAGTTCGAGAGGCCTCCTCTAACTCTGTCCTTCTCCATGTAGATTTGGGCCTACCTCTCTTTCGTCTGCCTTGAGGGTTCCAGTCTAATGCTTGTCTCGCGATGTTTTTCTGGGGTTTACGAAGTGTGTGACCCAGCCACCCCCACTTTCTGCGTAATATTTCCAGGTGAATTGGTATGTGACCAGTTCTTCGCCACAGTTTTTCGTTTGATATTACATTTGGCCAGAAGATACGTAATATTTTACGTAAAGATTTATTTATGAACACCTGGAGCTGGTGTGTAACGTTTCTTGTGGTTTTCCAGGTCTCGTAGCTATATAAGAGCACCGCTAAAACATTTGTCTTAAAGAGCCGTATTTTTGTATTTAGAGAGTAAATACGAGATGACCAGACTTTGCGGAGCATGCCGAAGGCTTGTTGCGCTTTTTTGATTCTTTCTTTGACATCTCGGTCGGTACCGCCTGTATTATCAATGATGCTGCCTAGATATATGAATTCAGTTACTCGTTCGATGGGGTAATTGTCGCTGGAAAGTTCCCTGTTGTTATTTGCTAACATTCGGAGTTCTTTAGTTTTATTTATATTTATTTTTAGGCCAGCTTTGGATGCTTCGTTATGTAGCTGGTTTAATTTATCCTGAGCAGGTGAACCAGTATGCAACGCACTTAATAAATCATACACTTGATATAATGAATTTACCGCGCAATACCATTTAATGAACAAACTTTTATCGTTCTTAGACAATATTTCCATACTTAAAACACAACCATTAATCCGTTAACCAAAGTTATCAGTGTTATTTAACAAACATTTGACGTAAATTTTGTAGTAACTGACAAAATTTATAACAAAAATTATTTTATTTCATTGTTTTCCATAGCACTCTCAATTCGTAATTTTCTATATAAATGCCAATTTTTGTTTGCTTCTTACTCTTGCATAAAAAACAATTGAGGAACAAATAGATACTCATTAGATGCAGTTTTTAATTCTAAATTTTTTGTATTTACATTTTTGGTCTAATTTAATTAGGGAAGCAACAATCACCATATTAACAAAATACCATTATATATCTTATATTACCCATTCCAATTCAACACCCGGTATATACAGGGTGTAACATGAAAACCTGGCCATAGGCGTTTAACATGGAAAATCAGTTTTTCCTTGCGCAAAAGTGGCCAATTGATTTTAGACAAAAATGCTTCAAATAAAAGTTGTAGAGCTTATTATTATGGATCTAAATCAGTTTTTAGATTTTATTTTGCACGTTTTGTAAGCGAAATAATCGCATTAATATTTTGTAAGAATTTCTACTTTATAGTGATAGCCATGGAATTGAGACAAAATGATAAACAAATGTATGACGTTTTAACTGTCAGAAAAGTTTAGTTTGAAATGGAAGTGACAAAGGTGATTGTTGTTATATCATTATTGAAAATTCATAATTTTATTTTATAATTTTTTAATATTTATTATAATAAATAATAGAATTTTTACGCAAATAATTATTTTATTTATTTAGAAATAACATTAAATTACAAAAGATGTTCGAAAAGCAGTAGCCTAATCTATTGTAGAAACTATTTTTAACATTGCACAACTGTCTAATATTTATTTTGTTGCATTCGCCTACAACAGCGTTTTTAAGTTCTTGGATGGCGTTGTATCTTTTTTTATAAACGCAAGACTTTAAGTGTCCCCACAAAAAAAGTCACAGGGATTTAAATCTGGAGACCGTGCTGGCCAGTTTACTGGCCCTTCACGCCCTATCCAACTTTCTTCAGATAATTTACAACTTCTCTTGTATTATGGACAGCCGTCGTGCTGGAACCACACATACTCATTATTTGCGTGGGCTATTTCCGGTCCCACTATTTCTCGTAACAATTCTAAATAAGTGTTTCCATTTAATCGATTAATAAAAAAAGGACCAATAATTATGTTGCCTAAAATTGCTAGTACATTTTCTTCGTTATTATTATTTCTCCATGCACACGTCCCTATTCCTGTTCCACTTGATTATTAAATGTACCGGTCTTCTGAAATTTGGTAATAAAGTTCTGAATTGTTGTTTTACTTGGAATGTTATGGTGCGGCCAAATAATACTGATTAAATCACGTATTCTTCGAAAACTTTCACCAGAATAATTCCACTTCATAATTTTTAACTTTTCTTCATGTGAATAGGTATCCATTTTCAATAATGATATAACAGCAATCACCTTTGTCACTTACGTGAAACATGGGCGTTTAACATGGCAAATCAGTTTTTCCGTGCGCATTGTTTCCCTAATTATTTTAGGAAAAAATGTTTCAAATAAATGTTGTAAAGCATAAAATTCTACATCCGATTTAATAATACAAAATTCATTATTTTCATAACAAATGCGTAACGTTTTATACGTCAAATTATTAGTATTTATTTTGACAAACTGTGATATTAAATCAATATTAGGGTTTATTATTATCAAAAATGAATAATTATTCAGATGAAGAAAAGTTGCAAATAATTCAATGGCATTATTCTGGCCATAGTTTACGACTAATTCGTGACTATATTAGCGCTATTTGGCAGCATCATGATATTCCTAGTACGGCAACTATTCAGAGGGTTATAGTAAAGTTTGAAAAGACAGGAACACTAAATTTCATGAAAGAAATAAATGAAAAAATTTATAACAATAAAGAAAATATTTTTGGTTTAATAGAACTGGAGCCAACAATGAGTGTGCGAGAAATTTCCAGAGAACTAAATATAAATTTTATGACAGTGCATAGAATTCTCAAAAAAACATAAATACAATCCTTTTAAATTTCATAACCACCAAAATATTTTGGAACGAGATTTTGAACTGCGTGCTTCAATGTGTGAAATAATGATGGAGATATCAAATTGTAATAGAGAATTTTTAAGTAGTACTTTATTTACAGATGAATGCACATTTACCATGAATGATGAACCAAACTGTCATAATTATCGGTACAGGTCATAAAATAATCCGCATAATATTGTAGAATCGAGGACACAATATCGTCATTCTGTCAATGTGTGGCAGGAATTTTTGGTGATAAAATCATTGGCCCATTCTTCATCCAACGAATAAATTCAGCATCATATTTGAATTTATTAATTAATGCTGTCGGACCACAAATTGTTGAAACAAACAAAGAAAATATGTGGTTCCAGCATGAAGGCTGCCCTGCACGTAACACTAGAGAAGTTGTGGAATATCTAAACCATGTATTTCCTGAAAGCTGGATAGGACGAAATGGACCAGTCAACTGGCCTGCACGGTCGCCAGATTTAAATCGTGCGATTTTTTTATGGGGCCATTTAAAATCTTATGTTTATAAAAAAATATACCAGAATTTAGAAGAACATAAAAATGCTATATTACAAGAATGCCAGAAAATAAGACAATTAAGAAATGCTCGAGAAAGCTTCTACAACAGATTAAGTTATTGTTTAGCTCAAAACGGTGAACTATTTGAACATCTAATTTAACAATTTAAGAATATTTAGTTTGTTGATGTTTTTATTGAATTTAATTTATGTTACATTAATTAATTTGTTAAATATTTAATAACAACCTACCTTAAATATTTTATCGAGTTTATAATTTTTTATTCTTAAATAATAAATCTAAAAAAAATTTGCCTTATTATTATTAAATTGTTGTTTAGAAAATAAATATTTAGTACGTAAAAATTATTTTGACAATTTATTCTGACATTGACGTATAAAACGTTACGCATTTGTTCATCTCTTGTTTTTAATTCCATGGTTATTACTAAAACCCGGATATTTAGGCTCTTAAAAACACCCAAATAAGCAGGCATATAGGCTGGTAATTACTATAAAATAGGCGGGATTTTAGGCAGCCTAAATGTAAATTATTTGTTTTAAAAAAATAAACGAATCCTTTTTCTAATATTGGTACTCGTACCTACTCTTCGTTAGAAAAAAAAAAATCATTTTAAACAAAAATTAACGCAATCTGAAAAATAATAATGTAGGGTTCTCATTTTATTAACTATTATGCAAATTCAAATTATGTAGTATACTTTAATTCAAAAAATATTACGAGCAATTGCTCTATGAAATTTTCGGAAAGGGTCTGTCTTCGGTCTGTCAGAACTTGCTTGTAAGTTGAAAATTTCATTCGACATCACAAAATGTGATAGAAGCGTTCTTATATTTAGCCATATCGTCTAAAGTTACCTCAGCTCCATTGATTAATGGCAAAGACACAATTGAATTGCCACGTAAAATTTTGACTAAAAAACGTTTTTTCTTTCGGCATTTTAAATTCACACACAAAAACTTGATTAAAGTAAGTACTTTAAATATTATAGGTTAGGTTGAAACACTTTGTCGAGTGCTGAATTAGTCAACGAAGTAGATGATAAACCTTGTCTGCTCAATAAAACTTAGAATAGGCAACAAAAATAGGCAAAATAGGCTGTATAAGGTAAAATAGGCACAATAACCAAAATATTTTTGCTTTAATAGAACTGGAGCCAACAATGAGTGTGCGAGAAATTTCCAGAGAACTAAATATAAATTTTATGACAGTGCATAGAATTCTCAAAAAAACATAAATACAATCCTTTTAAATTTCATAACCACCAAAATATTTTGGAACGAGATTGACATGACTTCAGCTGCTAATAGAATGCTTGGTTTTATAATAAGAAATACTAAATTATTTACGGATTTATCAACAATTTTCATCTTATATTTCTCATTTGTTAGATCAAAACTTGACTATTGTTCGCTTATATGGAATCCAGTTTATGATGTTAAAAAAAAATTTGTTGAAAAGACACAGAAAAAGTTCTTAAGATACGTTTACTATAAAATAATGAACAGTTACCCTAGTTATGATGTATCCTACCATACACTACTAAATATTTTTAATTTTAAATCACTTTCCATGAGACGTTCCTTCTATTCTCTGATATTTCTATTCAAATTAATACATAACTATATTGATGATCCAGCTTTACTTAATTGCATTAATTTCCATTACCCAGCCTTCAACACACGGTCTTCAAACACTTTCTACTTACCTAATATTCATACAAACTCACTATATAAGTCACCAATATTTAACGCATGTAAACTTTATAACTCTGTACAGTCACAATTAGATATTTATGACACACATTTTTTTGTTAATAATCTAAATCATTTATATTAATTTAGGTTATATTTTTATTATAATACTCTGTAACTATTTGTTAATTTTCTTTTTTTAATTTTTTAGGCACTTATGTATTTGTATATTTGTATATTTTTGTTCCTGTCCTTTTATTGGGCTCGTCCTGTAGGGCAATGTAATAGTAATAAATAAATAAATAAATAAATATAGAAAAAATAGGCTCTAAGGCACGAAAAAAAAACCTTCCATTACACGTAAACATATTACCTATGTATAGAAAAACTAAATTGCCTGAATTATATTAAAATTTGAATCTAGGCAATTGCCTAAAAATCCGGGCTTTAGTTATTACTATTAAATTGAAATTACGTGAATTTTTAAATTTAATTTCTGCAGTTATGAGGTAGTCAAAATGAATTTTGTTTATTGATTCGGATGTAGAATTTTGTGCTTTACAACATTTATTTGAAACATTTTTTTCCTAAAATAATTAGGGAAGCAATGCGCACGGAAAAACTGATTTGCCATGTTAAACGCCTATGTTTCACTTTTCGTGTTACACCCGGTATATATATATATATATATATATATATATATATATATATATATAATTTCTGTCGGTACAAAGCACGTAAAAGTAATTCTATTTATTGATTTAGATGCAGAATTTGTTGCCCTAAAACTTTTATTTGACGCGTTTTTGCTTAAAAAATGAGAGAAGCAGGAAATTGCGAAAAACTGATTTCCCATGTTAAAGTCCTATGACCGGCTGGGCGATTCACCACCCTGTATATATATATATATATATATATATATATATATATATATATATATATATATATATATTATATATATAAATAAAATAAATAAATATATCATCACGCCTTTTACCCATCACTGGGTGTGGCACTCTGCCTAAGCAGATCTCGGTAAGTGATATATTTTTTCGCGTGAAGTGCGGATACCAGCCGTCAAATCACGGCCTCCAAAGATATTAGTGGTGGAGGAGCCACAGGGCTAGATTTTTTTTAAATTGGTGAAAATTGTTTGTCGGCTGTGGGGATCGAACCAGGGTTCTCAAAATCCACAGGCCGACTCAATACCATTGAGCCACCTACCCCATAATAAATTTATTTGTACAAAAGCCACTACTGTAAGATAAAACATTGTATATAATACGAGAGTGTACTGTCATTATATAATCGCGAGAATTATCATACATCTCACCCGCGTATAATAGCTTGTTTCGTGGTGACGTCATCAAAATGATATCTATTCATTATAAGAAGAACTGTCATTGTAGTAACAGGGAATGTGCAACCAGTAAAACATAGACGGCACCGCGCATGCCAGAAATGCTACTTTACCTACCTAATAAATACTCTTATCTAGAATATATCATAACATATATTGAGTGCAGTATCTAATAGAAGGTAGTAAATAACCTTGTAGCATAATGCAAAGAAGATAATTTTTTGTATTTTTTTTATTATAAACAAATAATTTTTTCACACAGCACTTTACTTCTCCAATTATAATTTGCCACACAAAAGATGATTTGTGAATATATATATATATATATATATATATATATATATATATATATATATGTAATATATTAATAATTAATTAGAAATATAAGATAAGCTTTTAACGTTGTAATGATTTTTCTTCACCACCACCCGCCATGCTTGCCTGAAACTCAGGTAGCCGTTCTACGATTCAATTTTTTTGCTGGATTATTTCTGTAGTTCATTTTTTTGTCACGAGAGAGGGATGAGTTTTTTTTTGGCTGGCTGTCAAACGAGATTCTGCTTCGAGAGTTCAGTGACGACGGTCGATCCAGATTCTGCTTCGAGATTTCATCGAAGACGGTCGATCAGGGGTTTTGCCTTCAGACTTCGTCGTGATCGGTTGATTTTGTGGATTCTGTCCGAGATCTTATTTTGTTGTCGGCCATGTTGGCTTGAGTTTTTTGATTTTGTGAAGATAACGACGAGATCCATGAACATCACCGTGCTGACTGCATTTTGAGAGTAAGTGTTCAAACTAAGATTTTACTGATTTGAAGTTTATTAGTTGAAACGGTTTATTTTTGATATTGGATTTCATTTATTTTGTTTTGTGGAGCACATGTTCGTGTCTCATTTTTAGGTTAAATCTAACGTAGCGTCAATCATCTTAGTAAAATTTTAGACTCAGAAGCTTATGATCAATTGTAGTATTTAGATCGATTGAACTCTGGCAGAATCGCACTTTTTGTTTAACTTAGCTAGATTACCAGTTCGTGTATGAAGTCATGTTCTGTCCACATGCACTTGTCATTTTTGGAGCTTATCATTTTGGGGGGTTTTTGCTTTTGTTGGGATTTAAATTTTAGTTTTGTGAAATACATGCTTCACGTGTATTTGAACCACGTGTTGGTTCATTTTGTTTCTGAATTTCATTTCCGGCCACCATCTTTGTATTCCCTCTCCCTTCATATCATGTCCGTTCATCATCATTCATTGAGAGCATGTGTGTGAGAATGTGTTGAGACCAGACTGTTTTGTTTTTGGACAATTTAGGAATTTACAGGCGTTTTTGTTTTTTTGAGAACTTTTCTGCTCAGTTAGAAAAGCTGCCTCATCCTTTTTTTTTGGAACATACTTGGCGGGCTTTGTGCTATTTGATTAGATATTAAGTTTGTGATATTTAGTTTAAGTTTTGTTTGGTCTGGTTTGACTTTTTGGTTGCTGATTAGCAAATTTGTGATTTTTGATATTTTGAGTCAAAACCAACCACCACAAAGCCGCGAAGCCTGTTTATTGAGTAAGTAGAGACTTACTTCCTGTCCAACGTCCCTGTCTCAACAACCCCGTCATTCATTATTCATCTCTTCACCTTTCTCATTATTTTCATCGTCATTTTCTTATGTGCTGGCGTAACGTAAAGTTATTTATGAAACATTTTGTACCTTTTGAAAATTTTGATTCTGATACTTTTGTAATATCTTTGTTTGATTTTGTAATTTAAGTTTTGCTTTGTAACCCGTAGTTTGTTATTTAACTTGAGCTTTGTTAACGATTTCGATTTGGAACCTTTGCTTTGTCATTCTTGCTTTTTACGCCTTGCGCTTCTGTATGTACATTTGTGGTATGGTTTGCTGCTGGTTTACACCCTGTTTTAGGTGCAATCAGTAAGGGATTTTAGTCTGAACTACCTAAGAGAGGAGAGGCTTGGAGAAGTGACCTACATTAACCTTCTGAAGACGATTGTCGAGACAAGCAGTGTACTGAGTGGCCTCACGCATTTTACCAAGGACCAACACATCTTTTTACGTCCGGAAGCTCACCATACTTGATCTCCAGTCGAGAACATCGGTCTACTTCAACTCTTCGTCTCCGTCCTCCTCTCCAGGAGTCTCAGAAGAAGAGGATTAGATAGTCCAACCTACAATTTTTTGCAGCGTACGTCTGACACAGTCTTAGTTGAATAGCAGATTCCACCGCTCAGTTAAGTTACCTTTTAGTCTCTGTTTTTTGATTTAGTATGTTGTTTTGGTTACAAAGATTAGATTAAAGTTTAACTTGTATTTTAGTTGTGATTTTGATTTATTATGTTATGCGCATCATACCTTTGTGTCACTAGTTCCTAGCTCACTAGAGTGTCCCTTCTTTTTTTCGAGCTAGGTGGCGCCTCCGGAACCTACGCCCAGCACCGCTGAACATAGTTAGCCAGGTATTGTATATGTGGTGCTTCCTTTGATTTTGTTGTGTAAGCCGAAAGGCCTTGGTTTTGTGTGTAGCGCGCCAAAAGTAGAAGAAGCATTACAACGTCTTTACGCCTTTACCTGTAACCAACTAAAAATAAATAACTACCGTAACATGGAAATATAACAACTTAACAATTGTAGTTAATTATCAAAAAATAAATAAACATTTCATTTTAAAATAATCAAGTCACAAAAATAAACATTTCATTTGTAAATGTAAATAATCAAGTCACCACACTACTCCCCCCAAAACGGGACCCCTATGAAATCCTGGGAGTACCACTAGGATCATCTCAAGGGGAAATTTAAAAAGCCTATCGCAAACTTTCAGTTATTTTACATCCTGACAAAGAGACAGGAAATGAGAAAGCATTTATGAAACTTACAAAAGCTTATCAAGCATTGACAGATGATGAAGCAAGAAAAAATTGGGAGAAATATGGAAATCCAGATGGTCCAGGACCAATGAGTTTTGGAATTGCTCTTCCATCATGGATTGTAGAAAAAGAAAACAGTGTGTGGGTCTTGGGTTTATATGCCTTAGTTTTCATGGTTGCCCTACCTGTTGTGGTGGGAACATGGTGGTACAGAAGTATTAAATTCTCAGGCGATCAAGTATTGTTGGATACTACTCAAATGTATTACTTTTTTATTCATAAGACTCCTGAAATGGCATTAAAACGAGTTATTATGATCCTGGCAGCTAGTCTTGAGTTTGATAAACGACATAATTCGGAAGTTGTTGAAAGACAATCAGATAACGAAGAAGTACCACATTTAATCAAACAACTGCCTAACTTAGGAGAAAAAAATAAAGAGAGACCGCTATGTCATCTTTATAGTATCAAAGCAAGAGCTCTCTTACATGCTCATTTATCAAGAATTCCTCTGAATCCTGACTCATTAGAAAAGGACAGACGATACATTATCGGAAAGTGGGTAGACTGGTAGCAGCGGTAGACTGGTAGAAGTGGGTAGACTTGAAGAATATCAGGAAACGTTGGGCACTTTGTTAAGCACTATGACACTGAATTATGATTTTTTTCTTTTTGTCGGGGTCACCAATGTAAAGCATTTAAATTTAGATTTATATATAAGGCTTTACTTTATTTAAATAAATAACAATAAAAATATTGAATGTAGAAATAAAATATAAATATATGATATGGAAGATGTGTACACTTTTAAGTTTGAAAGAAGAATGAAAATAAATAAATAGTTGACAGAAAAGTAAACATAAACAACAGAGTAATAATAAGAAGTAACTTGGAGACGAAATAATGTAACGTCGCCAAACTACTTGATAGCGACGCTACATATATATATATATATATATATATATATATATATATATATATATATATATATATATATATATATATATATATATATATATAAGGGTGTTATATTTTAATAGACCCAGCAAATATCTCGCTTATTTATGTTTCATATAACATGATTTATACAGCAACAGGAAAGCTAGTTGATGACGGATGTACATTCATGATATCATTTCCGGTTTATTAGTAATTAATATCAACTTTGAAATTTCAAATGGAACATACTATATTTTTTTACAAATTTGAAAAGTGCATCAAATTTGCTTTGCAATGATGTAAAATAATCCATATGTTACATTATTGAAAAGTAAAATGGCGGGCACTTTAATATACACCAAATCGGAAAGAGAATAGTGAGCCATGACTGTGCCTTGAAATAAAACAATTGTATTTATTATTATTAAACGAAATAATATTTTTTTGTCATAATAATAAAGAAAATAAGAATAAGGAACACTTAATGACAACAAAATGATTTTATAACAAATATTCAAAATGACTCTCAGCCTCTTCAATGCATTTTCTCCAGATATGACCACTTGATTTTTGTATGGAGCTACGTGAAAGATTTTGTTTGTAATGAACCAGTAAAGAATAAAAATGAAGAAGCAATTGAATCTTCATCTGCTAACCAAATATAAAGGGCTACTTATTCTGTTTCAAAACGTTGTGCAAAATGTATTGAAGAGACTGGGAGTCATTTTGAATATTAGTTATAAAATTATTTTGTTGTTATAAAGGGTTCCTTATTCTTATTTTCTGTATTATTATGACAAAAAAAATATTATTTCGTTTAATAATAATAAAAAACATTGTTTTAGTTAATTGTTTTATTTCAAGTCACAGTCATGGCTCACTATTCTCTTTCCGATTTTGTGTATATTGAAGTGCCCGCCATTTTACTTTTTAATAATGTAACATAAGGTTTATTTTACATGATTGTAAAGCAAATTTGATGCACTTTTCAAATTTGTAAATCAATATAGTATGTACCATTTGAAATTTCAAAGTTGACATTAATTACTAATAAACCGGAAATGATATCATGAATTTATATCCGTCATTAACTAGCTTACATGTTGCTGTATAAAGCATGTTATATGAAAGAAATTGCTAAGTTGATAAATAAGCGAGATATTTGCTGGGTCTATTAAAATATAGCACCTGTATATATATATATATATATATATATATATATATATATATATATATATATATATATATGTCTATGTATATATATATTTATATATATATATATATATATATATATATATATATATATATATATTGGTGTAAATTATTTGTATCATGAATAATAGCCGAGGTTAGTCACTGAAAACTATTACACAAAGTACATAAAAAAACCGCTACTGTTAGATAAATACGTATTAGTTAACTTTCAGTTTTTGTAAATAAATTTATTTAATTATAAAAATAAATATCAGAATAAAAACGCAATGGACAAAATTTAATGCTCTCTAGGAATCATACAACAATTCTTTACAATTCTCAACCATTTATCAGAAATACATACACAGAGTTTTACTTTGCATCCTGTGACGGAAACCAGAGACGCTTGTTTATGTAATTTGTCCCTAGCAGAGATGCTGTGACAGTATTTAATATTTTATTAGCGCAATAAATGTCATAAAATTCTCTTTGAACGTAAAGACTTGGATCATGTTTAGGAATGTTTTTCCCTTAATTTATGTATTGTTTTGTTTTGTTGTGATAAAATAAATAATTAACAGTTTTTGACGAGAATTAAAATAGCTCAAAAAAACATTACATTAAAATGTCTTATAAACGTGATATTGAAATTCGGTAATCTCTTTTGAGAATTAATTTAAGGATAAATATCTACACGTTTGCTTATTCTTTAAAACTTAAGTTGATTTATTCAAAATTTAATATATGGAAAGTTTCAAAGTATATTCAAATTTGTCTATAAGACAAACAATCTTTATTAAGTAGATACCTACTTGCTCAAACATTATAAAGTAATAATAGCTCTTTAAAGAACTCTTCGATTAATACAATCAAAGACGGCAATCCCTCTACTAAGCCGATATGAGCAACAAATTCATTAAACAACTTCTGTTAAGTCAACAAAGAATCAATTCTTCAACTCAATCACACAATAATCCGCCACGAATCAAAATTAGGATGAAGAAACACCGAAGAAAACTATTTCAGGTTATTAAGTATTCTTGTAAATATATTGTCCCGATTTGTTAAGTTAATTTTGCTTTAGAAGGAAACGTAGTGTATGATCCTATAACAATCACAAGTTTGTTCACAAACTTAAAATAAAATATAATGTATATTTATTGACAGAAATTATAGCATGTTCTATTGTCGATTCAAATTAATTTTTTCTGTCTTAAATTAAAAAGGACTAAGGTAGTTCCCAGTGTGATAATTAATATTTTAGTTCATTAGTTAATGCATGCGACGCACTCGTATTTACAAATTCCATGTAAATAGTTAAATACATCTTTAGGACTACAAAAAAAGCACTACTGATTTGCATTAGTTCTGTTTTCTAGCATCGCTTATCTTTAGTCGCCAATATTTGTTTTAATTTAGATCATAATTTACACCGCTACAAATTTTATATGAGAAATTTGATAGTACAATTATGTACTGGATAATTACGATATATAATAATTTAATTTTATCAGTTTCTTTTGCAATTCGTCTCAGGCGAAAATTGCCAATAATAAATGAAACGAATAATTTTTAATACATTTATAACCTTATTTATTACTTGTGGCTTTTTATATAAGGTGTAACATGAAATAAAGCCGTAAACACCTAACATGGGGTTCTTGTTTTTATTTTATTATTTTGCAAATTATTAAAATTCTGCATGTAAATCTGCAAACAAAATTCATGGTTTGTAACTGCAGACATGAAATCCAACATTAACAAAATTATTATTTCATAGTTTTAGCATAGAATTACCAACTCGAGCATTTACTGAGACTGATATCACAGTATTCCTAAACGCCATGGGGCTGGAAGTGTAGTATATGTAAGTGTAGAAAGTATATATATATATATATATATATATATATATATATATATATATATATATATATATATATATATATATATATATATATATATATATATATATATATATATATATATATATATATATATATATATATATATATATATATATATATATATATATATATATATATATATATATATATATATATATATATATATATATATATATATATATATATAATAATAATAATAATAATAATTAGGGAAGAATAAAATAGATTACTGGTTGATATAGTTATTGAAACAGAGTTAGATGTCGTATCAACCAAGGTTTGTGTCAAGTTATAAATATTTTGGAATGAAATTTATAATAAGTAATTATTAATAGACAAAATTTAAAACGAAAAATATAATTTAAGAATTTGGGGATCAAGTAGTTGGCTTTGGATTTCCGTGGTAAAGAGATTTTGCTCTTTTATCTCACATTAAACTGAAATATTTTTAGTAATATTCAATAAAAGTAAATACACATATTGATATAAATAGTATAGGATGTAATCCAAATATTTATGCTCAACTATTGAACATTTTTTATTATTTTAGTTGAAAATGACAATAAACCAACAACATAACTAATATAAATAACTACTTTTGATTTAGATGAAATATTTAAGTTTGTATAACTTGTATTTAAAGCACTTTTTCAAAAATATATTGGCTAGCGATAGCGGCACAAATATTTATATGTGTTATATTAGGTATGCATTTTTAAAATATTGAGGATGCCAGAACACCAAAAGCATTCACCATGCGCACACCTATGCTAATAATATAAAACTCTTTTAAATTAATAAACTTTTCAAATTATCAGTTGGGGTATAGTTTTTAATAACTATAGTATTGTAACAGGACAGATAGAAGTCGTTAATACCAAAATACCAAAGCGCGTGTAACCTGCTTACGCAGGGCGATGGGCAGGATTGGTGTGTGAACATTTGTTAAGATAACATTTAATATAATTATTTAAGAAGAAGATATTATTTTTTGCTACAATATACCAAAGCCGACTATGTGCCCAGAAGTTTTACTTTTATCTCTAGCAAACTATACGGGACAGATTGAATTTAAATTATATAATCAATATAAACAAATCCGTACGCTGTTCGAGAGTTAGTTCCTACAATATGTACATCTGTCAACTAGTGGATAAGGGTAAAAACCACTAACTATCTTATTCTTTCTCACTCAGGAACGTTAGCATTTCATATAACTCGTCTCTATTAAAAGCTGACGACGAATCATAGACACCTTAGCATCAACATCATGCCGAATAATCTTTATAAAAAACCAACGAATGAATAAACTAGCAAAGATTCCACCCCGCCCTTAAACTGAGTAACTGAAAACTAAACATGACAAATAGTAATAAACGCGTTGGGAAAAACGATTAGCCTACTCTGATACAGAGCAACCCGATTCTTCATCTTCCAACACGTCGAGACGATACTAACAAATAGAAGTAACGTAAAAAATTTAAAATTTCACTAAATATATTTTAGTTTCAGTTTAGCATATTTACGTGTCATCTTCAATAGCAGTCCATTCTAAGGTAGTGCTTATGCTTACCTATACTAAACAAGTGGTTCTGACCAAGATCAGTTACAGATCAGTTGCAAATTATCAGAATTGGCCGATGAACGTTCTGAAAGAACGCTTTTAAACACCGACTTTTATTGTTCAGTTGCGACTCGTCATAATTGTTCAGTTCAGTTTCGAATCAGTATTGACCGTCTCATGATATATTGCAATATTGTAAAATTGACTAACTCTTTGAGCACATAATTATTCTTATGAGTTGGAAGATTTACGACCTTCAAATTCTAAATTATATTGTTATTGGTAGACTTAGTAAAATTAATAATGTTGAATTGTGTGTAGAGATATTTAAGAACTATTTACCCAGAATAAATGAGCACTAGCCGTCACCCGAGGGTTCTCAGCGGTTTCAACCCGAGGTTTTCCGTCTGCCGCACTCTCCGAAGGTTCCTTCTGCCCAGACCCGTTCGCTGGGATTAATTTGAATGATGTATTATCAGACATTGACAATTCTTTTAAACAAACAATTTTGTGAGTTAATAATAATTGTTCTACGTATGCTTGGTTTCATTTTCAGCAGTTATTACACCTCATTCGCCTACTTCAAATAAAATATTTTGGTCATAGTGTAAACAAACACAACTTCATATTACTGTATTTTAATTTTTTTTTTTTTTTTTTGTATTAAATTTACAACTGGCCTGTCAGGGCTAACAAGCAAATGTGGTGTATTGTATGTAACATGTGAGAGAACCACCCCCATTGGGGTGTTCTCATTTTAGTTTATTTTTACATAATTGCATTTTTACAGAAGTCTTAAGTCTAATGGTTTGTTTCTTTTCAGTCTTCTTATATCTTCTCCGTTGTTTAGGAGGTTGACGGCTAGTTCGTTTGGGTGGTAATTAAGTTTATCTTCGTATGATGCTGCGAATCTCTTTATTTGTTCATGGACATATGGTATTTTGAAGTCTTTGTGTAGCGTGTGATTGTTTACATACCAGGGTATATCAGTGATCATGCGTAGTGTTTTGTTTTGATATCGTTGGATTATGTTGCAGTTTGATGTCTTTGCGCATCCCCATAATTGTATACCATATGTCCATATTGGTATTAAAGTTGTTTTATATAACAGCAGTTTGTTTTCAAGAGTTAGTTGGGATTTGCGTCCTAGTAGCCAATACATTTTTTTCGTTTTTATATCGAGGTGTTTTCGTTTGGCTTTTATGTGTTTATGCCATGTGAGTCTTTTGTCGAGATGCATACCGAGATATTTTACCTCATCTTTGGTCTCCAGAGTTTTGTTGTTTATTTTAATTGCCGGGCAGCTAACTTTTCTATTTGTGAATATGATATGAGTTGATTTTTCTTCGTTGATTTTTATTTTCCATTTATTTGCCCAGTTTTGGATTTGGTTTAGAGATCTTTGTAGGATTTGGGATGCGTTCTCGGGGTTTTCGTGTGACGCAAGTAGGGCAGTGTCATCTGCGAAGGTTGCTGTTACGACTTCTTCGTTGCATGGTAGATCTGCAGTATAGAGTTGGTACAGTGTTGGTCCCAGGACGCTCCCTTGGGGAACGCCGGCTTTAGCAGCGTATATTTCGGATGTGCAGTCTTCATGGCAGACTTGGAAATGCCTTTCGTCCAGATATGACTTAAGTAGCAGGTAGTAGTGATATGGTAGTGCTAATTTAATTTTATAAAGTAGTCCAGGGTGCCATACCCTGTCAAAGGCCTGACTGACATCTATAAATACACCGGAGCATATTTTTTTCTGTTGGAGGTTTTTTTCGATCTCTTCGACGATCCTGTGAACCTGTTGTATTGTTGAGTGTTGCTTTCTAAAGCCAAATTGGTGTGATGGTATTGTGTTGTTGTCCTCTATGATTGATTTCATCCTTTTCAGCAGTATTTTTTCAAAAAGTTTAGATAGTAGTGGAAGTAGTGATATTGGTCTATAGGATTTTCTTTCGTTGGCTGGTTTGCCTGGTTTGTGGATCAGGATTATTTGAGAAAATTTCCATTGTATTGGAAAATAGGATAGTCTTATGATGGCGTTATATATGTGTGTTATATATACTATTGTCTTTTTGGGCAGTTCTTTTAGGACTTTTCCGGTGATTAAGTCGTATCCTGGTGATTTTTTAGTGTTCAAATATTTTATTTCTTGTTTAATTTCCGTTGGAGTTGTATGTTTAATTTGGCGCGATGACGGCGTTGGGGACATTAGGTATTCCTGCACTTCATCTTCGAGGTCTTTTTCTTCGTCAGGAGGTAGTAATGAGGGATTTGGTTCGAAAGTTTTTGATAGGTGCTCAGCGAAGATATCGGCCTTCTCAGAGTCTTCTCTCGCCCAGGTTCCGTCGTCTCTTCTTATTGGGGGTACAGGTTTTATAGGCTTCTTAAGCTTTTTAGTTGCCTTCCAGAGCGAGTAGTCGTCTTCTGGAAATCTGGATAAGTTTTTTAGATAATCTTCAAAACTTTCGTTTTTTATTTTGTTTGCTAGTTTTTTTATTTCTTTTGCCAGATGATTTAATTTGTTTTTATCGTTTGGATGTCGTGTTCGGTGCCATTTATGTCTGAGGTTTCTTTTTTCTGCTATTTTATCCAGCAACATTTTTGGGTACTCTGTTGTATATTCGTTGTTGTTTCTGATATTTGGAGTTGACTTCCATGCAGCTCTTTGTATTAATTGGGTCACGTTTTCAACAGCTTCGTCAACGTCTTCAGAGGTTTTAAGTGGTTTTGTCAGGCAAGTATCCTGGATAAGATATGTTCTGAATAGTTCCCAGTTTGTTTTATTATTGTACAGTGATGGCTTCTTTTGTTTTATTAATATAGTAGAGTTTAGAGTAATTATTACCGGAGAGTGGTCAGAGGACAGATCGTAGCTTGCTTCTACTCCAGTATAGTTTTGCGATATTCCTTTGGTAACGCAAAAGTCAAGTAGGTCAGGTGTTTTGTTCAAGTCGGCAGGCCAATAAGTTGGTTTGCCTGTGCTGATGAAGTTGTATTTTTTCCTTTGCATTACCTTTTGCAATTCTCTTCCTTTAGGGTTAATAAGTCTTGAGCCCCACTGTGTGTGCTTTGAGTTGAAGTCGCCTCCGGCGATGAATTTGTCTCCTAAGGTTTGAAAGTATTCTTCAAATTCATTATGTTTTATTGCATGCCTTGGTGGGCAATATACTGCAGAGATGGTAATTGTTCCATGCAGTTCTTTCAATTTTATGTTTGTAGCTTGTAGATAATTCTTTTTATATGAATCCAGTTCATAATGTTTGAGTTTTTCGTTGATTATAATAGCGGTTCCACCGTGTGCCGTGCCATCGGGGTGGTTTGTATAGTAGGTTTTATATTTTTGTATTTTGAAGTAGCTTCTGTCAGTAAAGTGTGTTTCGGAAATTAGAAGAATGTCTATTTTTTGTTGTTTTAAAAATATTTTTGATTCCTGGCGGTGTTGCGCCAGGCCGTTGGCGTTCCACAAAGCGATTCTAATTGTTCTATCCATTGCTTTTGTTAACTATCGCGGTTAGTAGGTTGATTATCATTGTGTTCTGGTGCATGATTTGATTAATCAGTGTCTCTAATTTATTAACTAATTGTGATAAGGCCGATTCGTCTCCTGTTTTCTGCGTTTTATTTATTTCTTGGGATGTTTCATATGTAATAGGTCTGACTGCTTGGGAGAAGCTTACATTTTGTCTTACTTTTTGTGAATTGTTGTTATTACTATAGTTTGTTGGTTGGAGTATGCTTTGGTTTGGTTTATTTCTAGTTTTTTGCAATTCTCGATAGACTGAACATCCTTTATAATTTGCAGGATGTGGTCCATTACAGTGTATGCATGTGGGTGTAACATTTGTTTCTTTTGTACATTCTGAGGTTGGATGATTTTCTGCGCATTTTACGCAGTAGTGCGGTTTGGTGCAGTAGCTCTTTGTATGCCCGTAGTCTTGGCACCTTATGCACTGAGGAATATCTCGCCTTTTCCTTGGTGGCTCAACTGTGACGACCGATCCCAGTAAATATTTGATATCATATATTTTCTTGTTGGATTGGTCGGGTTCTTGGTCTACAAAGAACATGGGAAGCGGTTCTTTATTTTTCCAGCTTTTTATGTTTGAGATGTTTCTGACTTTGAATCCTTTTTCTACGAGGGCTTCTTTTATTTCTTCTTTTGGTGTAGTGTGATGTAGATTTTTAAGTACAGCTCTATAGGCTCTCTCTTGTCTTAGTTGATATGTATAATATGCGATGTTATTTTTGTTTAGTAGGTGTACTAATCTTCGATACGCATCTGTAGAGACTGTACTTATTTTCATTGTGTTGTTTGCTTGTGTTTTACAAGCAAATTCTTCAGTATTTAGTACTGTTTTAAGACTGGCTAGCATTAAGCTGTAGTTCGTGACATCTTCAACGAATATTGGTGGGGGTTTCGGGTCTGATTTTGCTTGGGTATTGTCGGACTCATCGTTTAGCGCGGAGAATATGTTGTGGTGGGTAAATGTTGGTGAGATAGTTGTCGTATTCTTTTGCTTTTTATGTGTTTCTTGAGTTGAGTTTGTTTCTGTTGCTCTTCCTCTTTTAATAGCGTGTTTTCTTTTTATAGTTTGCCAGCTTAGGCTTTGGTCTGAGTCAGTTTGCGTATTATTAGCAAGGGTGGTTGTCGTAATTATTGGTGAATCGTCCATATCTAAATGGAGAGGGTTGGTCATTAATGGTGACGTTAGTGGTGACATTAATGGTGACATTATTGGTGACATTATGGGTCTTGTTTGCCAAGTTGTTGTTTGTGTGTTGTATATTGGGTTAGCGTTTGTTGTTATATTAGTAGTTGTGTTCGTTGTAATGCAGGCACTTCCGCTTGTTTGTCCATTTATGTTAATAGCATTTCCGTCGCTGGCTTGCGACATGTTGCAGGATTTCTGTTAAATTTGGTTTTGCTGCAGTTCGGAACACTATTTTTGTCACTGCTAGTATTATTAACTGTGTATTATATCACTGGTTATTTTATTAATTGCGCTGCACAGTATAAGCTAACGTAATACGTCCGTTCGCTTTGGCTGTTGGCACAAGAATGTATTTTAAATGAATTAAAATAATTAATATTAATACCAGACGATTGCAGTATCACATAACTACATTTAAATTTCAAAATTGTAAGTCAAGAAACATCCATATATCAAGTAAATGGACAATTTCAACGCAATATCATGTAACACGAGCAGAGCTGGGCAAATAAGTTAATCACTATTCAAAATTTAATGTTTATTAAGATATATTCACAACATAAAAATAAATAGAAAAGTTACAAAAGTTATACAAATCATATTAAATGACGATTTCAACATCTCGACCGTAGATTGCAAACAACAACAACATATGAATTAAAGATACTACATGGTAAGATTATATCTTGTCAATCCAAAAGCTAAACCACCGCTGACTATTTGTTGTTGTTTTCCATGGGACGTGCTGACAAGGGGTAAGAGGGTAGAATCGTTGACTTGGTTAGAGATAACTGTTCCCATGCATGAGTTTACATAAAAAATACCAGACGCTTCTAAGGGATGAATTACAAGGATATAAAAGCTCTCTCAGACCAACGCACAGCTAATAATTTACTCAGATATGTCATAATAGCTAACTAGCGCGAAAATTCAGAGAAGCCATAAAGTCGATAAATACTGATCGAAGAATACTGTAATTATTACAAACATATGCTC
The DNA here is from genome assembly GCA_947425015.1 of Pterostichus niger. Taxonomy (NCBI): domain Eukaryota; kingdom Metazoa; phylum Arthropoda; class Insecta; order Coleoptera; family Carabidae; genus Pterostichus; species Pterostichus niger. The sequence continues at coordinate 3,677,723 of OX380347.1, forward strand.
TAATAAATGTACATCCGTCATCAACTAGCTTACATGTTGCTGTATAAATCATATTATATGAAAGATATTGCTAAGTTGATAAATAAGCGAGATATTTGCTGGGTCTATTAAAATATAACACCCTGTATAAACATAGAGCTGCAATACTAATAAATAGACGAAAGTTACTCCTATAGCTCATCTTACACTAACATCTAAAGTCAAGAGGCCTTGATTTTATTGCTAATAATAGCACTTAATGTACAAAATAATTTTCTTACCGATATCTGCTACTTTAGGGTATCGCATTCGATAAACTGAGAAGGCTGTTTGACTGCTTAAATGAAACTCTATCTATCCTGTAATGTAATAATAACAATTTTATATTTTTTGTACTAAGGTAGTATCACAGATTTAATTAGTGTTTCCGCATTTAGTACTTTAGTACTAAATCTAGTACTTACCACATGTATTTGGCACCATTGTACTTTTTTCTCTAAATCTCTTGAAATTTACTACTTTTTTAATCTAAATAAAATACTATACTGAACAGCTGAACCCAACCAACCATACAGATGTATTAAGCTTTTACGTTTTGCTTCATGATTTACGTGATTATCTGAGTGATTATTATAGATTTGTTTATGGCATCTGACATATTTGTCATAAAAAAGTCATGGCTATTGCTTGCTATTTAACGAAAATGTAGTAATTATTTTTCAAAATTGTACAAAAACCAAAACTTAATTAAAAATGTAAAAATAGTTTTCGATACAATTTTGATTATACAGTTTTGTCTTAAAATGAACAGAAGAGCAGGCAATTATATAAAACAAATATCACATATTAAATCACTATTTCATTCTTAACCGACACCATCCGGTATGTAACACAATACTTCTTATATTACATATTAGAATTTATTAATTGTTAACTGCTGTATGTATTGTAAATTAAATAAAATATAAATATATCACCATGCCTTTTACCCATTACTTGGTGTGGCGCTTTGCCGTAGTAGAACTCGGTAGAATCAAAGCTCCCAAAGATAAGATGAGGGAGAGCCGCAGGTATAGTTTTACCGTGGTGAAATTTAGTTATCGCCTGTGGGAATCGAAACCGGGTTCTCACCTCCACAGGCCGACTCGATACCACTGAGCCACCTACCCCATGTATGTATTGTTATGTACTTAAATAAATTGTAGTTAATAAACTTTTTTGCGCATGTATGTATTTAATATGTAATATTAAAAATGGTATTTTTATTCTACGAGTATTTTAATACTATTCTACCCAAGTTTCAATTTATATAGTATAAATTTGTTCAATTACTAACATTTGGAGAAAAGACATCAAGCTATTTTGTTGGATTAATCAAGTCGAAAAAAAATTCTAATTAAACAGCGTTTGGAAGTTCTTTTACCAAACGTTCAATGCGCCGCCAACATCAATATTGAGAAATATAAATACGCTAGACGTACGTATGATGCATAGCTATTCTACGATAAATGTGCATAAGGTTGAATGGGGAGTTTGTGTTTCAGCTGCTGCTCTATGCTTTGCTGTATATACGAGTATTTTCATTACGAACTCATATTAAATACTGTACGATTTTACTTTGGTATTTACTTTTTGGCAGCGGTGATTCGCCTAACCTTAATCTTGAATCGTATTATTTTGGGAATATTACATGTGACTATACCAACTCCTGAGTTGATTTAGATATGGTAGTATTTTCATAACTAATAATATTAGTTTTATCATAACAAATGATATGATAATTGTTAACAATATTTTGATATGAATCATGATTTGTTATGGAAATGGATATATAGCAAGTGCGCAGCATAATGAAAGTGGCCGCCATTTTATTTTTATATATATATATATATATATATATATATATATATATATATATATATATATATATATATATATATATTCATTGATGTCTAACTTCGCCAGTTACTTTTATTTAATACATTTCGTCCGATTAATGATAGGTAGCGCCGTAATCGCAAAATATTTATTTATCGTACTTTTTAGGAGACTAAATGGAAAAAGGGGCCTTTCCTTAAAAGGAAGTAGTCTTAGTAAAAAAAATTATTTGAGTAAATCGAATTTTTGCGATTACGGCGCCATCTATCACGGATCTGATTGATCTTTTGGCATAATTTAATGTAAATTCAACTATATCGACGAGACAAGTTTGTAGAGAAACAAGACTAACAAAGCAATGTCTGTGGTGAATTATTGAAAAATTTAAATTTTTAGTAGCAATAATATTGTAGGGTTATTCAATAATAACACTGTGACGAATATAATGATTTATTATAACTAATAAATCCTCTCAAACACAAAGTAATAATGAATACAGCTCGACACACTTTTCCAACACACATACAAATTAAAAATTAATGGCGGACGTCTTGTTGCTAGGCGGGATCTTTTTCTGCCTCCTCCGTTGTTTGGTTGCACGTCGCTTGGCGGCGTGCTGGCGCGGTTGCTCTGCAATGTGGTTGCACCAAGTACAGAGTCGTACTCGCCCATTTCGATATTTCTTACAGCTTCGGCCATTCTGTTAGGCGGCGCCTCGACGCTGTTATTTTCTTCGGAATCTGTGTCGCTGTCTGAAACACAAGACGGATTACAAAATGGTTGCAAGTGGTCAGCAGAGTGAACTGCTGAATAGAACTTTTGGGTATGTTGAGCCCCAGGTGTATCTTCTATTAGATAACGGTCGTTTGGCATAACTTTCTTGACGGTGTACGGACCCTTGAATTTCGGTTGTAATTTTGGAGATTTACCCACGGTCGGAGTAGTGCGAATAAAGACAAAATCTCCCAAGGAATACTTTCTTGGTCGTCTGCGTAAATTATAACGGCATGCGTTAGCTTCTTGTGACTTAATTTGGTTTTCTACAGCGGTAGAACGACTGACTTGGCGTTTGTTAAATGCTTCTTCAGGATCTTCTGAAGGAAAGTCATTCAATGTGTCTTGGATTAAATCACGGAGGGGTTGATCTGGGACAATCCTCAAATTTCTGCCTAGCAATAATTTTGCTGGTGTGAACCGTGTACTTGATTGAATCGTATCATTAATTACATCTTGAATTTTTCCAATTTCTTTATCCCATTGGTCTGATTCATCAGTTATTTTAGCTAATATCGCTGCGATAAAACGGTTATATCGCTCAACCTGTCCATTGGCTCTGGGAGTTCTAATTGCGGTTTTAACATGTTGGATATTGTTGTTCTGACAGTAGGATTCAAATTCATCAGATGTGAAGGCAGTTCCAGCGTCGGTAACAATTCGTCTGGGTTTGCCGAAATAATTAAATGTGTTTTTCAAGTGTACTAATGTTTCTGATGTGGAGACGGTTCTCGTTGGGATGAGACAAACGAACTTGGTGAAACCATCAACAAGGACTAGTATGTGACGATTCTTCTTAGACGTCTTCTCAAGCGGGCCGAAATGATCCACATGTATGGTATCGAAGGGTTCAATTCCTTTTGGAATGCTGTGAAGTGTCACACCTGTATTAGCAGGTCGTATGCTATACGCTAAGCATACGGAGCAGTTTTCGATGTATTTTTGTACATATTTTCGCAGATTAGGGAAGTAATATGATCTACGAACATTTTCGATCGTTTTCGTGTTTCCACAATGTCCTTCACAATCGTGTGCATTGTTTACAATTGATCTTTGCATTTTTCTTGGGACATAAAAAGTAGGACGTTTCTTTTCATCTACGTGACATACAATCCCGTTCCTAATTTCGAATGGTGGATGTCGTTGTCCTGTTTCCAATTCGTCGCGTATTGATTTGATTGTTGGATCTGTTTCTTGACTGATTTGAAGTTCTTTTGTTGGATCTGTGATTAATAAAACGGCAGCTCGACTCAACGCATCGACGTGTTGCATTCTTTCGGCTGGGCGGTGTTCTAAGGTATAGTCGTATTCTTCAAGTTGACATGACCATCGATAAACACGCGGAATTATTTCCCGTTTTGCTAGAGCCAGTTTTACAGCGTTACAATCCGTTATTATCTTGAATTTGGTTCCGACAAGGTAATGACGAAATTTTTCTACGGCTTGGATAATTGCGAGCAATTCCAGGAGGAACGATGGATATTTTGCCTCTGATTCTGTTGTCCTTTGTGACATGTAGGAGATTGGATGTAGTTGACCATTTTCTTTTTGTAAAAGAACTGCACCATAACCTTGCGAGCTAGCGTCAGTGTGAAGTTCTATGGGTCTACCGGGAACGAAAAGTGATAGAACTGGTTCATTACTCAATTTTTCTTTCATTGATGTGAATGCTGTCTTCTGTTCTTCACCAAATACGTAGGGGATATCTTTCTTGGTTAGTTGAGTAAGGGGCTTCGCAAGAGTTGAGTATCCGAAAATAAAACGACGGAAGTAGTTAGCTAGACCAAGGAATCTTCGTAGTTCCGTAAGGTTTTTGGGCTCTGGAAAATCCATTACAGCTTGAGTTTTCTTGTTTGAGGGACGCAAGGTACCTTCTTTGATATGGAATCCCAGGTATTCTATTTCATTCTGGAGAAATTGACACTTGTCGAGTCGTAGTGTGAGACCGTATTGGCGAACGATTTGTAGCACGGATTCTAGTTTATTAAGTCCCGAAACAACATCTACTGATGGTATAATGATATCGTCCATATAAATATACACATCACCAGTTTTAATTAGTTCACCGCATATAGTGTTTAAGTATCGCTGAAAAACAGCAGGTGAGTTACACAGTCCGAACGGTACCCGGTTGTATTCGTATAAGCCGTCGGGTGTGACAAAAGCTGTCAATTCACGCGATTTAGAGTCTACTGGTATATGGTGGAAGCCGTTCTTCAAGTCTAGCGTTGTGAAGAATTTTGCTTCGGTTAGCGAATCTATTTGATCGTCCACTTGCGGTAACGGATATTTGTCTTTTACAGTTATTTTATTTAAATCGCGGTAATCCACGCACAATCGTAGTTCATTGTTCTTTTTGCGTACTAACACTATTGGGCTTGAATAATTTGATTTAGATGGGCTAATGATTCCATCTGCGATCATTTTATCTACCATTTCGCGGACGCGCGTACGTTCTGTCAAAACTAGTCGACGCGGTCGATGATTAACTGGCAAGTCAGATGTAAGTTTTATTTTCATAGCTGCACCTGATACATCTGGGATCGGACTTGGCGGAGGCTGGGCTGCTTCTTGGACCATCGCAAGGAGTCGATGACGCTCATGGAGCAGGACGCTATCAGGAACCTGGAGATCACTGAGTGTAATCTCGCCGTTGTCTTCGCTTATGTCGATGAAGAAGATGGATGACGGTTCTTCTGGATTGGAGTTGTCAACTTCTTCTCCGGGGTTTTGGGCACGTAGTATGAATTCACCTTCTTGTGATGTGAACTGCAAGTTGTGATTTCGGAGAAAAGGAGCCCCCAACAGTGGTCGGTCTGGTTGTAGGCCATAGTTGTCCGACATGACATAGAATGTAGCTGGTATCTCGATGTCATCTATGGTAGCTACTAGGTCGGTTGTACCGGTAGCCATAACATTGCCACCAATACCACGCAATGGTTTGCTGCATGGCTTGATGCTGGTACCAAGGCTTGCAGCAATGTTCCGTGACATGAGGTTGACGGTGCTGCAGGTATCTGCATATACAACAAAGTGTTTATTGTTTAAATGGATACTCACCGTAGCGATGTCACTTGGCGGAGCCTCTACTAGATGTATAGTGTCAACTTTTGTAGTACAATTGGCTGCGATGTGTCCTTTTTGTTGACACTTTGTGCATTCGATGCTGGGACAATCTCGAAGGCGATGACCCTCTTTTAAACAAATGGGACATGTGTACGAGCGTTTGTTTAATTTTTGTGTTTGTTGCTCGCTTTTGTTGTATATTTTTGATTTTTCAGTTGGCGGAACCTTGTTTCTTGATGAATCTTCTGAGTTGCTTCTTTTTGGCGGGAGACTTTTTCGCAATACATCATTTACGGGTTTGTCAGCTGTGAGGCGGTTATACTGTTCTACTCGTTGAATTAATTCTTTAATTTTATTTGGTACAGGCTTGGTTACATGTTCGTATAATGCTTTATCGCGGAATCCCTTTGCTATTATTTCGACGGTTTCAGTTTCGCTTATATTAGGCGCACGTTTAGCTATTGCGACCATTGTATGTAAATAAATTCTCGGTGATTCATCATGTTTTTGTTTACGTCTATCTAGAAGACGAAGAATCTGATGTACGCCAGGTGGAGCGCCAAACGTATCTTCAAACTCTTCCTGGAATTTTTCCCAATCGTATGATGTCGGTAATGAGCGGCACCAAATGGCAGCACTGCCCTTAAGTTTCGATCTAGCACATAAAACAGTTTGTCGGTCCGACAGGTTGTAGAGAGTTTGTGCTGACTTGACACTTTCAATAAACATCTCGGCAATTGAACTTTCATCATCTGGATTGAAGTCAATCACATGTTCGGATGCGTCTCGCGTATTATTGTTATTAAAATGTTGACTTTGATTATTTGTATTGTTATCTGGAGTAGTGATAACGCGTGACTCAGGAATAACACCGACTGGCCGTGTAGGTGTTTCAACTTCAACATTTGCGTTATCTACTGGCGGTGACGCCATGCTCTCGAATTGCACTGTTTGCAATTGTGCTAAGCCATCTGAATTCTGCTTCACAGAATCGGACAAAGACGACAATTGATTTTGAATTGCTTCTAACATTGCAGTAATTGTAGTAATTTCAGAATCATTTGTATCGTTTTTCTTATTAGATTTAGATTTGGACTTACTTTTATCAGTCATTGTAAATCTACTGTCGATGATGAGCGGATGGAGAAAAACTGTTATGTTGTTGAAAAGATGCCCGTGGTTACCAAATAGATATGCGAGGTAATATTCTTGTTGATTACGGCTCACAATTCCAATGGTGCACACTTCAACTTTCACACGTTTTTCTTGTACCAGGACTGTGTTTTCTTTATCCCACTTCTGAATTATTGTAGGGTTATTCAATAATAACACTGTGACGAATATAATGATTTATTATAACTAATAAATCCTCTCAAACACAAAGTAATAATGAATACAGCTCGACACACTTTTCCAACACACATACAAATTAAAAATTAATGGCGGACGTCTTGTTGCTAGGCGGGATCTTTTTCTGCCTCCTCCGTTGTTTGGTTGCACGTCGCTTGGCGGCGTGCTGGCGCGGTTGCTCTGCAATGTGGTTGCACCAAGTACAGAGTCGTACTCGCCCATTTCGATATTTCTTACAATATTAGGTATTGATTGTCCAGTAATTAAAAAATAATAATTATTTGTTGTTTGGGTGTTCCAGAATCCATAATAATTGGATCAATATTGTATAAAAAAATAGTAACTAGTAAGTATTATTTGTATTTTTTTTTAAACTATAGTAGAGCAATATTTGGAATTACTTCCTTCAAATATTTATAATATTTTTTTTTACATAATAAATAAATAAATAATTTATTACCTAACAGAACAATTCATTAACAAGGTAAAGTATAGTAACTGTATAACATAAGTAAATGTAGGTATAACATAATCATTATGCAAATAATTGGATTGTCATAACTGGTCCAATTAGTTGGCCAACTAAATAATCTGGTTTAACTTATATGGATTTTTAATATTTCCATACTTAAAAAATTTAGTATACGACTATACCACGCCATCAACAACAATAGAAAATTTAATATATATTCAGTAGTATCTAGTCGGCGTTTGGATCTTAAGAACTCCGGTTCGATCCTTACAACCGACAAACAATTTTCACCAAATTAAATCTACCCCTGTGGGGCCCCCACCACTAACATCGTTGGGGGCCGCGATTTGATATATATATACATACAGAGTGTGCACAGATAGGCGGAACATATTATTTTTAAAATGTGCGGAAATTGGCTCTCCTGTACATTTTAGTACAAAAGTACAAGAATGAAAAGTTGTTTAAAATTAAATTCTACGTAGATATTTAAATGTATTGTATTAGTATATCTGTGGTCCTAGATTTTTGACAAATAAAATGGGACATTTTTGTGAAAAATAATTCTGATAGTTCAGTCAGACTTATTGAATTTAATTGTTATGTCCATTGTATCATTTTAATTATTTATTATTTTAATATTTATACATACATACATGCATAACATCACGCTATATCCCATTAAATGGGGTAGCACGAACCCGTCAACATTCTCATCCTGACACACGATACTCGATTCAACCACATTAACACTTCCTCCATACAAACTCTTTCTTTTCTCACAACCAAAATCCATCAACACACAACAAACATTCATCCATTCGCTAGTATACACTGCGCTTGTTTCTGAAGATCGTCTCCGCACAATTGCAGGTAAACACTCAAAACATCTAACCAATTAATCTAAAATCAAGAATCATACGCTTGTCTTAATTCATCATATTTATCCTGCAATTAATTTTCTCCAAACATTCCTATCCTGACACACCACTTTTGCTTCAACCACATTCATAATTCTTTTCATACAAGCTCGTTTATTCTTCACGCTCAGAATCTTTCGCTCACGCAACAACCCTTCAATCATATTCATCCACTTGTTCCTAGGCCGTCCACGCAAACTTTCACCCTCAATTTCACCAACATACACCTGTTTCACCAATCTGTCATTCGACATACGTTCTACATGACCAAACCATCTCAACTGACTTATTCCCACTCTTCTTACAACATTCTTCCCAATCTCACATTCATCATACACCAATGTATTCCGGACACGATCTCTTCTAGTATATCCACACACACCCCGCAAATATCTCATTTCCACAGCAGTTATACGCCGTTCATGTTTATTCATCCATACCCAACATTCACTACCATACATCAACGTAGGCACTAACTCACCATTATAAACACTCAATCGAGCATCTCTGGATACATTCACGTTCCGAATAAAGGTTCCCAGAGCACCCAATATCTTACATCCAGCAGATACTCTTCTTTCAATCTCTCGATCAATACGTCCATCCCTCGAAAACACACTCCCCAAGTATACAAGCTCATTTACTTGACCCAATCTCACACCATTCACCGAAACATTGCAATCAGTCACCAAATCACTCTTCTCAAACACTAACACTTTACATTTATCAACATTCAGTAATAGATTTAAACCTTTTCCTACTTCATTTATACTTAGAATCATTCTTCTCAATTGTTCTTCAGATTCACCTATTACAACTACATCATCCGCATAAGCTAACGCAGGCACTACACTGCCACCAATACGTACACCATCCGCCCCATTCAGTGACTTTCGTAACAACACATCCATATATAAATTAAACAACCACGGGGACATCCCACAACCTTGTTTCACGCCAACATCTATAGAAAACCAATCACTCAATCTACCATCAACTCTCACCGCAGCCTCGCTATCTTCGTATAATGCACGAATCGCTCCCAACAAATTACCATTTATACCGTACTCTAGAAGTACATCCCACAGAATAACCCGATGAACACTATCATATGCTTTTTTAAGATCGAGAAAGCCACAGAACACCTTCTTGTTCTTAGCAAGTGATTTCTCAACAATCACACGAAGAGAAAACAATTGATCTACACACCCTCTCTCAGGCAAAAATCCACCTTGCATATTACTCAACTTGGAGATTGTTAAGGTTCGTACCTTGTGAATAAGAATCTTCCCGTACAACTTCCCTACCACACTCAACAAACTTATCGCACGGAAATTAGTACAATCACTCGAACTACCTTTGCCCTTAAATAAAGGACAAATGATAGCACGTTTCCAATCATCAGGAGCTACACACAGTATCAAACAAAATCTAAATAAATAAACTAACCAATCAAATAATCTGTCACCACCATACTTCAACATCTCATTCGTTATACCATCCAAACCAGGAGCTTTACCATTCTTCAAACGTAACAATGCAAAACTAACATCACTTTCATCTATATCCCATTCATCACTTCTAACATTTTCTCTTGAATTTTCACTACAACAATTCGATCCATTTACGCTACCATATAAGCCTCTAAAATACTCACACCATCTATTTCTAACGTCTAATTCATTCCACAATAACTCACCATTTGCACTCTTAATCGCTTTTACCGCTCTTACATTACCACCTCTCAATCTCTTCACACTCAACCAAAACATTCTTTTATTCATAGTAAAATCATTCGTCATTCTTTCACTCATCAAATCATTAAAACGCACCTTACTTTCTCTCACTACTCTCTTAACATGTTTATTTAACCTTTTATATTCTAGCAAACATTCATCACGTAAACTTCCAGGCACATCTTTTACATGTAGAAATCGCAAATACGCTCTCTTTTTCTCTTCAATTGCTTCTTTCACTTCATCATTCCACCATGCATTCCTTGGACAAGAGCCTAATCTGGATTCACCACAAACTTCTTTTGCACATTTAAGAACTGTATCCTTAAATTTCATCCAAACATCATTTATGCTGCATTCAAAATTAGGCTCACATACAGGCAAAGATTCATTTATTTTCTCAACAAAGATATCTCTAATATCCTCATTCTGTAGTACACTAGATTTCACACGAAACATTTTTTCGGTGCCTTTTACCCTCATTCGCCAACATTTATCCAGACGTATACGCGACACCACCAAATAATGATCATTCGTACCCAATTCAGCCCCACGCTTCACACGCGTATCCCCAACTAAACTTCTTAGTCGTTCATCATACAAAATAAAATCAATCACACTCCGCCTATTCTCCCTCACATTCTCCCATGTATACAAGTGAGCTAATTTATGTTTAAAGACAGAGTTGGAAACGAAAAGATCACGCTCTAAGCAGAAGGATACTATTTTCCTACCGTTTTCATTCACTCTCACATCACCATATTTACCCAATACATTCCCAGACATGCTTCTCTTTACTCCCACCCAACCATTCAAATCACCACATACGATAACTTTTTCACCTGGATCACACGAATCAATCACACTATCTAACAAATTCCAAAATTGATCTTTCTCAAGATCACTTTCGGATTCAGTTGGGCCATAAACTGACACAACGAAGATTCTATGAAAGCCTACCTTAAGTCTCAGCCAAAAAATTCGCGATGAAATACAACTATAATCTCTTACAAACGGTTTCATCCTTTCACTAACAAGCACTCCTACACCATGTTTTGCCCGTTCATTCTCAGCAACACCCGACCACAAGCAAAACAATCCATCTACCTCTTCTTCATTACAGCCTTTCCGCTTTGTCTCGCTCACACACAAAACATCTACATTATACACACGCATTATATTCACCAATTCATTTTCTTTTCCATTTATACCTCTAACATTCCACGTACCAAACTTACATTCATCAAATTTCGCCCATTTATTCCTCATTAGAACAAAAGATAAAAGAAATAGGGTTCTCTCGGTAAAAGAAGAAGAAGTTAAGGTAGCTTACCAGGCTTATCCTTAACTATAAAAGAAAGGAAATAAATTACATTCACACACCTGTCAAATGTCAATCACACCTAAAAACAAATCATAATTCACCGTATCTAAGCGTAACTAATACAAACAACTAACTATATTAATATTAATTATAAAATATAGTAATATAAAACAATGAATAGAACAATCAAGATTAGTAACTCTTTACTAAACTGTCAGAAAGAGATTTTGTCTTATTTGCGTTTTATTTTCATGGCCATATGCACAAACATTTAACATTTTATTTTTAAAATATCTAGTTGTAGTATCTAGTAGTAGAATTTAATTTTAAACAAATTATTATTCTTTAAATGTACAGTAGAACCAATTTCCGCACATTTTTTAAATCCAATGTTTAACTTCTATGTTCCGCCTTTCTGTGCACATCCATTATATAGGTACTTATAGTCATTTTTATGTGTGGAAAATCAATTTGTTCATTGTGGCAATCGAATTTAGTGTTCTTTCAAATCTATAATCTGACATAACCTCCTCCATAAATACTCGATATAGAAACGTCACTTTTTACAATTTAGTATAAGATAACCAAGGAAGAGAACTGTTGCTAGTAAACCAATATAAATGTAATAATTTTAATACAATACTTTATTTCCTCCATTCTTAACTAGGTTGCTTTGACGTTAAACGATTTAGTTAATTTAATAGCATTATACAAAATCTCTTCATCTTTCGTGTAGAAATATCTTCATATTAATTAGCAAACTACGTACTCATAAATAAAATTTGTCCGTCGAAAATAAAACTCTGAATAAATTGCTGCATTTTATATTCCTTGCTATAATTATGAAGAAAATTAAAACTAGAACTTTAAGAATTTATCGATCCCATATCCGTATTACACAATCGCTTACAATAATAACTTAGTGGATGATCGAAGCAGTGATCTGATGAGTAATCGACAATCGATTCATGGCTTCCCCATTTTAGGGTGTAGGATTGCTGATCGCTGGAAAATGTATTGCATATATTATAATTATACTTACGTATATTTGTCCAGTCAGTTATACCATTACTAAGTTTTTACGTATTAATACAAAAATTATTTGGTAGATATACGACTAACTGCTCAGCTATGTATTATTTTACTTAAATATTATATTCGTTTTAAATATCTGAAAATATTCGATGCTCAACTACAGAACCTTTACCACAGAAAATTTGTAGTTGAAATAATTATTCAGTTAAATCTCGTGTGCGAAATAAACCAATCAAAACATGATTATACTAATTATACAATTCAGCAGAACATAGACTAATCAGATACCTCAATTTTTCTTAGTCACAATGTATAACATCATTAATTATTATGTTGCTAAGCGTGTTTAGCGAAACATAAACCATTGCGTATTTCGGTAACAACCAAATGAATTGTATTTGTAGTTATTAATATATAAACAAATAATTTCTGACATTTAGTGATAATTTTATATAAATGTAGCTGAATTGGTCTGTTGTAATGATTTTAAATCCAGGATAATTTCGGTTTCTTCCGGTGTTCCGCAAGGGTCTCATATAGGCCCTTTGCTCTTCAATCTATTTATTAATGACATTTGCAACTGTTTTGTAAACTCGCAGTTTACTTTATATGCTGATGACTTAAAGCTGTTTAATACTGTAACTAATTTTGACGACTGCGTAATGTTACAAGATGACCTTAACAATTTACACGAATATTGTTTAATAAATCATCTGGATCTCAATATCTCTAAGTGTTATGTCATGAATTTCACTAGAAACCAGGAAATTATTTCTTTTAACTATACTATTAACAGAACAGCTTTACAGATCAAATCCGTGATCAGGGACCTAGGCGTTACTTTTGATTCTAAACTTTTGTTTAATCAACATATAGAAAATATCGTAAAGGATTCCTTCCGTACTCTTGGTTTTCTTATAAGATACACCAAACACTTAAAAAAATTAAAATCAATCAAATGTTTATATAATTCTATTGTTAGAAGTAAACTTGAATTTGCTTCTGTCATCTGGAACCCTTTTTATACAAAATATATTTCCTTAATTGAAAGTGTTCAGAAAAGATTCGTGAATTCGCTATGTTATGTATTTAAGATTAACATTTCATGTTATTTCAGGAGACTGGAGCACTTCAATATGACAACTTTGGAGAATATAAGATGCTTAACAGACATGATATTTTTATATAAATTATTTAATAATATGTTATACTCCAATTGCATAATATCATTCTTTAATATCTATACTCCATATAAAATAACTAGATCAAAAAATCTGTTTCTACTTCCCTTAACAAATACAAATAATTTTAAAAACTCACCGTCAAACAGAATTATGTATGCTTATGAAACTAAGTTTAGTCATATTGATTTGTTCCACGTTTCACTGAATGGCTTTAAAAAGGCTGTTAAAATAGCACTGTCTTAATTATTATCATATGTTTTCTATACTTAATGTATTATTCAAAATTTAATGTATTTCTCCGATGTTTGTAAATTGAATGTAATATTCTAAATTTTTTGTACTTGTCCAAGTATCTATTTACCATTGTATGTTTACTGGAAACTATAATTTAGTATTCTATGATTAATACGTGAGAACCTGTTATTGGTATTTTTTATACTGTTGGTTTCTCTTATTTGTATAAATAAAATAAAAATAATTCATTGTATAATCTTAATACTCGCGCATTGTAAGCCATCTAAATTAGAGATGAAAAACTATCGGTAATTTCAACTATCGATTGTTCGATAGTGACATCAGTAAACTATCGATATATCGATAGTACTATCGATAGTCAATTAAATTACTAAACGATAGTTTTAGTTACTAAACGATAGTTTTAATTACTAAACGATAGTTACTAAACTATAGTTACTAAACGATAGTTACTAAACGATAGGTACTAAACGATAGTTACTAAACGATAGTTACTAAACAATAGTTACTAAACGATAGTTACTAAACGACAATTACTGAACGATACTATCGATAATTTTTTTCTTTTAATTACTTATCGATAGTATTTTTTTACAAAAGTATAAATATTTTTTTTTTAAATTAATAAATCTTTGTCTATACAGAGTTTAAAATCATTTATTAAATTTGTTCCATTTTTGAGAGAGAGGTAAAATAAAATTTATAATTTTTTAAATGTTACCCTCATCCCTTAAAATTTAAAACAGTTGATGTTGCTCTATTTTAAGGGATGTGTGCTAAATAATTTCTGTGGATATGGTTTTGTTACAGTTAATATTACCCGCTCTAAGGTATGTAAAATGGGAGAAATAGAAAATAAGGAAATATACAATAAATGTCAAAAATTTATTTCTTTAAAATTTAGGCTTAATAACAAGATTTCAGAAGTTACAAATGTGAAAAATAAAAATCCAATGCAAATATGTACTTCTGTCCCTAGGTATATATCATTTCTTACATTAATTTATATATTTGTTGAGATCGAGATATTAGAAAAACTAATTGCAATTCTAAACACCTTTTATATTAATTTAGATCAAATAAAAAAGAAATGTGGTGTTGTGATAGTATTTTTGGAGTTGTGATGCATATTGGATGAGTGGTAAGCGGAGACTGTCCTGGTTAGAAGGAAAAAATGGTGGATTTTGGGGTGAACAAAGAAGTTTGGAATGTAGGTACTTGAAAAACAGATGTTGTTAGGTTCGGAGAAAGCGGGCGAAGTTACAATAGCAGGTAGTGGAGAAACATGAAAATTGTACAGATATGTTGCTTAGAAACTACAGAAAATGAACGAATATATACAGAGTGTTTTGCTAAGACTTACAGAATATATACAAGGTGTGTGATTATTTGTGTATGTGTGGTGATGTATAGGCCGCCACTTGACCCAATAATATTCACTACAGCACAAACTACAATGAACATCAGAGAACAATTGAATTTAAATTATCTCGTACCTGTTACCCTATAATAAATTTCTTAGAAATCTCACTTTGTCTTTCATCCCTTTAAAGTCTTTCGACAACCAATCGATTTACAGCTAACATTTGTGTACAGTTACTGTACAATAACGATATTGAATATAATTTGAATTAAATCATTTAAATGTAGATGAAATCTTGACAAGTCATACTTAACACATAAGCTACCACGTGGTCCGCAAATAACAGACGTATTCGAATCGCTCCGGGAACATAAGGTAATTTGCTTGTCATTACTCACAGTCCAGCCCGTGTTATTTATTATTTATTTATTTTTATTTTTAAATTATTTTATTTGAAAGATAGTTACTAAACGATAGTTACTAAACGATAATTACTAAACGACAGTTACTATATGATAATTACTAAACGATAGTTACTAAACGATAATTACTAAACGATAGTTACTAAACGATAGTTACTAAACGATAGTTACTAAACGATAGTTACTAAACGATAGTTACTAAACGATAATTACTAAACGGATACTATCGATAGTTTTTTTCTATTAATTACTTATCGATAGTACTTTATTTTTTAAAACTATCGATGTATCGATAGTATTATCGATAGTTTTTTCATCTCTAATCTAAATACACAGTCGACGGACTCCATGCGTTACCTAAAAACAAAAATCCACCTATGGTGCCGTTGTGTTTACTAGATAACGCATCTCGTCCCGTTAACTATATATTCGGTTATTTTTGAAGTTCTTATAGAATTACTGATAATTTCCCTAGGGCAATTATCACTTATGCCATCAGAATGCTAAATAACAAATATTTATTAATTTTTTTTTTTATAATTAACCATATTACATAGAGTTACATTTACATATCATGGCAAGTCAAAACATATAAAACAATGTAAATATAATAGAAAAAGACAAAAAATAACTATAGTAATATGTATTGTAACGTTTATTACAATTTCGGGTTCGGTGAAGTTTATTATTAAATAAAACACGAGTAATGAAAACACTACCAAAATATTTATTTAAAACGAAAATAATGTAGTACAACTACTAAGACATATATTTATATACAACACGTATTTATATTCACAACAAAGTATTTAGCAACGACTTGCACTGTTCACACTTCAAATACTGAATGCCTCTTCCCGGGCGAAACTCTCCTTTATATACTAGAACAATGTATTCGAGAATATTTGAGAGCTTCTGGCACACGGTAGAAGCATGACGCAGAGCGAACAGGTTCGGACTTGTCTATTGCGTCTGAGACAGCGGTGAACGTGCAGCAGACATGTCGACTGTTCCAGACGGAACAGGGCCGTACCCGCTACACTCCTTAAGGATGTTTCGTCCCGAAACTTTTCTGCGCCATGTCGATATCTGCACGTTGATCCCCGCGAGCACTATGACGTTTGGTGGAAATAACAGTCCACAGTTCTTTTCACTACTGTTGAACCTCAGGGATTATAGCTGCACACCAGGATCTCAATTCCGGTATATTGGAAAATAGTTTCCAGCATGTTTCTTATAATTCTCCAGCTCAATTCATCAAGGCCACAGCCTAGCTTTGGTACAGCTAGTTTTAAAATATCCTGATCGAGCAGCACACCTCGTAGATCACATAGGGCGTCTCAGACGGCACGATAAGTTGGTTTCTCGTGGGACAGATGTTTAGTCACCAGGTAAAAAAATGCTTCTGTAGCACTGTGCCGACACATGGGTGTTGTTGCCGTAATTTTTCAAGTTGGCCGAACTTTTTCTTAAAAACCACGGCGATTCCTCGAGACATCTGTAGATCTTGGGCCACACAATGCGCTAATGAGTATTCTGTAGGCACTTTGAATAGGTCACCCTGATGTTCTTTTGTCACACCATTTCGTACTTTATGGCCCGTAGAATAGGAAGCCATGAACTCGTCAAAGGTGGTTTCCGGATCTTGTACATTAATTCGTCGAGCTCGAGATTCATTGGCGTTGCCATCGTTGTTGTCACCGGCGAAAGGAGCCAACCGGTTGAAATGAATCACTCTTGGTTTTCCTCCAGTCCTTTTCCGGATTCGATAGATGACGTCATTTATTCGCTTCAGTACCTCGTAGGGACCTTCCCAGGAGTTCTGAAGCTTTGGGGACATTCCACGGCGACGCTGTGGGTTGTATAGCCAAACCAGATCCCCAGCTTGATATCCACCATTCTCAGCCTTGACATCATGTTGGTCTTTCATCCTGTCACTAGCGCTCTGGATGTTGGAGCGTACTTGCTCATGGATGTCGTTCATCTTCTTCCGAAGTTCGGTGACGGATGATCGATAAGCTAACAGGAACATTGGTAGATGACAATCCCAGTCTCTTTGGTGGCTGGAGACAACCTTGGAGAGGTGTCTATTGATGGTTCTGTTCATGCGTTCGACCATGCCATCTGACTGTGGGTGTAGAGCAGTTGTTCTTGTTTTGCGAATGTTCAATAGCTCACAGATTGCTTGGAATAGAGACGACTCGAAATTTATACCTTGGTCGGAGTGTAGTTCCAATGGTACCCCGAATCGGCAGATCCACTGGTTGACAAGTTGGCGGAGAAGAAAACTCTTTACTTTATTTTTGAATTGTGCATAACACAGGTCTCTCACACTACGTGGTAAACAATTGTACAAGTCAATCCTTAGCGAATTTTTTGCAGATTTTGCTAATCTAAAGCGAGGTTTACATAAGTCATTAGCATACCTTGCGCCATAATTATGAACTTGCGCTGAGGTAGAAAAGTTATCAAAATTTTTATGTATGTGCAGTAAAGTTTCTAAAATAAACACACATGGTAATGTGAGCACTGCTAATTCAATAAATATTGGTCTGCAGTGTGCGTAAAGACTACTATTAACTAAAATTCTCATAGCCTTTTTCTGCAATCTAAACACTCTAATTGTAGAACTACAGTTTCCCCAAAGAAGAATACCGTAACTCAAATGTGCATGAAAAAGGCCATGATAACAATTCTTTAACGCTGATGTTTTCAACAAATAGGATAATTGCCGTAATAGGAATATGACACTAGAGAGTTTTTCTACGAGTTTGCTCGTCTGGTTTCCCCAGTTGAGAGAGTCGTCTATAGTAAGACCTAATAAATTTACACTGTGACCTTTGGAAAGTTTTGAGGAGATTGTGAGCTTCTGATTCTTTCCTTCATTCAGCTTTAGTTTGTTTGCCGTAAACCAACTCTTTGCTTTCTGCTCAGCCAAAGATGATGAAAGAAGTAACTCTTCAACATTTGTTGCAGAGTTAATAAGACTAGTATCGTCAGCAAAAAGTACGCATCGAGTAGGCAACATGTAGTAGTAGAAGTTATTTATATAAATGATGAATAAAATGGGGCCCAGTACCGAGCCTTGCGAAACCCCATGAGACAACTTTACAAAATCGGATCTTAGATTATTGATAGCAACACACTGATTTCTATTTTTAAGGTAAGATGACAACAAGCACAGAGCATGTCAGAGAATCCATAAAATTTAAGCTTTTTAAATAAAATATCGTGAGAGACGCAGTCGAAGGCCTTAGAAAGGTCACATAAAGTGACTGTCGCTAGTTTACTAGCCTCCAGCCCCTCAACTATGTCACTCAAAACCCTGAGTACAGCTTTGGAAGTAGAAAAGTTTTTTCTAAAACCAAACTGAGCCCTATTAAGTAGATTATGTGATTCAAAGTAATATACTATACTGTTAGTTAATATTTTTTCAAATATTTTGCCAAAAACTGGGACAATAGACACCGGTCTGTAATTGTCAATAATCTGTTTGTCACCTTTCTTGTGAAGAGGTATAACTACCGATTTTTTGAGCACATCAGGAAACACTGCTTCATGAATGCATTTATTAAATAAATGAGTTAGCGGTATTAAGATTATATCAACAATCTTTAACATTAAGTTACTACTAATACCACATACATCAGGACAATTTGAATTATTTAATGAAATAGTTGCATTGAGAACATCGGTTGCTGTTACCGGATTAATTTTAAATGAGCAGTCAGGCCGAGGAACTGTATTTGTGACGATAACCATACTATTTAGATTTGAAGCCGGTAGGGAATTTATGGTATTAGTCGCTACTGAAGCGAAAAATGCATTAAAATGGTCAGCAGAGACACTACATTTTCTCTGTTCATACTTTGTATGATTCCTTTCAAAATTGACAAGCCTCCAGCTAGATTTCATTTTGTTCCCAGAATTATCTATGTAATTTGCATACGCTTGCTTCTTTTTGTCTATAATAGCTTGTTTATAAGTCTTATGTAACGCTCTATAAGCAGCTAAAATATTAGTGTTATTAGTTGAGTTAAAAACAATTCTTAAGCAATGTAGCATATCGCGTAAAAACAATAAAGAATCGTCGAACCAGCGAACCGGTGGCTTGTTATGATTCCTTATCCGTTTTATAGGGAATGCTACGTCAACAAGAGTAACTATAATATTCATAAAAATATCAGCGTAAATGTTTGCTGGTAGTGTTTAACTTTCAATTGTATATGTTCGTAAATGTCATTTTCAAGGTTTAGTTATGTACATAATGATTGAATTGGCATAATTACTACAAGCAAACTAGCTTCGAGTATTCATAACATAATTTTATCGCAATTTTCTTAGGCGTATTATTTCTAGGTGACAGCCGTCGGCCTATAGCGTCAATTGGTTACCAAGCAACATCCTTTCGGAATGTGATAAAATTATTTCGTATTATTTAGGCCCTTGGAATATTGAAGTTGATAATATTTCTTCACCTCTTTTCAATCAATTATAATGCAAAATACTTGAAAATTTAACCAAAAAACACTGTATCATGCCATAAGTTTTATACAAAATTTATTAATTTCCTTTAGCTTGGAAAATTATTAGTAATAATCTCCGAAGTGCTTTGTTAATATTATCAAAAGATGTTGCTATGGAAAATAAATGAATTCGATTATATGTTATGTACAAGTTATGTACATAACTTAATAGAATGTTAAGATGCTGTCTGGAACACAAATTATAGAAATCGATATTTACCTCTTTTTATACAGCAGCTGAAGAATTTTTAAGTGCATGAGGATTAATTCCGAATTTATTAAAATCGAAGTCGCTGTGCAAAAAAGAAACACATAAAACTATCAAAATTGCCATTGACGTCGCAATGAAAAACTACATGTTTATCAACACTGAATTTTTGGAAAATATACTTACTTACTTAATCCTATTTCTTCCTACCTTTGGGTGATCTCCTCCAAATTTTCATCCATGCTTTCTGCCTTTCACCTTCTGTTTAACTTCATTCCAGGTTATCACGCTTTTTTCTGCTGTATCTTTC
This sequence comes from Pterostichus niger, assembly GCA_947425015.1. NCBI lineage: Eukaryota > Metazoa > Arthropoda > Insecta > Coleoptera > Carabidae > Pterostichus > Pterostichus niger. Next base: position 3,698,525 of record OX380347.1, read on the forward strand.
ACACCCTTCTCCCATTCCTTTACTGGCCTTCTTCGTTTCTCGCTTTATAAACTTGCTTCGCTAAACGATCTTCATTTATTCTGTGAAGATGTCCGGCCCATATTAACTGTCCTTGTATAGTGTGTTCTACAGCTTTTGTATCTAGATTTTTCCTAAATTCTGTGTTCCTTATTTTGTTTATCTTTGTCTATCCCTCAATTTTTCGGAGGAATCGAATTTCTACGTTTCTTATCTTACTTTGATGTTTTTCCGTCGTTGTCCAGGATTCACTGCTATATGTTAATACTGGTGCTAATATTTTTAAAAATACTTCTACTTTAGTCTCTTTTGGAATTTTTCTTTCACAGGATTTTACATTTTAATGCATAAAAAATCCTTCTCGTGTTTGCTACCTTTTCTGTTATTTCTTTAGTGCGCAATTAAATTCTTCAAGGGTGACGTGATTCACATGTTGCTGTATATGTTCTTCAGTATATTCTTGTCTATTTATCATATTCTCTTCCTCCAGTTTACAGTCTTTGATCGGCAGTTCCACAAAATATTCTCTCATCTTTCCATGATATCCTCCTTGTTAGTTGTTTTCTCCTAAATCATGTTTTTAATTGCAGCGTAAAATAGATTTTGGTTATTTTTTTAGTCCTCCTTAAATTTAATATATGTAATAAATAACAATCGTAGTGTTGATTCGTTTGTGAAATTTTTTGAATTGCGTATTATAAACCCTATAATTTTAGCCGTAGAGGAGGTAATTTTTAGAATATGAGGCAGAAAACTGAGTTTAGGATCAAAAGTTATTCCGAGATCAATTACAGTGGCCGGTCTCTGTAGAACAGTGGTATGGAGGCAATAGTGATATTGAAGCTTATAATGTTTCCTTGAATAAGACATTACATTGCATTTATCTGCGTTCAGTGTTAATTTATTATAAGCGCACCATACTTGCAGTTTATATAAGTTGGACTGGAGAGTTTCACAGTCCTCAATTGAATCTATTGAAGAAAATAATTTTAGATCGTCAGCGTATAATAAGTAGTTAACTTTAAGGCCGGTAGTAATGTCGTTTATGAAGATATTGAAAAGTAGTGGTCCCAAAATAGAACCCTGAGGAACGCCAGAGCACTGTATAAATCGTTTAGACTGAAAACCATTTGATTGTACAAATTGATAACGTCTCTTCAGATAGGAAGAAAAAAGTTCGATTAGAGAATCAGATAAGGAAAATAATTTAAGCTTTTTTATTAATAGTACATGATCGATTTTGTCGAATGCTTTGGAGAAGTCCGTATAGATTACGTCGACTTGGCCCTGCATATCAAGTTTTTCACAAATAAACTGCGTTTTACAAAGAAGATTTGTTACCGATGACCTTCCGATCATAAATCCGTGTTGTGCTGTTGTTATCATAGGGGCAATGTGATTATATACTGAAGAATGGAGTACAGACTCAAAGATTTTACTGAAGTTACATAAAATGCTTATTGGCCTGTAGTTGTTAACGTCATCTTTATTCCCTTTTTTGTGGACTGGCCGAATTTTTGATATCTTCCATGAGTCAGGAAAACAGGAAGTTTGTAAGATTAAATTAAAGATTTTAACCAACGGCTTTAAAAAAATAGACCTGCAGTCTTTAATAATTAACGCAGGTATTAAGTCAGGCCCCATGGTCATATTGGCTTTCATCTTGTTTATTGCTATGCTGATTGCTCTTTCCGAAACTTCGGGAATCTGTAAAGGTGGGCAATTAGTTATGAATTCCGTGTCATCAGGAGAATCTGTGTGTGCAGGATTAGAGAAAGAATCTGAAAAAAATCTAGCAAACTCGTCAACTATACTTTGAGGATTGACAAATGTAATATCATTATGTGTTAATATAGGAGGTAAAGACGACGTTTTATTTTTATTATTGATGAAGACCCAGAATCTTTTAGGATCCAAAGCAACATTATTTTCAATGTCCTTACAGTAGTTGATGAAAGTTTGTTTAGTTTCTGTTTTTAAGGTGTTTCTTAAATATTTAAAATGAGTATGATCTTCTACACTTCTGGATTTTTTGTACTTTAACCACGCTTTATTTTTCTGCTTTATAAGATAAATAAGATGACCATTAAACCAGGAGGGATAACTTTTGCAAGAAATACATTTTTTTGGAATATTGCGAGTAAATATGTTCATTAATTTATTATGAAATGCGTTGACTGCTTCGTTCGCATCAGAAACACAATCAAGAAAATCCCATTCACAATGGGCTAATTCGGAATACAATGCAGGGAAATTGGCTTTGGAAAAGTTGAAATAATTATTATTGTGAGTGTGACAAGAGGTTTCGTTAACGACATAATCTATTTCTATGCTTAGGGCTGGGTGGTATTTATCTTCCGGTAACATGACTTCCGCGGCTCGATTAACAATGCTAGGTCTGGTTGTTAGTACTAGATCTAGTAATCTGTTACTATCATTCAGTATCGAGTTTATCTGTTTTAACTCAAAGAAGTTCATAATACTAGTGATTGAAGAATAGTTCGCAGACGACTTATTAGTATCGATACAGTGTTTGAATTCAGGGATGTTGAAATCACCAAAAATGATGAGATCATTTTCATAAAGACAGTATAGTGATAACATAGCATCAAATAGTATTTCATAATGTTCAGAGCTAGAAGACGGCGGAATGTATACGACGATGATAAACAGGAATTTACTGTTTAACGCTATTTTCACAGCAAGAATGTCAATATGTTTTATTGTGTTGAAAATATCACTCATGGAGTTAAGGTCAAGTTGAATAGCCTTTATCTGTTTTCTGATAGCAAGTAAGACACCTCCACCTTTTTTCAATTTTGTTTCTGAGAAATTACGATCACTACGATAGACATTGAAATTATTCAGATCAAAGATTTCCGAATTTTGCAAACCAGCATGACACCATGTTTCAGTTAACGCAAATATATGATACGAATTATTAATTGAAGAATTTAATAGGAGCTCACTGGTTTTTGAACCAAGTCCTCTCACGTTTTGATAATAACATATCATAGATGAAATGCTCGAATTCTTAGATGTGGTTAAAGACGGCAGGGTTTGATATTGCAGTGGTTGCTATGAATATCCTAAGATGTTTGATTTAAATTTTTTTAATGTTTCCTTATAAATAGTACAATTAGGGTCCCATACAGAGTGATTTACATCTATGGTAGAATTGTTACTAGATTTAAGATTTGAACAGAGGATACATTTCAAGGTGGACTCCTTACAATCATCTTGAGTATGAGATCCTGCACATTTAGGACATGTTGGAGTTTCTTGAGTACAATTTTTCGCGAAGTGATGGAATCCGCAGCATTTAAAGCATCGTCTTAACTGTATTGCATCATAAATTGTACAATAGTCGTAACATACCATGATTTTGCCCACTTTTAACATTCTGTGATAAGTATTAACATCAACTTGGATTATAGCTTGGTACCTATTTTTATTTTTATGCAGTGCTGAAATCGAGACAATGTCGCATATACTATTTTCTAATAATAGACTTTTATTTTGACATTTAATATAATTAAGCAATGTATCATTTTCAAGATATTCGGAAAGACCTACAATATTTAATCTTGGATTAAGCGTCGACAATTGTTTAACTTCGTATTTGTCTCCATGATTATCATTCATGATTTCTTTAAATTTAGATGTATCAGCCGAATTACTACAATTAACAACCAGACTACCATTTTTTGCATTTCTTGAGTTAGCAATATTAATGATTGTTTTGATAGGGTCTACTGATAGACGGACATCATTTTTCGTAGCAGATATTGTTTGGTCTGTATTTTTGGGTTTTATCAATATTGGAAAAACAGGTCTTACGATGTTAGAGTATGAATTATGTTGGTCGAAAGTAGGAGTTGGATTGAATAAATTTGGAGTTTTATCTAGGTGAGTTAGTAAACTAGTATGGAATTCCTTCATGGTATCGGTTACTAATGTATTGATTTTAGAAAATAGCTCATTTTTAAGATCGGATAACAGATCAGTTAGAGAATTAATATTAATAGTTGTATTTAATTCATTCATGTTATCCTTTATATTTTGAATATCGGGAATAATGCCAGAGTAAGATTTGTCTACGATAGAACAATTTTCATTACACTTATCGCACAGGAAAAAAATATTTTTAGATTTATCAAATAATTCAAAATATTCTTCTTATCAGAATTATTAAACTATAAGCATAAAAAATAGTACATCAAAAGGAAAAACAACACCCAGTATAATATTTTACAACAAGAACTTATCAGGCTAGCGTGTAGCGTTATTGACATTGAGCGCTAATTTAATTAAGTTTTTGCAAAAGTTGACAAGCGAGCATGTTCTAACAAATTAAGCGTGAAATAAATGTATATCTAAGTCCACGTATCAGAAAAAAAGAGAAAAATGAAGCAAACTCACCCCCTATACATTAGCCTGTAATACAACCACCACCAACGAATAGTCGAACAATAGCCAAATACACTGATATGAAAAACAATATGTGATCTTAGGAAAAAACCAAAGAAGTTAGCAAAAAAGTGCAGAGCCACAGAACAAACGTCCGTCTCGTGAAGATAAAGACAATAAAATAAAAAACTATGTAACGGTCACTATTGATCTCTGGCCCTCTGTGTACTCGCACGTCCTTCACTCTTTTTTGATTATTCTTTTTCATCAAAAAGTAATCTATGATAGATTTTCTATTCTTCGTTGGTTGTTCTCTGGTGTAGTTATGTATGTCTTTATGTGTGTGGAAGATATTTACTTTTATAAGATCATTTTCTGTATATAAGTCAATAATTCTCTAACCATTGCTATTTTAGATACCTCTTCATATTTTCTCATATATCCTTCTATGGCCGTATTGTTTCTACCTACTCTACCATTCAGATCTCCCATGACTATAATATCATTAATTGTGTTATCTATTGCTTTCTGCAATTCATTAAAAAAACATTCATTGTTTTCTGCTTTGTCGTCTTCGTTGGGTCCATATGCTATTATTATAGAAAACACTTGTTTATTTTGTATTAATTAATCTACTGTAATTATTCTTCCGGTAAGATATTTTACTTCATCTATTTTGTTCACTATTATCCTAACCCCTGCTGCAGCTCTATCGTTATTTTCAACTCCTTAGTTAGTTGAATGAGCCATTTATTTTTCTTTTTAGTTTCAGTTCCTCCTAGAATATCTATTTTTATTTTTTCCATTTCCTCTATTAATTCCTCCTAGAATATCTATTTTTATTTTTTCCATTTCCTCTATTAATTCGTATTCCTTTCCGTATAGGCTTCTAACGTTCCATGCTAATATTTTTATATTCAATTTGTTACCTTTAATCGTATCCCTGTCCTCTACCGTTGTCTTTATTGTATCTAGGAATCGTTTGCTTTTTAGAAGTTTTTTGAGCTTTTCGTTTCGATGACTCCTTTCTCTTTATCGTTCCATTTGAAAAGAATTTCTTGGATAATTAATTTTCTATTTAACATTTTTGCCCTTTAATTTTTCTGCCTTTGGTCTTTTAGCTATCTTTGATTGTATTATTCTTTTCATTATTGTTAGGTCATTTTCTATGTATACCTCTATCTTTTTGTTTTTTGTGGCGACTTTTTTGTTTTCGGTTCAATAGGAAAATTATTTTTGAAGAAATTGCGTACTATCTACGTTTCCGTATCCTCACTAAGTTTTCTTTTCACAATGTTGTTTTTGCGTGTCTCCTTTTCTTTTTTCTCCTTTACACTCTTTATCTTCTCGATTCTATTAATCAATTGTTCTTTTTCTTTTTGCCACTTGTCATCTCTTTTTCTCAATTCTTCATTCAGTTCTTTTATTTCTGTAGTGTTTGCTCTTGATTCACTTAGCATTTCTTCCATAGTTTTTCGCAATACTTGCGTTGCCTCCATATTAATACTACCGCCGAGATGCAAGTCTGATGGAACTCAGGCAGGTTACACTGAAACGGTCGTGGTGTATGGTGCGGACGAAGTTACAATGGTGATTCCGAGGAGTAACACTCGAACTTGAGCGACGTAGTCGCAGTCGAAAACTTGTACCACGATCACGACTCTAGGTCCGTGTAAATCACATGGATGTAATACGTTGATTGTCTTCAATGCCCGACGGCACGCCCTTTATATGCATTTTGTTAATTGAACGTGATCAGAATTGTTGAATATGGTTCGTCCTGTGTTAAGCTATAGACCAGTTTCGTTATAAATGGAATCAGGTCAAAAACCATCCGATTTAGTTCAAATATTATTCCTCCGGTGGATATATTTGTGTGCTGTGCGCGGTGAGCTTCGCACGGTTATTCGAGTCTGGGTGCGCGCATTATAAGATTTAACGGAGTCGGTAGCTTACATTCGTGGCGCTCTAAATATTCATCGTGACGTACACACTTCGCCACAGTATCTATATTAATTTTATCTGAGATGGTTTGTGGTTCTGAAGTTAACGCAGACGTTTGTAAGCAGAGCGTATATAAATGAACAGAGTTTAGATCCTTGAATGTCAGTACATAATATTATTTGTCCTGCATGAATAATTGAGTATTGCGTTGAATTGAATTTATCTAAAGTAATGTTATTTTTGCGTAATTTATGTCATAATACTTAGAAAAATACAATAAAACATGCTTAACTCATAATTTTATTTTTTAAAAAATATACACTAGTTGATGTTCTTAAAAATGTAGGTTAAATATATTCGGTTAAATGACATAGATAAGTTAATTGTTTTTGTATTTGACGTTTGGCTGAATTTGAATTTTGTACAGTTTATTTATACAGGTTACATGCAGTTCTTTTATTGTTTAATTTATACAGATATATATATATATATAGGAAATTCAATGTAAAAATTTTGATTTAGCGATATTTCTTTACCTATTAATTTTAGAACAAAGGTGTACGGAAGAAAAATGTTCAGAATGAAAAACTGCCGAGTATAAGTTTGTTGTTCAATTGTTTCTTATGTCCGAGTTAAAAGCAAAAGAAAATACACACTTTAAAGCAAATATTAGGGTGCCAAGAGAAATAAAACTAATTAGTTTTAACTTAATAATAGGTATTTATTTGTCTAGATTATGTAGAAAAAAGAAAATAATAGTTGCTATAATTAATTTTATTATTAAATTAAATGCTCGAATAAATCGCCATTGACTGATAGGCAATAGCTTAATTAATGTGTGTTTGTATGGTGCGTGCGTGTGTGCTTTCACGTGTGTGTTTGTATTTTTAATCACTCTTTACAAATGTCAAAAGTATACTGTCCTCATCTGTCATTTTCATATAAACTTCAAAGCTGCCATCGGTAATTTTTATCGCGAATTGTCATAGAACTGGTGAATGTAAATGTCATAATATAAATAAACTACATGTTCTGGTAAATTATTTCAATTTTTTCTTTTCTCAATCTTGATTCCTTCGTTGTAAAACAACTCAACAATAAACAAAATGTCGTGATTTTTTCGTGTCAATCTCTGTCGTCAGTTGCATTATCCTAAATAATTTAAACTAAAAACTATTCTTCGAATCGTATAATTTAACAAATGCAATAAAATGATGATATATTCGCCATTTATAAGGCAATGAATATAAATTAAAGTTTTTCCATGTGTCGATAGTCCCTGCAGTATCAAACCAATGTTAAACTGACAGGATTGAATTGTCAACTTTGATATCTGAAGAATGTTGATAATGCCAAATAAATTTACCACACTTTGAAAGCACATTGCTTGATAATTTCCCGACGGTATAATAATAAAGGTATTAATGATAATAATATTTATTTGTCCAACAGCGTACATCATAACAGGCAAAACATCATAAAAAAATACGATAAGACGTGACAACAATTAGATTACAATCGATAATATATTAATTATTTATGTAATAAGTACACAAATTATCAAACTGTCAAATTTGTCAAAAAAAGGAGGAATAAATTGTTTATAATATCTCAAAACTTAAAAGTATCCCAAAAGCAGTAAAATAAATTGCATTAAATACAAAAGGATGAATGAATTAATAAGGTATAATAATTATTTTAACTTTTTTTGACATTGTCCACATGTTATTTTATTGTATTATCCCAAAAGTATGCTATTTTATTAGCAGTAAATAATATCAAAATTCAAATAATTATATGATATACAGATATAATAATAATTAAGTAAAATAGTAAGTAGATTGATTTTTTTCTCGAGTTGTTATAAGACATAGGAAATAATTGGTGATTAAAAAAAATGGCAATTTTAAAACAGAAGTGTAACGTAAAAAATATTTAGAATTAAAAACTGCATTAATTTATTGATATAATACGTTCCTGCCATGAGGTATATATAAAATAAAATATATAATTTATAGCTATTTACAGAGTGCTAAGGAAAATGAAATAAACAATTCAAACAATCGTATTGTTTGAGTTTGACAGACAGTGGCGTTCCTAGGGAATGTTCTGCTCATGTGCGAGAATAATTTTGCGACCGCCTCCCCCCTGTTTATTAACTGGAATATGTTTTCTTTAATATCATAAATTAATACATTAATACATGCAATAATTATTGATATAAAAATATAAATAAAATACATACAATAATATAATGAAAATATATAAACTAAATACATAGATAAGAACTTATACTACAGATACAAAAGTTTTTAAAAGTTTGGCTTTTCTTGCTTTTCTAAAGCGAACTTCGATATAATATCTGATGCATCAATTAACCGAACATAAAAAATAAGAGAGATATAGTAAATAAAGTTAATTTAGATTGAAATTTAAACAAAAATGGTTTCACTAATGAATCCACATTTACTTTCACGGTGAACCAAATGTTCAAAATTATCGATACTGGAGAACACATTTACTTATAAATACTCATTTGCAGTATCCACAGAAAATAGATGTATGGGTCGTAATTTTTGGACAACAAATTATTGGACCGTTTTTCATCAAGCAAGCATTAGATGGACATAAATATTTACACATAAATTTGTTAGAAAATGACATTAAACAAGACTGATAATCAAATAATCAAATGCTGGTATTAACATGACAGGTGTATAATTAATAATTTGTATTTATATCAGTGTGTTCCAAATGTTTGTAAATCCAATTTATTGGCCACTGTATGATTTCTTTTTGTGGTCGTACTTAAAAGAAAAACATTGTAGAAGTCGATCTAAGAATATTAATATACTGCAAAATGCAATTATGGAAGAGTGTAACAATATCACATTTAGATAACGTTGAAAGTTTTATGAAAGATTAGGGTATTGTTATTAGTTGATAGGAATTTATTTGAACATTAAATTTAAATATTTTTTATTTTATCTTAATAAGGAACTATTGAAGCTTTAAATTACTGTTTTATTTAATCGTACAATATTTTTAATAAGGAGTTTTCATTATAAATAAAATGACATTGTTAGTATAGCTAAATATTAAGTGTATTATTTTGTATTAAATGGTAAATTTAATTAAATCAAAAATTATTAAAACTTTATTATAATGACAAATGTCATCTATCAAATAGGACTATTTAAATTGTATGTTTTGTTTTTCGTGGCAGTCTGTAAATAGCTAAAAATTATAAATTTTATTTATGTCTATCTCATGACAGTTTTTAATTCTGAATATTTTTCTTCTTTACACTATAGTTTAAAAATTCATAGAGGACGAACTATCGCCTAATGAAAATTTTAATATTGTATTATCTATGGGTTATAAAAAAGTAGAGATATATACCGGGTGTAGCACAAAAAGCGGGTCATGGGCGTTTAAGGTGGGAAAACGGTTTTTCTTATTTTATATTTATTTTAGACAAAAATGCTTCAAATAAAAATTGAAGACCATAAAATTGTGCATCTAAATTAACTAATTGCATTTCCAATGTTTTGTAATGCCAGACATTAAATATAAAAAGTTACAAAATTAGACATAAATAGTGTTAGCCACGGAATTAAAACAAAATAACAAACAAATTCATTATTTTTCTCTGTAAAATATTTTGACTTAGTTTTGCATTGTTGTATTTTAGAAACTATTTTCCGTTTAAATATTTCTATTATTTTGTATAGCATTTCCTCTTATTCTCTTCAGAAAAATTTTCAAAGAGTTTTAAAATTGTATTTAGTTTTAATAAATCTGGCGGCATCCATGAATGTAACTTATTGTATATAAAATATTATTTTATTCGTTGTCTAATATTGTGGTTTCTAACTAAGAAATAATAAAAATAAGGTTGTACGACTACGATAAGATTTTACAGATAATGTAAGAGATAGATGACACAATTACACCCAGACAACGATCAGAATACCACAATATATCAACCAAACAGAACATAAAACATAAAAAGCCCATTAGGCCAGTATTGTTCCACGAGTCAATTTCGCCCAGCGATTTAAGAAATTTCCAAAGAAATTTATATGAAGTCCCAGAATCCCCGACCAGCTATTGATGACCACAACCGACCGAATTCGCGCTAATAAATAAGTCGTGAAAAGGTCTCCCGAGATCTACCACGTTTGTTTTTCTTCTCTTTCGCTCTCTGAAAATGCATACTTACTCGTGTTGATATCTGTTATATCTTTTTTTTTTATTTTACTTTACGCGAAAATCATTTTTGGCATGTTACTTTAGTCAACATGTCTATTTTAAAATGATTCTAACATAAAGAAAACCGTGGAAATTGGTTTTATTGGAAACACTACATAAGTTTGTTGAAAATACAAGTAAATACTACATACTGAATGTAGATATAGTGAATAATATAAACAAATACCAAGTAACATTAGAAATATAAAGAGTAAATTTAAACAATACATAACTTAACGTTTTTCAAACCTCATAGAATGATAAGTAATATAAGGGTATCACCCTAAATTTAATAATTAAATAATAATATTGCACCATCCAGAGTTATTCTAATTTACCTTATAATTTTATTTTTATTTAATTTTTGCTACTCTGTCTAAATCCAAAAGGCAGTATTGAATCCGACGCGCAGTATGGTAGTTTATATATATTATAACTTGAATGGAATTTAAACTCGAAATCTCCAGATTCGAATGTCGAAATACAAAACAAAAACATGTTTCTCTTAAACTAATATGATTAAAAATGAAGGTGAAAAGTATGATATTTGTTACAAAGCACGTTTAAAATAATCTTTGCAATATATAATGAATATTTGATTTAACTTTTTAGATTAGTAAGACTAGTACTAATATTCGTATTAAAAGTTTGTATATCTATTTCGAATACCCTTTTATATCTTTATAAAATCACTCAATACAGTTTTAAAAAATTTATATAGGAAGTAATTATTAGGAACCGGACTAAAAGGCACTTAAAAAGGCAATAACTTAGACAAAAAAGGCATTAAAAAGGTATAAAATTATAAAAAAGGGATAAAAATTAGAAAAATAACACAAAAACTATTATAATTTATAACAATAATCTGTAAAGTTTTATTTACATAAAAATACATTTTCAAACTAAACTTTTATAAAATGAAAAACTTTTAAAACAACATTTTATTTTCATCAAAAACACATTTTTAAACAAAACTTTTATAAAAAGAAAAACTACTAATCCCGAAAGCAACTAATAATTAAATGCTGTTCTAAATGTTCCATTGTGTCTTCTGTCACTTAACATATTCTTGTAAGCTGAGAAACTTCTTTCCACGTCGACACTTGTAATTGGCGCAAATTTGAATTTTTAATTATGCCGGGATCCATAATAAAATTGGTCGAATCCTTTATTTTTACGCAGAACGTCATTTAATTTATTTTTAATTATTTGACCAATATGTCCAAGTACAATGTACGTGTTATCTTTAAAAAATTTAATGATCTGCATTGCAGTAACTAAAGGCAAATTCTGCTTCTCAAATGATTTTATTGATCCACTTACATAATTATAATTGGTTATAATAAATGCCAAATTATTTTGTAATATTACTTCTTTTAATACGGCCTGGCAATCTTGAATTGCTTTTCTAGCTGTTGCTGGAAATTAATTTAATTTTTTTTTAATTGTCTATGGTATTTGTGTAGTAAATAGCGGCATCTAACCATGTTCCCCATCTTGTTAGACCTGGTTCCGGGGATAATGGGGTATTCGGCAATCTATCTCTAAACATATCTACCCTTAAAGGAGCTTTAACAAATATTTGTTTGCCACATTTTATTAATTTATTTACTAACATGAACTGTAATCTTATAGTTTCAGCTACACGATTAAGTCCGTGCGCTATGCACGTGCAATGAATTAAATTCGGATAAAAAATTTTCATATTACTTGCAGATTTTACCATGTATGCCACTGCATCTGACAGTAGGAGTAAAATTTTATCACTCGATACCGGCTTCGGCAAGAAAGACTGGGTCAATTCATCGTGAATAAATCTTGTTATTGTATTATTATTTGTTTTACTTAATTCTTTCGTAATTATTAGAAAACTTTTTGACGAATCTTATCATGTAATATTAAATTTTGATTGTTCCGTATAGCCGGAAGTAAATACCATAGATTGCATAGATGTGCCAATAGTTTGATGTTTCTTAGTTTGAGTTTTAATTAAATTAAGTGTTTCCTGGTACAATAACGTTTTCACATGCTGATTTATATAGTATATCTTGTCATAATTAATCTGTTAAATAAAAGTAACGTCAACAAAATAATTCTAATTGTATAATTGCAAATAAAACTTACGATTTTTGAACACGCTTGGCAAAATAATTGTTTGCGTTCGTATTTTAATTCCTTGTATTTTTTTACCGGCGTGAAGTTAGCCCCGCCCATGAACAAATTAATAATTTTCATGATGTCATTAGTTAGTGCTTCGTTAGTGCTCTTTAGTGCACTAGAAAGCAACGTTAGTGCACTTTACAATTTTATAATATATTAATAAATAATTGGCCGGGCCAACTTCACACTATAATTAAGATTAATTTGAAATATAATAATACAGTTTGTTAGTGCATCGTTAGTGCTTTCAAATGAAATCAATAATTTGGTTAGTGCTATTACTGTTACCTTGAAATAAATAATAAACTACGGGCGGGGCTAACTTCACTCTGATTTCAGGGTTAATTATAATCTATATGGCATCATTAGTTAGTGTTTCGTAAGTGTTTTTAGTGCACTAGAAAGCAACGTTAGTGCACTTCACATTTCTATAATATATCAATAAATAATGGGCCGGGCCAACTTGACACTATAATTAAGATTAATTTGAAATGTAATAATACAGTTTGTTAGTACATCGTTAGTGCTTTCTAATGAAATCAATAATTTCGTTAGTGCTATTATTGTTACCTTGAAATAAATAATAAACTACAGTCGCGGCTAACTTCTGTCACGGTTTTTTTTTTGTATTCTTCAGTTTTGTTTTATTTCCATGCTTCCGTACGTTTTTTTGTTGTTGTTATTTTTCCGTCGCCGTCAAATTCCTGAAACTTAATTATTGATTAGATATTGACCGATTAGATCCTTCTGATACTTAGCTTCAGTTAGATTTCACTCTCCTTGCAGTATGCATTTAGTAGTAAAACTTAAATTCATTTCTCTTGTTTCGTTGCTTCACTTTTTTGGTTAAGTACGTTGTTTTGTTGTTTAGCTGTCAGACAATTAGTGGCCGTTCGCCGCGAAGTAGCTCTGCCGATATTATTGTCGGCTAGGCGCGCCTTTTTACCGGCACCATTCGAATTTAGGTGGAGGCTGTCTTTGTCTTCGCGCATCGCTCTCTTTTCTTGGCAAAATTTCACAGGTTCGATTTCGAACGCATTCAGTTTTTGTTTTGTCTTTTTCGAACGACGTCTGTTGCGGAAAAGTGAGTTTTGAATATTGGAAGATGGGCTATTTCATTTTTATTTCGGCAAACCTGTTTTGTTTGCGAAATACCCTTGTGGGGATTTGGGAAATAGTGCCATTTAGGGAATATTGCAGTTTAGGTTACTGCATTATTCGTCGGAGTTGTTCCGGATTAAGTTTCCAGTAGGAAAGGTCACACATATTCTGCCACTTGAAAGCCGCCCACGAACACAGGTAAAGATTTCTGTTCGTTGTTATTGAATCTGCCTTTTTGTCAAGTAAAGTTAGTTCGTTCCGTAGTTTTACATGGTCCTAATTGCAGTCTTTTGTTTTAGGCTTTTTTTACGTCGGCTATTTATTTTTTTTTACGTCGGCTATTTATTTTTTTTACGTCGGCTATTTATTTTTTTTCGTGGCCATTTTTATTTTTGACGTCAGCTAGTTCGTTTTATGTACGTTTTGTATTACGTTTTACGTGTTTACGTACTCTTGTGGCTGGTCAGCTGTTCGTGCCATTTTTGTTCCGTCCTGTGTGCCCGTGTTCCTGGCATCGAAGCTGTTGCGAGCGCACTAGCTCGTTGGCGTTGCATTGGAGGATTCCAGTTATTTGTCACAGAGGAATTAAGCCCAGCAGCTGTGGAAAAAGAAGCCACGTGTAGCGGAAGTGACGCTGCGTGACGTTCCCATTTCACGTACTTGTCCGCCATCTTGGGAAGTGACGATTCTGGACATCCGGTTGGCAGATCGAGTTGTGCCACTGCTGCCATCTTTTCCGTTGACGCTTGAACGCCATTACAGCTAAGCCAGAATCATTTTGTGTATTTTTTTTATTCATTATTTTCTTGTAGTCATATGTTGTCGTGCTTCGATTTATGTACCGTATTGTTATACCTTGGCTTGTGTGCCTTCTGCTCGCGAGATTATTTGAGTTACTGATTATCGAGTTTACCAATAGTAGATACGGGATTATTTGTGAAAATCCAGTTAAGAGTACTTTGTAGAATCATTTGTAGTGACGTTGTTGTCACCTACGAGGTGTGTCGCTTGTGCGATGCGATAGTTATTAGGGTCTGCGATTCCGTAGTCACGTACGTTCGGTCGCGCCGCGTAAACGATCATTGGCCAGTGAAACGTCTTACGTCTGCATACGCCGAGTCACTTTAGCACCATTTTAGGTGTCGACGTCGCCGCAGTCCTAGTCGCTACCGTGAGACATGGCGCCCCGCCTTCGTCTATGTCATTATACGTTTTGATCTTAAGTGGGTTTACGATCCAGCTATCGTGTAGCAACAACTATTGTGTCCTGTATAACTTACTCGTTAATTGCTTTAATATATTATTAATATCCCGCATTCTCCTTTTGTTATTTGAAGTATTTGAAACCTCTCGTAGTCCCGTCCTGGGAAGCATCCCGTACTTTGTCGGCCGTTGTACTTTTGTTGAACCGGTCGCGGCGCAGGTCGGCTGGCGCCCATTCATTTGTGATTTATCACCCCTTCTCCGACTCACTCCCATCTTCACTGAGTTTAGCCGCGGTTCAACCGTTCCATCCGGGTTCATCATCCAGGGAGCGAAAGGTTGATTTATTGTAGCACAAAGAAATTTGCGTTACACTTCACACCGATTTTAGGATTAATTATAATCATAATGACATCATACGTTAATGCGTCGTTAGTGCTCTTCAGTGTATTTAAATTAAACTTTGTAGTACATTAAAATTACATGTGATTTAAATAATTTTATGACCGACGTCAACTTCACAATATAATTGAGATTCATTTGAAATGTAATAAAATACTTTGTTAGTGCATCGTTTGTGCTTTTTAATGAAATCGCCGCTTTTGGGGTTAATTATTATCATTATAACATCATTTGTTAGTGCAGTATTGTCAATTACATTTTTTCAAATAAATCAAGCCTTTGTTATTTATAACTTATTAATTATTTATTTTCTTTATTCTACATATGTAATAACAAAAAAATTAAATTATATATACATATATATATATATATATATATATATATATATATATATATATATATATATATATATATATATATATATATAAAGCTAGTAACAAAACAGTAAAATATTAAAAAAAAAGTTCATTCATTAAAATAAACACGATCGTGTAAGGGAAGCAGAAGAAATAATATAAAATTTAAACAGTATACATGATTGCGTGCGGTTTTACAATTTTATTACTTTTAACTAAAACACAATTCGATTTGCCGTCATCATATTCTTCCCAATGGTAATTTTAATTATATCTACTGACTCGTACTTACGATACGAGATTAAAAGCATGCTGCAGTTGCAGTTGTACATATGAGGAACGAATATATTAAGTTAAATGCAGGAAATGGAGGTAAGTAATTGTGTTATGCTTAATAACAAAAGCATATTTAATACTTGCAAAACATTAGAAATTATAATTACTAATTGTTGCAATATAGATGGAAAAACTGGCATTTCAATTGCACAGTAATTACATTGTATTTACCAGGTGTCTACATTCTTATAGTCCATAGGAAATACAATGAGAAAATTTTCATATAGTGATAATTTCTTTCCTCTTAATTTTAGAACATTAAATGTAAATACAAAACAAGTTCATAAATTTATTAATATGATACGCTAGCAGTCATGAGATAGTAAATTTGCCATCTTTAAGCTGTTTACAGAATTCTTAGCACAACAATTAAACTGCTCGAAGTACTCTTTAGAAAGTCACTTCATTTCAGATGCTGTGCACATTGATTTTCTTCAGACAATGACATATCAAGGAAAAAAATGGGTGGCTGCCACTATTTGTCATTATTTTTAATCTATTTAAGTAATTTTATATTAATTTGTTATAGTTAACTTGATTGAAAATGGCCTAAATTCAAGGCCGAAACTAGATGAGTTAGATTAAAAGAAAATACCGGATGCACTAAATTTTTTATTTCAACCACAATCGCGCGTTTTAAATTTCGTCATAATATTCACATCGCGATTCGCATTTGAGAAATTTCCCCATAGGTGCCAAGAGTTATTGCCCTCCATCACTGCAGCAATGAATATTGTAAGGATGAATTAAATGATGTTATGACCGCTCGAAACGCAAAAGGACCGACTTTCAAATGGATTTGATTTTTGCTTTCGGGTTGTATGTTCCATTTTATTCGATTGCGGCATAGTCGTCATTGAAAAAAATGTTCAATAATAGCGAAACTTAAAATTGCCACCGCATATCGGGAAAAGTTCGACAAGAAATAATATCGCATATATTTGCTAATTTGAAGTGCTGTACTCTTTTTGCAAATTATTGAGTTTATTGTTTCAGCACGTTTCTTTTGTGCATAGAGTTTGAAAACCTGTTACAGGTTATTGATTTTTATCGTAATTCTAAATTTTGAAAATTAATTCTAAAAACCAAATATACCAGATACACCAAACCGGAGTGACAGTAACACATTTTCACTGAACCACCGTTAAATCACTTTTATGTTCCATTGCCCAATTATATCCCTTAACCAAGACTTCACATGCGAGATAACGACCGAGTTACCCGCGTGATGTCGTTTGCCCGGTTCTTTACCGGTGTGAAGTTAGCCCCGCCCATGTACAAATTAATAATTTTCATGATGTCATTAGTTAGTGCTTCGTTAGTGCTCTTTAGTGCACTAGAAAGCAACGTTAGTGCACTTCACAATTCTATAATATATAAATAAATAATGGGCCGGGCCAACTTCACACTATAATTAAGATTAATTTGAAATGTAATAATGCACTTTGTTAGTGCGTCGTTAGTGCTTCTTAATGAAATCAATAATTTCGTTAGTGCTATTACCGTTACCTTGAAATAAGTAATAATCTACGGGCGGGGCTAACTTCACACTGATTTCAGGGTTAATTATAATAATTATGACATCATTAGTTCGTACTTCGTTAGTGCTCTTTAGTGCACTAGAAATCAACGTGAGTGCACAATTTTATAATATATTAATATGGGCCAACTTCATACTATAATTAAGATTAATTTGAAATTTAATAATACAGTTTGTTAGTGCATCGTTAGTGCTTCCTAATGAAAGCAATAATTTTGTTAGTGCTATAACCGTTACCTTGAAATAAATAATAAACTACGGGCGGGGCTAACTTCACACCGATTTTAGGGTTAATTATAATCATAATGACAGCTTTATATATATATATATATATATATATATATATATATATATATATATATATATATATATAAAGCTAGTAACAAAACAGTAAAATATTAAAAAAAAAGTTCATTCATTAAAATAAACACGATCGTGTAAGGGAAGCAGAAGAAATAATATAAAATTTAAACAGTATACATGATTGCGTGCGGTTTTACAATTTTATTACTTTTAACTAAAACACAATTCGATTTGCCGTCATCATATTCTTCCCAATGTCCATTTGCATGTCTGCAAAAAACAGTATAATAACCCATTCCTTCTAATATTGTTGGTTCAATAAAATTCCAGATACACCGTAATAAATATATTTTTCCTTGTAAAATAATTGGCACCGGTAATTCTTTTAATTGAAAATGCATTGGAACTTCTATATTTTTATTTACTATTGAACCGGGCAGATTTATTATTATATGGCCGTAAACTCCAACACGAAGTTAAGAATTTTGTTTAAATGAATAGCACTCCTCTGCTACAGATAAATAATAAATAATGTATGACAAAAGCCAAATTGGGAATTGACAAATACCAGTTATATTTCAAACCAGAACTTCGAACGTAGGTTAAAAGTTAATACAATTTTAATTGAACTTATTACCAAAATCTAATTAATTCTTTTTCAGCTTTAATTGTTAAATAACTAAAATTTAGGTTGAATTAAGTCCAATATTCACACATACATGCTCTTATCACATTTCAAATTAATTTCAATTATAGTGTGAAGTCGGCCCGACTATATTATTTTTTAAATCACATGTAATTTTAATGTGCTACAAAATTTGATACCAGAACACTGAAGAGCACTAACGACGCACTAACGTATGATGTCATTATGATTATAATTAACCCTAAAATCGGTGTGAAGTTAGCCCCGCCCGTAGTTTATTATTTATTTCAAGGTAACGGTTATAGCACTAACAAAATTATTGCTTTCATTAGGAAGCACTAACGATGCACTAACAAACTGTATTATTAAATTTCAAATTAATCTTAATTATAGTGTGAAGTTGGCCCATATTAATATATTATAAAATTGTGCACTCACGTTGATTTCTAGTGCACTAAAGAGCACTAACGAAGTACGAACTAATGATGTCATAATTATTATAATTAACCCTGAAATCAGTGTGAAGTTAGCCCCGCCCGTAGATTATTACTTATTTCAAGGTAACGGTAATAGCACTAACGAAATTATTGATTTCATTAAGAAGCACTAACGACGCACTAACAAAGTGCATTATTACATTTCAAATTAATCTTAATTATAGTGTGAAGTTGGCCCGGCCCATTATTTATTAATATATTATAGAATTGTGAAGTGCACTAACGTTGCTTTCTAGTGCACTAAAGAGCACTAACGAAGCACTAACTAATGACATCATGAAAATTATTAATTTGTACATGGGCGGGGCTAACTTCACGCCGGTAAAGAACCGGGCAAACGACATCACGCGGGTAACTCGGTCGTTGTCTCGCATGTGAAGTCTTGATTAAGGGATATAATTGGGCAATGGAACATAAAAGTGATTTAACGGTGGTTCAGTGAAAATGTGTTACTGTCACTCCGGTTTGGTGTATCTGGTATATTTGGTTTTTAGAATTAATTTTCAAAATTTAGAATTACGATAAAAATCAATAACCTGTAACTGGTTTTCAAACTCTATGCACAAAAGAAACGTGCTGAAACAATAAACTCAATAATTTGCAAAAAGAGTACAGCACTTCAAATTAGCAAATATATGCGATATTATTTCTTGTCGAACTTTTCCCGATATGCGGTGGCAATTTTAAGTTTCGCTATTATTGAACATTTTTTTCAATGACGACTATGCCGCAATCGAATAAAATGGAACATACAACCCGAAAGCAAAAATCAAATCCATTTGAAAGTCGGTCCTTTTGCGTTTCGAGCGGTCATAACATCATTTAATTCATCCTTACAATATTCATTGCTGCAGTGATGGAGGGCAATAACTCTTGGCACCTATGGGGAAATTTCTCAAATGCGAATCGCGATGTGAATATTATGACGAAATTTAAAACGCGCGATTGTGGTTGAAATAAAAAATTTAGTGCATCCGGTATTTTCTTTTAATCTAACTCATCTAGTTTCGGCCTTGAATTTAGGCCATTTTCAATCAAGTTAACTATAACAAATTAATATAAAATTACTTAAATAGATTAAAAATAATGACAAATAGTGGCAGCCACCCATTGTTTTCCTTGATATGTCATTGTCTGAAGAAAATCAATGTGCACAGCATCTGAAATGAAGTGACTTTCTAAAGAGTACTTCGAGCAGTTTAATTGTTGTGCTAAGAATTCTGTAAACAGCTTAAAGATGGCAAATTTACTATCTCATGACTGCTAGCGTATCATATTAATAAATTTATGAACTTGTTTTGTATTTACATTTAATGTTCTAAAATTAAGAGGAAAGAAATTATCACTATATGAAAATTTTCTCATTGTATTTCCTATGGACTATAAGAATGTAGACACCTGGTAAATACAATGTAATTACTGTGCAATTGAAATGTCAGTTTTTCCATCTATATTGCAACAATTAGTAATTATAATTTCTAATGTTTTGCAAGTATTAAATATGCTTTTGTTATTAAGCATAACACAATTACTTACCTCCATTTCCTGCATTTAACTTAATATATTCGTTCCTCATATGTACAACTGCAACTGCAGCATGCTTTTAATCTCGTATCGTAAGTACGAGTCAGTAGATATATTTAAAATTACCATTGCATCGGATGGTTCGACCTCCACTAGATATATGTCTCTCAATACATAACTGGAATAATTTCCCGTTGTACAGTGTAGTAAATAAATACATAAATCTTGTGAAAACCCTGTTTAGTAGCCATATACGAGTATAATAACATTTTTATGGTATATTATGATCTGTAGGCATATTTAAATAATTTGTAATATTTGTCATGTGCATTTTGCTTTGTTTTGTAACCTGAAAACAAATTTTAATGAAGCGGAAAATATATCAAATGTAACCCGCTGGCATTCGTTACACAAATAAAAATAGCGATATTGATTAGCATACTGCCCATTCGTTGCAAATTAAAGTCATACATTTTATTTAACGTTGTGTTATAGTTAAAACATAATTTTGGAAATAAATATTATTCTCAAGCATTTATGCTAAAGTTGCCGGCAGCTCATTATTATTATACAGCTTATGTATACCTACCAAAATCTACATATACAAAAAAGTGAATAAATAAATAAAAAGAAACATTACCAAGAATATCGAACTATTGCCTATGATTATAAATACATGAGTAGGCGCGGTGGCCGAGCGTGTTAAGGCACATCTCTTAGCATACTGTGACGTCACCCGAGCCAAGGTTCGTCAGTTCGAATCCGCCTGCCGACAATGTGTGATTTGTCGTAAAATATAAAAATACAATTACATGTATTTATCACACTCGGGCGCTATAAGCTAGTCACTTATACGCCTTAAATAACCTGACTAAAGAAACCGGCAGTACGGCAGTGTAAAAACTGCGGCTCGGTGTGTCCGGCCCCTATGTTCCGCAACGGAATGATGGGACTCATATATATATATACCTACCGAAATCTACATATACAAAAAAGTGAATAAATTACAAAATAAGGAGGTGATATTATTTGTTAAATTTTGTTTCAATATAAATTACATGTTCTTTAGATAATCTACCTCTTCTACTAAAATGAATCTCATTATATTAGAACATCAAATTCACATTTATATCGTGTTGGAATATAAAAGTGATGTTTTTAAAAGAATATACAAAATAACCAATTAATAATATGTAAAATCTATACTGCAGGATAAATAAGTCAAAATTTATTTATATTTTAAATCATATAGTGCAAACAGAAAATAAAACCTTCATGAAAATCATGGATTAGTTTTAGATTGGAAAATAATTTGTAATGTATTAATTTGTAACATATTAATATCTTATTGAACAAAGAATTTCTTTTTCCGGCTGAGATAAAAATCAATTGAATTATTTCGCATTGAGCATATTTTTTGTTTTATCAGATTAATTTATTAATATGATTGCAAAATTTGTAAAATTTTTACTAGAAAAGAAATTTTATGTATTATATTTATTGGATGTTCTTTTTAATCATTAAATTTTTATCACAACAGCAATATCATTGCACAATTAATATAAATATTTAATTTCAACATATATAGTAAATATATTTGATGTGAGAAAAATAAAAACTGGATGAGATACTCGTAATAATATAAAATTTGTGTCAAACCTTGTAACACAATTCATGTATTAAGCAGATCTATTATATATTTTATACATAGAACTATATGTTTGCAATTTGGGAAAGTTGTAATCGTGATGTCATTAATCTCACGGCTCGTCGAATAGCACCGCGTACTCAGCGATCTCGTCTCGACATCTCGGTTACACCTATATGACAAACTACATAATGTCATTTCAGTCAAGGTTTTTGTTCACTGAGTACTAGGTCCTTATCACATAACACTATTATGATAGGTTTAGGGACAATACATACCTCACCGTAACAGGTATTTAACCCGGTGGATACCTCTAACATACGAATGGATATTAATTCCATTCGAGGCCACTGACCTAATAACTTCGGATATGTAAATCTGGAGACTGCAATTTTCCAGCGCTCAATGTTTAGGTATATAATGTACGGGATTTAGATCTGGGATGTCCCAGATATTCATGTGGATTCCAGATCCAAACTAATCGTTCCGGGTATTCAGACTCGATGATAGCACGAAGAACAGGCTGGAGATGCACAATCGCTAAGCTGAACATAACATTACATAACACACAATTAATAAATACCATACATAAATATTTACATAGCGTAAACATTGTATGAGTACGTGTCATATACTATTATCAGTTGACGTGCAGTTTTATAAACAACACATATGAACACATAGGCACTAACTCCACGGGAACAACTAGGACAAAGAGATCTTTTCACCACCGTGACATTAGTAGGAGCGATTTATGTAAATAGACTTCACAGACCCAAAATAATATTAGACTCTACATACTACTTTGCTACACTTTATTTCATTCAGTTTCAAGTGCACACTCAGTTTCAAATGTAATAGTAACATTTCTCAGAAAAATATCAATTGTGGCATTTCGCGCTCATCAATATTTTGTACTACATTTACATTGTAACTGTTATACTGAATTGACAAATTGCACCACTCTATTTATGTTGGTAATGATAATGCTGTTCTGTGCACTGTGAGTCCATGTTTTATTTGTATTATTCGTTGTTGCGTTGTAAATTAGTAACCGTACATACTAGTATATCTTTGAAACAAAAAAAATTAATTATTTTTTCTATTTTATTTTTATTCAACTTCTAAGGTAAGTTTTCAATAGCTTAGGAGTAAATAAATTATTTTTATACGTGAATCGCAAAAGACAGTTGCCTGATTTAAAACATTCTAAGAATTTGACATTTCTTTAAGACCATTTGGTCCCATACGATGGATGTCTCTTGGACCTGTCTTCAAAAACTGTAATAAATTATGAATTAGATTTTTTATACAAATTTTCCAGATTAACTTGGTATTTGGAATCTAAAAATATAATTAACAAATAATATAGCGGATTTAGGAAAGGACGGTCTACCACAGATCAATTAATAGCCATAACCAACGACATCCAATACGCATTCAAAAATAAACAAAAGATAATCGCAATATTCTTTGATATAGAAAAGGCCTATGATACAACGTGGAGACATAATATAATTAAAACATTAAAAGAATATGAAGTAGAAGGCCGCATGGTGCACTTCATTCAGAACTACCTACAAGACAGATCATTCAATGTAAAATTTAAAAACCAACATATCCAACAGCAAAATCCTTCAAAATGGTATTCCACAAGGATCGGTTATAAGTGTAACCCTCTTTATAGTTGCAATAAATAAAGTAACCTCCATAATTCCAGCACCGGTCAAAGTACTATTGTACGCTGACGATCTCTGTGTTTACTGTAAAGGAAAGAACATAAATACAATCAAAGACCATCTAAACACAGCTCTACAGAACCTAGAACACTGGACCACAACTACAGGATTTAAAAGTTACACAACAAAAACATTTGCAATGCTATTCAGCAAATCCAGAAAACCCATAAACACACCCATATTGAAAATACGCAGAGAAAATATCCCCTACACTGAAACTTTCAAATTGTTAGGGCTAATTCTCGATACAAAACTCCCATGGAAAACACACATACAACAACTCAAATCCGAATCAAGCAAACGACTCAATATACTTAAAATTTTAAGTAACCAAGACTGTGAATCTGATAGAGACACCCTTCTAAGAACATACAAAACAATTATACAATCTAAAATAGATTATGGCAGCATCATATATGCCCAGGCCAAAGCTACATACCTAAAAACACTAGATAGTGTACACAATTCAGCTCTAAGACTTACATCAGGTGCTTTTAGAACAAGCCCCATACAGAGTATACTGATGGACACAGGAGAATACTCTCTTACAGCCAGAAAAACTTACTTAACACTATCATATTTAGCTAGCCTATCCACAAACACTAACCACCCATATTTTCAAAACTTATTCAAAAAAACAGAAAACAATATCCACCTTAAACAAAACAACCCAATCCTCAAAAACGTCCAGAATTACGTAACTGAACCAAACTTAAACTTCCCTAATACGTACAACAACACGAATCCCCTCACCCCACCCTGGTTATACCATAAGCCAACAATAAATCTAAATTTAAGTAAATATAAGAAGGAAAACACCAGCCAAGCAACATACAGAAATTTATTCAAACAAATAGAAGAAAACTACAAACATCACAACTTTATATACACCGATGCCACCAAGAGAGAAGACCATGTTGGAGCCGCTATAAAACCTAAAGACTCAACCTACCAATACAAACTTCCAACATTGTATAGCACACATTCCGCAGAAGCTTTCGCCATCGAGAAAAGCCTCGACATAATACTCGCAAACGGAAATAACGACGAAAACTATGTTATATTAACTGACTCAAATGGAGTACTCCTCACCCTCAACAACACAAACACAAATAACACAATAACAAAAAATATTCGTGAACTCATACACAAAATTAAAGAAGAAAATAACTCAAACATAGTCGTCGTCTGGGTTCAGAGCCACGTAGGAATAGCAGACAACAAAGAAGCGGACAAGGACCCAAATCAACAACAAATATCCCAGTCCAAGACATACCAATACACATAACTGACATAAAAAATCATATTAAGAGCGAAATAGCCACCAAAAGAGAAGAAGATTGGCGATACAGCACAAACAAAATGAGACAAATAAAAGATAACGCCTTCAAATGGAAAAACCATGAAACCAAAAAAGAACAAATAGTGCTCACACGGTTAAGAATTGGCCATACAAGACTCACACACAGCTATATTTTCAAAAAAACCGAGCCAGACATATGTAACACATGCAACAAAAAGATAGACGTGCAACATATAATCACAGAATGCCAGCTATATACAAACCAGAGAGAAAAACACAACATCCCAGAACAACAAAAAGAGGCTCTAATAGACGACCCTACCAACACAAACAATATACGAGTAATAAATTATCTCAAAAGTATCAACCTATACACCGAAATATAACTATACACACGTATTATAAAATACGAGCCCAAACAACTTAATGTTCGGACACTCACTATTTTTGTAAAAAACTGAGTATAATCTAATCAAGCATATATAATATTTTATTGAAATTAACTTTTTTGATAAAAATGTGTTGTAATATTAAGTTATTTTAATATGGATATTTATTTTTTGCAATAAACTACGTTTATAACGTAATTATATAAAAACATGCACAAAAACAGTGACAACTTAATGTTCGGACACATCTTAAAAATATAATAAAAGCAATATAGACAGGTTGTTATGGAAAACAAAACTATAATTATTAGCTGTAAATTTTGCGCTACGTTTGTTGCAAGTTGATTAAAACAAAACACAAAGCAAAATGGGTCGAGGTGTAGCAATAAACAAAAAATTACGAGATTTGATTATTAAACTTTTCTAAGTATACGTCAAATAGCTAATATACTCGATATTCCAAAATCTACGGTATACGATATAATGAGACTGTATGAAGAGCCTTCTGAACCTGACATACCTGGAAAACCAAAAGAACATTCACGCAAAGTAACACCTAGAGCTCAAAGAACCCTTAAAATTATTTGCAGAAGAGGACGTAGGAATACCCTACGAGGAATAACGGTAACTTAGAATGCCGAAACAGGTCTGAATGGCTCTAAGGAGTGTTGTAGAACGTGGATTCATAAATGTGGTTTAGGTTTTTACAAAGTAGGCTAATGTTTAAGTTGATTAAATATTATTCTACTTATCAATTAATTTCATTTAGGCTAAAGAAAAACCCATATTGAGTCAAAAACAAAAGAAAAATATACTTTTATGGGTCAAATCTAAATTATCTTGGACATAGACATTGGTCGAAGGTAATCTTCAGTGACGAATCAAAATTTGATGATTATGTGGGAAATTATCGCAGAAGAATGATACGATCAAAACGAGGAGCATTTCATAAAGACTGTTTAAAGCGTACTGTAAAATTCCCAAATAGTGTAATTTCATGGGGATGCATGTCCTCAAATGGAATTGGATATTTTCAATTTATTGATGGCCTTATAAATGCTAACAAGTATCATCAGCAGATCCTAGAAAGAAGTTTGCTACCAAGCATTCGAAAGTTATATCCTGATGGGGACTTTATATTTCAACAAGACAGCATTTTGTCACACTGCAAAAAAAAAAACAATTGTTTATGCAGCATCATTAAAATATTCTTTCATGACTCTCTAGTAATCCAGACTTAAATATTATTGAAACATTGTAGCATAAAATAAAACAGTATTTAAGGAATAATCCGAGTTAAAAGAAAAGATAAGTGAAATGTGGCAATCATTCCAGAATATTGTAGATCATTCGTACAAACCATGCCTGCACTAATTAGAGCTGTTATTAAAGCAAAATGCGACGTTACTTCTTATTAGCTATATATTATTTATATATTTAAGAATAATAATGGGATATTTCTAGTACTGTCCGAATATTAAGTTGTCAATACTTTTATACAATTTTTAATAAAATTACTCTAAATACACACATGATAAAGAAAATTATCTATATATATTAATCAATCATAATGTTAGACTATACTTCTAATTGAAAATTTAAGCTAAATAAAATATTATGTATGTTTCATATATATTACACATAGTTTTAATCAGAAAATATAAGTGTCCGAACATTAAGTTGTTAGGGCTCGTATACTCTAAAACTAATGTAAATTATAAATCATAACCTACATACATGGAATCAAATGTACCAAGAGATAAATGACCCTGCAGTCAAAATCTCTATAAACCCTTTAATGAACAAAAAAAAATTAAAAAGAAGATAAAAACGTTTTCGGGTAAAAAGCAAGTGGTTTATTGAAACATTTGCAAAAAACCGACACAATTATTATGATGAAAATTAAGGGTAGTATTTAAAAATATTTAGAAGCAGCGAATACTGCCATTCAAAATAAGAATCTACATTTAAAACCCTACATAAACATTGTTAATATATTACAAGAAACAATTTTTATTTTGCGCGAATGATTTAATTCGTTATGGGACGCTTATAAAAAGAGTGCAAACTCCTGATTTTGGATGAACCTAAAGGACCGAGAGAACGACAAGGACCAATCAAGTATGAGTGTAGATCAACAGAACCACATAATTTTACAGCGACACAACGCTTTTATAAGACACTATTTCGACTTACTACTTTCACAGGGGCGCCAACGTGCGATGGCCGGTACACAGGGGGCTGACCCAACCCCCTGTACGTTAATCACGAGATTCACAGTGATTGGTTACCCCACTACTGAACATTGAATGTAAGCGTACGAAATACAAGCTGTATGTAATGGAATATTTCTGTCCCGATATGTTTTTCAACAAAGAAAATAGTTCGCGATTACATTCTGTTGATCGCACATTGCCATTGTTAGCGTTCTGTTTCATCTTTCTTTATAAATGTATTCCGAGAAGTTTTCTACTTTTTCTTCTAGCCGAAAATTTTAAAGACTTCTTACTGCACTGTTTTGCCATTGTAGGGGCGAATATAATTGCTACAATAAAAACAAATGCTATTTATCTATATTTTTATAGAGTTTATCGATTCTTTCTTCCAGTAATTACCTGATTCCTGATAGTTCAAATCATCAACTCACATTGTTGACAACAATGCAGCAGGTTTGCTCGCAACATCAATTCAAGCAATGATAAGCGCAAGTTAACTCCGCCCACTGTGAAAATCACAACATTTGCGCCTGTAAAGTAGGCAAGGTGTATTCGAAAAGCGATCATTTTCTGTAACATACTACAGCCACAAGAATGAACCTATATGCTTGAAATTTGGTATAGTTATAACAAAAATACAAATAAATGATTCATTTCGTTCTCACTGGTCTAACAATAAGATTTAGGTCTTCACCTTATTTTGACAATTCTAATCACCTCTACAACAGAACGTACATTATTTGTGTTGAGACGAATAAACACATTCTTGAGAAATACAATGACACAAAAGAGATTAAATCATTTATCTACCACCAAACCCATAATTAATAATTAGGTACACTGGATTTGGGTAAAATAGGGGATGATTTTATTTAAAGAAGATTAGAAGCTAGAAGGTTACAACAAATAATTATAAATGTACATACTTACTATTTTTGTACTGCTCTAATATTTAAAAAAGATTAAATTATTGATTTTTTTACGCTAATAAATATGTATATTTTTTTGTAAAATAAATAACAGATTATTTAGTTTCAATTATATCTATTCTTTTTCCTATTTACTTCGCCTCCGTGGTGAAAACGAAAATTCGGCACCTGTGTAATGAACCAAATCATTGCCGATCTTTGCATCCGTTGCAACTAGACGTAGATAACTCACCTTCACTTACAGCTAATCCAATATAGTGTCCAGATAAAATAGGAATGTACACAGTTCGTCACTTCACTTGTTCACTTTAATCCCGAATTGTTAACCACACCCATGAATTACATATGCGTTGTCTGCCAAATATGTGGCTGCCTGTGCATCCAAATCAGTAGATCGCTCTTTTAAACCGTTTATCTTTCAATCGTAATAATATAAAAAGAATTCTGATGAAAGTAGCACAAAGATGCAAAGAGGAGAAAGAATGTTTGACCAATGGAGTGTGAACAAGAAGAACATTTTTCAAATACCAAATTTCTTTCTGCCAGCATAATTCAATCGTTTAAATACTTCTGAAAACTTCTTATATTTTATACTTGAATGAACTGTAAGGAAGAGAAATATATATGTATATATACAGGATGTTTCATAACTTCAGGTACAAATGTTAATGGTATATGTTATTTGATATGCTGATTACGAATGAAAAAGAATTTTTTTTAAATCGCAAAAATTATTTTCCATGTTTCCCAGTCCAAAATTTTTCGTTGCCACTGCCACTGGGTGGATGATTATGTTAAAGTTATTAATTAAATAAAATTCTATTATAAATAACTGCTAATAATTGAATTGTGTAATTATTATTTCGTACTACGTCAGTAGGTCAATTTCTTGTTTCTTTTGTGAATGATACATACATAACATTTAAGAAATCGTCACATTGTTGAAGATGCAATTTTAAATGCCGTCCATGCAGATCCTACAGTTAGCACAAGCATAATATCACGATTTTTACATGTTCCACATTCCAGTGTTTGGAGAAATATTCGGAATCATGGTTATCATCCGTACCATTTTCAAGGAGTGCATGGACTACTACAAATTGTGAGTGGCTTCTATAACAACATGCTCTAAATCAAAATTTCACCTCGCACATAATCTTCTCTTGCAACAATTTTGAACAATTTTTGTAAAAATTATTCGAATTGTATGTGTTTTATTTATTTTGACATATCAATTATTTTGAATACATAATAAACTATAATTATCGTTTCATTAAAAATAATTAAATTTTGTTTGTTATTTTACTAGTATTATGTAATTTAAATTGTTGATTATCTACTTCATTGTTTGTGTTTAATAGAAAAGCGAATCCAGAGCAGTACTACAAAAAATGTTTTAGGTAAACAACCCTTAATTTTTCAAATTTAAAAAAATATATTTTAGATTCGTAATCAGCATATCAATCAACATATACCATTAACGTAAGTACTAGAATTTGTGAAACATCCTGTATATATATATATATATATATATATATATATATATATATATATATATATATATATATATATATATATATATATATATATATATATATATTTATATATATACCGGGTGTAACACGAAAAATTAAACATAGGCGTTTAACATGGCAAATCAGTTTTTCCGTGCGCATTGCTTCCCTAATTATTTTAGGAAAAAATGTTTCAAATGAATATTGTAAAGCATAAAATTCTACATCCGAATCAATAAACAAAATTCATTTTGAGTACTTCATAACTGCAGAAATTAAATTTAAAAATTCACGTAATTTAAATTTAATAGTAATAGCCATGGAATTAAAAACAAGAGATTCTGGTTGACTTAAACATGTCTAGAATTAAATTAAAGACGTCTTAGGGTAAAATTGAATTTCAGATGTCTCTAATTCAATTTAATACGTCATTAATTCAATTTTAAACGACTCTAATTATGGTAAAATACATGTATTTTATTGGTTTAAGTGTCAATTTCAGACGTCTTTAATTCATTTTGGGTATCAAGTTAATTAAAGACGTCTTAAATAGAATTACAGATGTTTTAAATTCAATTAAAGACGTCTTACATTGAAATTAGAAACGCCTTTAATTCAGTTCACGTCTCTAATTAATTTATTTTAAAATACATATCTTTTATTAGTTTTAGCGTCAATTTCAGACGTGATTAATTCATTTAGGATATCAAAAGTTTTTTAAAGACTTCTTAAATTGAAGTAGAGACGTCTTTAATTATTTAAAGCCGTCTTTAACTCGAAATACATATCCGAAGTTAAAAACATCCATAATTCAAAACATATCCGTAATTGAAATACATTTTTATAATTCAATTACATATTTTTAATTGACCTGCCCTCTAGTGGCAAGTAGTCACATTATTTTATCAAGTAAAATTGAATTGAAGTTAGCAAATGTAATATTGTGCAAGTAGGCAGCTAAAAACAAGACTATACCGGAAAATTCATCAAATGTTTATATTTCTCATAATTCTGAGCAAAAAAACACTCTGATTATTTTGGAACACAGACTCAGACACTTTACACTACAACATTGATATGAACATATCTCCGACGAAGATCACAACGTAAACATTACTGGAAATTGAAATACAGTATATATGACATTCCGTCAGAGATTATGTTACTCAGAATTAAATACTGGGAATTAAAGCGCAAGTATTTGATCCATTAGGATTAGTTGGAGAGCAACAATAAGTCGAAATTATTTCTTGGACAATTATGGCAAGTTGCAATAGCAAAAATTGAATTATTTCCAATGCATTTGTACACACTATGGGAAAACACAATGACCCAAAAAACATTATTTCAGTCAGATTTCAATGCTTTGAAATTAATAAGAGCAGTATTTTTGGGCCAGGTGACACTAAAAGAACTTGCATTATCTCCAGGTCAGAATAAACGTTAAGGTTAGCACTTTAGTACTTTTCATCAACGACAACATTCCATCCATGATCAGAAAATTTCAACGCATCCAGTCAATGATAGAAGTGAAACAGTGATTACAATTCAAATCGCAAGTGGTTGTGTTCGAAGGCCGGTTAAAAAATTCTGTGCATTACCAATAGAATATGAGGAAAGAGAATAGAATTTGATGTCATTAACATGCTGTAAATTTATAAGATACAGTATGTATATAATTTATTTATGTAATTTTACTATATTGACAATGTAAACCTAGAATAAGAAGACTATTCTAATTATAATGCATCGCTGGAACTCCTGTTCTTCAAAGCAGGTGTCATATTTTGAGAACCGATGAACTTTGTTTTGAGCCCCATCTATTTTTATCAAGGTGTGTCGCCACGTCTAGAGAAAAGTGAGGAGAAAAAGATTAGAATACAATTATTACATCAAGCGTGCGTACATATATAAATAAATAAAGATTCACAATCAGACAAACATTTGACTGAAGATATTGATGATTTGAAGATACAATTATTAGTTTATAGAATAGAGCGAATAGATTCTGCAAGTTGGATTACTGGAGGTGTTTTACTATATATAAGAAAAGATATTAAACATACATACATACATACATAACATCACGCTATATCCCATTAAATGGGGTAGCACGAACCCGTCAACATTCTTATCCTGACACACGATACTCGATTCGACCACATTAACACTTCCTCCATACAAACTCTTTCTTTTCTCACAACCAAAATCCATCAACACACAACAAACATTCATCCATTCGCTAGTGTACACTGCGCTTGTTTCTGAAGATGGTCTCCGCACAATTGCAGGTAAACAGTCAAAACATCTAACCAATTAATCTAATATCAAGAATCATACGCTTGTCTTCATTCATCATATTTATCCCGCAATTAATTTTCTCCAAACATTCCTATCCTGATACACCACTCTTGCTTCAACCACATTCATAATTCTTTTCATACAAGCTCGTTTATTCTTCACGCTCAGAATCTTTCGCTCACGCAACAACCCTTCAATCATATTCATCCATTTGTTCCTAGGCCGTCCACGCAAACTTTCACCCTCAATTTCACCAACATACACCTGTTTCACCAATCTGTCATTCGACATACGTTCTACATGACCAAACCATCTCAACTGACTTATTCCCACTCTTCTTACAACATTCTTCCCAATCTCACATTCATCATACACCAATGTATTCCGGACACGATCTCTTCTAGTATATCCACACACACCCCGCAAATATCTCATTTCCACAGCAGTTATACGCCGTTCATGTTTCTTCATCCATACCCAACATTCACTACCATACATCAACGTAGGCACTAACACACCATTATAAACACTCAATCGAGCATCTCTGGATACATTCACGTTCCGAGTAAAGATTCCCAGAGCACCCAATATCTTACATCCAGCAGATACTCTTCTTTCAATCTCTCGATCAATACGTCCATCCCTCGAAAACACACTCCCCAAGTATACAAACTCATTTACTTGACCCAATCTCACACCATTCACCGAAACATTGCAATCAGTCACCAAATCACTCTTCTCAAACACTAACACTTTACATTTATCAACATTCAGTAATAGATTTAAACCTTTTCCTACTTCATTTATACTTAGAATCATTCTTCTCAATATTATTATTATATTAAACATAATAGTAAATAGTTCTAAGGTTTTATTATTTTGTATTATATGGAGCTAAATATTAATAATTTGAAAAATCTCATTTGGATTGGTGTATAATTTTCCAAGTGGTAACAAAAATGTACTTTTGGATTACCTTAGAAACAATTAAGAAGAGCTTACAGATATACTTATACTGGATTTTAATATTAACTTTGATTGTGGGAAAAGTATTGTTCATTCGGACATGGTGAAACATATAACCTTAAACTATTGTAAACAAATGATAAATGATTATACAAAAATTATGCATCTAAAACTATTATTGATCTTGTAATAACTAACATGTATAATATATGCTGTGAAGTACAAGACAAATAAAAAATTATGACACAAAGTTATAATATTTTAATGAAACTAATAGTAAGAAATAACAATAAAAAAACTAATTTTTATAGATTATAATGATGTATAACGTTAAAGCCCTGAAAATTACCGTGGCATTACCTTGCTCATTAATTTAAGTAAACTTTTCACACAAATCTAGTACAATATACTGAAAACCTGGTTAGAAAGAAATAACTTGTGGGTGGAATATCAATCCGGATTTAGATCAGGGAGGCACAATTGTCAATAATTTCTATTTCATATAACTAGCTTATTTTCAAATAAGGCTTTGAAAAGGTATTATGTACTCGTTGCTCGTCGATTTTAAGCGAGAATTTGATACGGTCAACCATGCTAATCTGTGGAATAAATTATATGATATTGGTATTAGCTCAAAATTTATAAGAATCCTTCAAAGTTTTTACAAAACCTCAAATATATTTATTCAAGATAACCACTGTCAATATAATACTGGAAGAAGGCGTGTTACAGGAAGGAATATCGAGTCCAATTTTATTCGCAATTTACATAAATGATTTGGAGCAATTTTAGGGGCAAAATAAGCAGAGCGGGATAAATGTTAATCCATCCAATGACATCTTGATGTTAGCCTACGCAGACGATATCGCGATTTGAAGTAACTCCCTGTGTCGCTCCAACATAAATTAAGTTTACTGGCTCAATATTGCGACTTAACCGGCTTAACTGTAAATACGACAAAAACAAAAATTCTGCCTTTTTTCGAAGCTGTAAATCCCCAATGCCTATTTTCATTATAAAGGCGGTGCTATCGAAGTGGCCCATAACTTCTGTTATTTAGGAGTCACATTCTCCTCGTCTTTATGTTTTATGAAAATACCTTTTCCACGGGAAAAACGGCGATGCTAGGGATATCCAAAGTTAACTATATTTTATCAAAAGGATAATCAAACTTGGAAGGAAAAAATCTTACTACAGGTAATTATTAATAGCACATTACTTAATCTTACTAAATCCAAAATTATCGACATTGTGAAATCATTTAAATGCACAACCATCACCAGGGATTTAGAACAATTAAAAATTGGCAAATATAATGACCACTACAAAGTAATAAAAAGCGATTTGATAGTAGAAAATTATCTTTTGGAAAGTATTCCGCTGGTAAAAATCCGTTTAATATCAAACTTACGCTTAGCGAATAAAAATTTATTCTCAGTTACACCATTATTCCTGGGCAACCAACGTTACTTGTACTACTCGTATTAGTAATCTTAATTAAATTAAAATACAGAGCATTTTTTCTAAAATTCGAAATTCTTTATTGGCAAAGTTCTGCCGAAGCTGTTCTTGAACTTAACCTTAAATGTAATTTACACTACAACAAAAAATCATCTCAATGACCATTATTCACACATATAGCAGCACAAAATCAAATTATAAATAAAAGTAAACAATATATCCGGCAATATAAGGTCCAATTTTTCAAAGTCTAATTTGGCTGGACAAGAGAATTTTCTTGGTATATTTAGAAATGTTTTAACTTTTAAATGCTTATGTTCGTCTGGAACTCGGTTGTAATGAATTGCTGCGTTCTAGCTGAAATAACGTTCAAACATAGCTGTGCGGTGTGCTGGAATATCAAGCAAGAAACTATATCTTAAGTTGCTTTCACGCATGTGTGGTCTGTAACAAATTTTATATCAAGATATTTTGGAGTTTTATTGATTAAAATTCGGTGTATTAAACACACTAAATGATGCGTTCTGCGGTTATGTATATTTAACCAACCCAAATTAGTTAATCTCGATGTCACCGAATCATATATCCTCAAGCCCAGAACAAATCTTGCACAGAAATTTTATACTATCTGTATTCTTTGCATATCATTAGCTGTTAAACAAGGACCATAAACTGTATCGCTATAATTGAACAGAAATAGTACAAGAGAATCAACCAGAATCTGTCTATATTTTTGAGACAATACAAAACGGTTCATAAAAAGATTTTTTCTACGATTGCTATGAAAAGTTGACAATTACGCTCTCATTTGTCGTCGTAATGTTGACGTTTTCTGTGGAACAATCGAAAAATATTTTTTTGCGCGTATCCAATCGCAACACAAAAAGATTATTATACCACAGGAAAATATTATACATAACACTATTATATAAATTTGACTTTTCTTGATTTTTTGGATGCAAAAGTTTTGATTATTTCGTCAAATGTGATTGATGACGCTCTTTGATGTTCAATTGATATGGGACTTAAATTGGTGAATCTCTGTTGTTTCATTGTGCTTCTTAAATATTTTTTTCTACGATTACTATGAAAAGTTGACAATTACGCTCTCGTTTATCATCGTAAAGTTGACGTTTTCTGTGGAACAATCGAAAAATATATTTTTGCGCGTCTCCAAAAAAGACGTTCAATGCGCGCATTTACAATGGCAACGCGCGGAAAAGATATTAAATGCGCGCTTATTTCAATAGTTACCAGGGATACAAACAAAACAGAAACCTGTCATACATTTTTTAACAATTTTAAGATGCAATCGTAGAAAAAAATATGTGTGTATCACGAGCATAAAGTATTTTTGTTTCTCTTACACTATTACCGTGTTCGAGTAACAAAGAATCACTTTACGCTCTTAATACACAAATAACTATTTCAGAGCCAAATATGCTTTTTTAAACTGTAAAGTAACATGTTCTGAAAGACGCAGTTCACTGTCAATAATCAAACCAAGATTTTTGATGAAGACATTATTTCGTAAAACCACAATGATTGAATCACTGTTAAGAAATCTTGATAGCCAGAAAATAAGTTATATATTTATTATACTAGCAAAGGACTATAAGAAGCTTTTGTTTAAACAAATGTCACTCTTATTTTGAATTTAACAACTGTCGTCTACTTTGCAGTTATTGTTATTCATTCTATATTCTTTATATGCAGTGTTGAATTAATTACATAGAATGTTCAAATTGCTATTATGTAACACAATCTTTATTTCTTAAAATAATTATAACGTGTAATATTATATTCTCTTCCCACCTCTTTTTTGTATAAAGCTATGTGACAAAATAATTTTCCAAGAAAATAATTAAATACTATTTTTTGTTCGACTGCTGATGAGTTGATGCAATATTTTTACAGAAATAAGTCAAATTACATATAAGTTAACAAATATATTAAAAAAAAACAAAACAAATGATTAATAGTACACTTAGTACTCAAACATTTTTTCTAAGCGAGTGACCTTATAATCATTTATTTTTATATCTGGAATGACAACGGAAGGTATTTCACAAACAGCAGTAGTATCAGCACTGTACCAGATACCAGATGTTTCAGGTCACTTAAAAATTGAAACATTACGTAAACGATAATTTATTATAAAATTTAATATACTCAATTTCTGTACACTTTTGTAGTTTCGGTGGTTCTTTTGCTGTCATTTTTGCTTAAAACTAAGATTTTCTGATTTTAAAGTTGTAATGATATTCTTGGGCTCAACAACATTAACTAAAACTTTGGCACAACCAATGCTAATTGAAAACAGAAAAAAATAGCAGATACCTACTGCAAAAGATTTTAAAATTTTTTTGGAGCACGAAATATGTGTATCGTTTTAAAACAAATCTAAGCACTTAGTATAAAAATCGATGTTGCAGTAAGAATATTTGATGGAAGTAGAGGTATCACATATAATTTTATAAATTCCACAGAGGTTTTGATATTATTTGAATGTTTGTTTAACATTGTGGTAGATATATAATTTTTCAACCAACTTGTATTTTGCTGATTAATTAGCTACAAACCAGTTGACTTAGTTAAGTAAACACAATTAAAATAACAACAAAGACAAAATTAATTGTCATCCAACACTTGGTGAAACTAGGTTTAATAAAAAGTATAAAATAAACACTTGGCTCAGATTCACAATGTTCAGCCTACAAGTCACCTTATGAGGGCATCGTCAGAGGCTAGCTAGCCTCTGACGATGCCCTCCTTATTCTCTGCTGGCACAGTTCTTCGTCACCAGCTTCTTCACGTGAACTTTGTTCTAGGTGAAGAAGTGATTTATACCATACTGATGAGCTCTAATAAGAGCGAAACGCGTCTATGGTTACTAACTGTGCTGGTCAGCCTCTGACGATGCCCTCATAAGGTGACTTGGAGGCTGAATTTTGTGAAACGCTACTTTACTTATAAAAATACATACAGATATATAGATATATTACAAGAACTTGTCTCAGCTTATAATAGATCTAAACATCGATCAATTAAAATGGCCCCGAACGAAGTAAACGAGAATAATATATTAGAAGTATAGTGACATCAGTTTAAAATTAGACAAGGTGTAAAAGCTCCACAGGAAAAGTTTAAAGTTGGAGACTTAGTTCGAATATCAAAATATAAACTGTTAATACTATATGATCCTTAGAGTTTTTAAGCATAGTACTTTCTCTATGACGGGTATGGAATTATTTTTTTAATATTTTAACACTGAACCGAAATAATTTTTTTACATATTAGGCTTCATTTACGCACATAGATTCGATTGTGAATTTCATTTTATTTCAGAATTGCGGCATTGAATTCGTTTGTGATACAAAACATTGTTATTATATCGTTTCCATCGTTTAATATAAAATTTATAACAAAACAATGAAGTAGATTTGTAATAAACAAATTTATTTCCAGAACATAACTGCTATTGGAATATATGGTTTATTCATTTGTACTACTAATACTACTACTATAATAATAATAAATGTTAATAACTTTAATCCAAGAATTTAAAATAGTGAATAATGCATAACAAAATAAAGTATAAGCAACATTGAAATACTGAGATAATCTGACATAATATTAAAGTAATTCGTAATAGCACAGATTTGTACTCTATTTTGCAACAGACAATAAACAATGCATTTACGATCAGTTTCACACCTCATTATATTGAGTTAATATATTGCAACCTCGAGTACGTTATACATATTTATAAATTCAAAAAATTTAACAAAAATTCAATTTTTCTTTAAAACTGTCCGCCGATATTTCACACATTCCGGGAGAAAAAGTTTTCACTAATTTAGGCTGGAGCAACAAAACTTTTTCGATAATTTATCTAAATTATGTCTATTTTTATATTATGGTCGAAAGTCCATCTATTTTATCTTGCTATAAGGTAACTAATAGTTATTTAAGAAACATGTGTATAAAGTGCTATTTTTTTACAAGTGGAAAGTTTGCACACGCAAGCGAAGCGATTGTTGTAATTTCATACGTAAAGTTGCATACATAATTTTTTGCACCACAATTAACAATTTAAAAAAATTATTGCAAAAATAAATAATCAAATTTCAAAACAAAAATTATATAAAACATATTAGCATTCTAGTTCTCAATTTTCATTGTGTAACTAAGTTACCACCTAAAAGTAAACAAAACGTAGAATCTGTCTCAAATCAATGTGGAATTGTAGATATTTTGCGTTATTTTACAATAAATTACTTAAAATGAGTAGTGAAAGTGATAATGAATTACCTAGTACACCAACAGAAATTCATAAAGAAGCAGATATCGCTGTTTTGAATCTGCTTCCTGCAAAATTTGCTTTGTTTCTAAAGTAAATTAAGTCAAACTTTCCGGTAAGAGCAATCTTAGAAAAGTGTAAAAAAAATTCGTCGAACCATAAAATAAAGTACTTTATTTTGCATTATGAAAAAAACGCTTACTTTAGACAAATAATTTTAGTTAAAAAACAACAACTTTATAAGTAAGTGGTGCAAAAATATTATTTATTTATTAAATCAGTTAATTTTATAAACGTTAGAATATATGTAATTATAAAAAATTTGTCCGATCGCTTATAATCCGCTACAGAAATGCAATAATATGATTGCGTCTAAGTTCGTATTCTACTAAAAACTGAAGGCTTTCTGTACTGTAACAGCAATTAAGTTCTTGTTGTGTAATATACGAGAGTAACAAATAAAAATGAAGAATATTATCCTTAATTTAAGTTAGTATAAAATGTCCGGTATTATAAATACATCGTGTCTAATAATATAATAGACGTTCATACTTCAAAATGCGGAAAAAAAATAATTTGTAATGTTTAAAACACTAGGTGTGTTCCTATAAAAATTTACGTAATAGTTATTTTAGATATCCATTTACAATAACTTCTAATTTAGTGATGGTTATCTGATAGCAGACTGGAGACTTAGTTAACTTAGTTAATAATTTTGCCAATTCGAAAACACATACAGTAAAATCCAGATTATCCATGGTAATTGTGAACACTCGATCTCGGATAATTGAAAAACATAATTGAATTAAATTTTTACAAATTTAAACTTTTATATTTTTAAAAGCATAAGATAGGCGGCATTATACTGTATTAACCTAGAAGAAAAAAGTGATTTAATATTTCTTTTGAATTCATGTATATTATTTCACAAATGCAAATGTACTATTGAATAATTGAATGATAGACGACATAATATATTTATAAATACAGTGAATTATTCAAATAAATATCATTATGTCAATTACAGGATAAAAATAATCAGAGTGTCAGACTGAAATAACGAATCTATTCTTATCGACAACTTGTAAGGAAATTAAATTGTTCTGATTTTCAATGCAAATTATTTGAATCTACCACGCGGTCTCCTGCTGTCATGATTGATAACTGCATTCATTGTGGTTCGTATCGCACATCACTTTCTTAGTAATGTCTTGTTTCGTCCAAAGGATATTTATTAAATACATTTATACTGGCTAGATCTTATATCTTCCCAAGGAACACAAAGTTAGAAAACAGATATTATAACTAATAATGTGGTTATTGAGACCTATATTTCCTAAAATTATAAAACTTAAAAATCAATGTCTTTTATATAACTTTGCAATCGTTGTTTAAACGTTAATGCAGAGTTTTACGCTTAATATATACCATCTTGTGATATAATAGTTATTTAGAAGTTGTAAAAACGTCTTATATTTAGGTGTTATTGATGTTTTTACTTGAAGTTTTAATAACGCCTTTTACACTTAAATAAAAGAAGTTTTTAAAACGTTATAAACGTTAGTTTTTATCTGTGATATTGAGTAGTTTTAAAATGAAGTTAAAATATAGATCTTTATTATAGTTGTAGGAAAGTTTACATGTATTATGTTAATATCGGTTTTTTATTTTACTAAACAGTATAATTCTATACAACCTTTTTTAACACGAGAAATAATATGGATTTTGTAGAGTTTCAACATCCTGTCAAATATATTTGTTGTGTGTTTACGTTTCATCTTAAAATTTCTTTTAGTTGAATAATCATGCTTCGAAAATATAATAAAAGTAAGAAACAGATTATTATAGAAAAGTTAAAGAATACAAGCACTAGTAATTAATAGCAAACATAAAAGTATAAAAAGTGTATTTATTGTATTTTTAAAGTATTCTGCATTAGAAAGCTTTCCTTCAAATTCATTTAATTGTTTAACACTATTGATTGGTTAAGGAAATTTGTCTTCTATATCAGCATTATTAGAATTAGAGTCATCTGGCAAATTTTTAAACTTTTCATGATCTCTTGACTTTTCGAGTAATGAAATAATACGATCAACTTTTATATGAAGTTTTGTCACTTCTTCTTCTACTGAGAACATATAAATAGATTGAATCATTGGAATTTATGATTTTTCTAAATACTAAAGTTTAACTTATACCTGAATCAATTTTATTGCCTAATTTATTTAACATCGGTACAAAGTTATTTTCATTAGATACATAGTCTAAAATAAAGTTTCCATTATCTTCTACAAGAATTGGTTCACCTTTATCGGGTAAATAATTTATTAAATCTTAAAAAATGAAATAAAAAAGCATTATGATATTATTTAATTAGTTACTTACTAAGCAATAGATTGTTTTCTGAATAAATTCCTTTCTCTCTTTCAGTCCTTCTAAATTCTTTCCCATCCCATTTTTACGTGTAACCTAAAATCAGAATTTTGAATTAGCAGCAGCAAAATACTAATTTGTCATTTGTACACTACTTACCTTATTTGTTTAAATTAATTTCCACGTTGCTTTCCATTTAATTTACTTTATATTTTGTTATTTTATTTCCATTTAAATTTAACCTTCTTTGTTATTTAAATATTTTGTTGACAGTTGTTGTTTAGTTAATTGTTTATCTTGCCGTTAGAGCGTTCAAACAGGTAAAGGTTGATTTAAAGCAACGCGCAGTATATTTGGTTAATAAAAAGTCTCCGATAAATAGTTAAAAAGTAATTGATTGCTGATTTATCTTAGTTATACCATTAGTTCACCTGTCATCTAGTTTGCCATATTTTTACAATAATATATTCCTTACCGATTCCTTATTTTCCATGCATCTCGGCCCCGAAATTGTAAGTGTAAAGCTATCTTTAGTTGCTATTCCGATGTACTTTTGCTTTGCCGCCAAATTTATTTTCTTTCTTATTTCTTCTGATTGTTTCTTATATCTTCCTTCTTTTTCTTTTGTCTTCCGGACCGATTCCGAAAAATTATATGGAGAGTGAGTTCTTGGCTGTTGTCCGATTGAGTTGACAAGTGATTTTTCTCGCTGATTACGTGTTGATTTGCGCTTTACTGATTGCAGTTTGCAATTCCATTTGGGAATTATTAAAGCGAAATCTCATTCAGTTCTTCGGAGTAGTTGCAAGTTTGTGTAAATTGCATTGCCGTGCGTGCACTCCGCAAGACGCCCTTCTGGGGAATTATTTTCGTGATCGCGAAGATCCAAGATTTGTTCGCCAACCACCAGCGACCCACAGCCAGCACTTGTGCTCACTGGAAGGTACCGCCAGCATCCTCTTGATCCAGTACACCAGGTTTGGAATTCCTGAGCTACGTCTCGCGAGTCCAAGGTCCATCCGCGGGTCACCATTCCAGAAGCCACCGGTTTGAGCCTGTTGAGGCGACAGCTAAGTGTTCTAGAACTTTCATTTAATTGTTTTCTTTTTTTACACTAATTATTTACCTACTGACCAGAAAAGTAGACTTAACTTTTATTTTTCATTATCGACACTTGGTCGAAGTTTGCTGTTCTGAAATAAATTAACTGGTTCAGTAGTTTCTAACTGCATTTATATATATCTATATTGTCATCACTATTATTTTATTTTATCATTTATATGTGTCACCTGATTATTTGGTATATCAATCTATTTTATCACAACACTGCGAGTCATTTTAATTTGTTTGAATCATATTTGTATTTGTGTTGCAAGGGAAGTTGCGCAGTGGCGCTCTGTTGCTTTAAGTTTTATGTTATTGTTCCATCTCGCCGTAGCCGAGTTATACGCCGCATTTAGACTGTATTTGTCCGGGTTTACGCGTTGGCCAAACGTAAATCGCGTTCGACCGTCGTCGAGGTGCAAGTGACATATGACTGCACTACGTTGCGCTTTCATTTTGTTCCACGTCGCTTTCGCAACTTTTCCCGCGTCTATTAGTATTGTTGTTGTCTTTTACGTTTGTTCATTAAAGTCAGTGTTGTCCGCCATTTTGTTTATTTATTTCGGAACCGTTTCTTTTGTCATTTTCCAGGAACTTAGTGTTTCCGTTAGTGTTCAAGTTTATTTACTGGTAAGTAGTGTGGTTTTGTCGGTAAGTAGTACACAGCATTTTAATTATATCATCCGTGGGCCTCTGGAATAGTGTTCACGGATTGAGATTTTCCTGTATGCCCTATATCCCTCTCTCGTCTCCCGTGCTTTTGGTTTCAGGTACCTTCGTAGTTGGGTACAGTGCTGGGTCATACAACTACGTGGCGCCCTCTATATATGTTTTGTTTTGTGTTCATTTTGTGGAACCACCCCCTTCTCCACTGCCAGCTAGCCGCCTCCATCTCTGGAGCCTCAAGTCACGTCCTTATAACTTTTGGCGCCACAACGTGGGCTAAAGTGTTATAAACATTTTGGCGCCCAACGTTTAGCCCATGTTGTGGCGCCAAAGGTTATAAGGACGTGACTTGAGGCTCCAGAGATGGAGGCGGCTAGCTGGCAGTGGAGAAGGGGGTGGTTCCACAAAATGAACACAAAACAAAACAAATATAGAGGGCGCCA
Organism: Pterostichus niger; assembly: GCA_947425015.1. Lineage (NCBI taxonomy): Eukaryota > Metazoa > Arthropoda > Insecta > Coleoptera > Carabidae > Pterostichus > Pterostichus niger. Next base: position 3,742,574 of record OX380347.1, read on the forward strand.
CGTAGTTGTATGACCCAGCACTGTACCCAACTACGAAGGTACCTGAAACCAAAAGCACGGGAGACGAGAGAGGGATATAGGGCATACAGGAAAATCTCAATCCGTGAACACTATTCCAGAGGCCCACGGATGATATAATTAAAATGCTGTGTACTACTTACCGACAAAACCACACTACGTACCAGTAAATAAACTTGAACACTAACGGAAACACTAAGTTCCTGGAAAATGACAAAAGAAACGGTTCCGAAATAAATAAACGAAATGGCGGACAACACTGACTTTAATGAACAAACGTAAAAGACAACAACAATTCTAATAGACGCGGGAAAAGTTGCGAAAGCGACGTGGAACAAAATGAAAGCGCAACGTAGTGCAGTCATATGCCACTTACACCTCGACGACGGTCGAACGCGATTTACGTTTGGCCAACGCGTAAACCCGGACAAATACAGTCTAAATGCGGCGTATAACTCGGCTACGGCGAGATGGAACAATAACATAAAACTTAAAGCAACAGCGCGCCACTGCGCAACTTCCCTTGCAACACAAATACAAATATGATTCAAACAAATTAAATGACTCGCAGTGTTGTGACAAAATAAATTGACATACCAGGTAATCAAGTGACACATATAAATAATAAAATAAAATAATAATGATGACAATAAAAATATGTATAAATGAAGTTAACATTACTGAACCAGTTAATTTACTTCAGAACGGCAAACTTCGACCAATTGTCGATAATGAAAAATGAAAGTTAAGTCTACTTTTCTGGTCAGTAGGTAAATAATTGGTGTAAAAAGAAAACAATTAAATGAAAGTTCTAGAGCACTTAGCTGTCGCCTCAACAGGCTCAGACCCGTGGCTTCTGGAATGGTGACCCGCGGATGGACCTTGGACTCGCGAGACGTAGCTCAGGAATTCCAAACCTGGTGTACTGGATCAAGAGGATGCTGGCGGTACCTTCCCGTGAGCACAAGTGCTGGCTGTGGGTCGCTGGTGGTTGGCGAACCAATCTTGGATCTTCGCGATCACGACAATAATTCCCCAAAAGGGCGTCTTGCGGAGTGCACGCACGGCAATGCAATTTACACAAACTTGCAACTACTCCGAAGAACTGAATGAGATTTCGCTTTAATAATTCCCAAATGGAATTGCAAACTGCAATCAGTAAAGCGCAAATCAACACGTAATCAGCGAGAAAAAAAACTTGTCAACTCAATCGAACAACAGCCAAGAACTCACTCTCTAATAATTTTTCGGAATCGGTCCGGAAGACAAAAGGAAAAGAAGGAAGATATACGAAACAATGAGAAGAAATAAGAAAGAAAATAAATTTGGCGGCAAAGCAAAAGTACATCGGAATAGCAACTAAAGATAGCTTTACACTTACAATTTCGGGGCCGAGATGCAGGGAAAATAAGGAATCGGTAAGGAATATATTATTGTAAAAATATGGCAAACTAGATGACAGGTGAACTAATGTTATAACTAAGATAAATCCGCAATCAATTTATTTTTTAACTATTTATCGGAGACTTTTTATTAATAAAATATACTGCGCGTTGCTTTAAATCAACCTTTACCTGTTTGAACGCTCTAACGGCAAGATAAACAATTAACTAAACAACAACTGTCAACAAAATATTTAAATAACAAAGGAAGTTAAATTTAAATTGAAATAAAATAACAAAATATAAAGTAAATGAAATGGAAAGCACATTGGAAATTAATTTAAACAAAAAGGTAAGTAGTGTACAAATGACAAATTAGTATTTTGCTGCTGCTAATTCAAAATTCTGATTTTAGGTTACACGTAAAAATGGGATGGGAAAGAATTTAAAAGGACTGAAAGAGAGAAAGGAATTTATGGATAAAGGACGAAATTGAAGCGTGACACTTGGTTATTATTTACTGATTGCAATTCTTGATAAAAAAAAATTGGTGCAGTCTTAGTAGATATACTGGGTATATCATTTATTAAATCTAGAACAAGATTGAAGCAAAATGTATATTTGTTTATTGAATAAAAATATTTAATTTCTTACTAACAATCATCGCATTCGTTTGCGAATCACCTTGGTTCTTATTTTGTGCTTGCGATTCCTGCTCCTGTGATAAACCTTGTCCCTGCATAACTTCAGCTGGAGTCAAATTATTTTCTTGTGCTTTACTTTGAAATCTCTGGTTATAGTCCACATTTCGTAAAACATTAATCTTTTCATGATTGCGAATTTTTCTTGCATGTTTTGAAAAATAACTAATATATCACACTTTTAACACAATTCATTTGCTAAGTATTTAACAAACCTTTCTTCTTCGTCGGTGTTTTCAAATTCTACTAATTTTTTGTTCTAACTCTAAAGCATCTTCCAAACAATCAATTCCAGATCTTTTTACCGTACATTTATATTTAATCCAATTTAATTCTGGACAAGAATTTCGTGCTCTTAACGCTTTCCAGTTATCATTTCTTGGGAAAAATAATGTTTCGTTGTGTACCCATTCATCGGGAACGGTAGTAAAACATATTTTGTTGTTTTCAACTGTTTTTATTATACTATATTTGCTCATGGTTATATTTTGTTTGCTTTCTCACATGAAAAGTAAAAAAATATAGGTTTTGAACCAGGCTTTTAGGTTAGAATTGTCTTAACGGCGTAATTGGGTCTGTTTAAAGTTTCAAGAACCACTCTGAAACATTTATATAACTTACAAGTATTAGTTTACTTATAGTCTTATTATAGTTGCAAATACTTATTTAAAACTAATACATGTCTACAATAACATTATATATATAAACTAGTTTCAAAGTAGTATGAATGTAGATTCTAAATATCTTTATTAATCATATAAAAATTAAGGATGTAGAGTAGTTGTTAAGCAGTTACTATACTTTTTAAAAATTTGTTAAATACATCGGCCATCTTTTGTTTAGCATCTTTAGAACGTTAGAAGCCATTTTGCAATATTTCATGCAAATAAAATTTATTATATTTTTCAAACTATATTTCAGGGATAAATAATTATTTTTATGCCTTTATGAGACATACTTTACAGAATAAAAAATTTAATGATGAAAATATAAAATTTTTAATTTATGTTATAAAAATTAATGAATATAATATATTTTTTATATCTATGTATTTGACCGGCCCTTATTTTTTTTAAAAGTAGAATATAAGGTTTCCCAATAAAAACAGGGTTTGTAAAATTAAGACAATAGCTTTGTTTAAATTACATTTTAATTTTAAGTTTACTATTGCTACTAATGACTAGTTGGCAAATATTACAAGTCCAGTTGGATTGTGACTTGTAGTCGTAAATATGTCTTATAGTCATAGAGTGTATTATATGTTTAACTCATTGTAAAACACTCAAAAGTTTCAAATGTATCTATATATATATTAAGTGGTAATATCGATTATATCTAGAATTTAGAAACTATTATAAAACATATTTAGTATAGGCAATTTATAATATGTATGCAACTAGTATAGATAAATGCTATATTAGTTGTAATGAAAGTCGTATAAATGTTAATAGAACTATTTAATATAGTTGTATAGATTCCCCACTTAGTAAATATAAACGTCATTAAAACGTCAATTTCTACATTTTTTAGATGTATAAAAGATATAACAAAAGTTAATAAGTTTTATGAAAAGTTGCTTAAACGTAAATATAACTGTTTAAAAACGAATCTGTGTTCCTTGGGTTGATATGATAACTTTACGATATTGTAACATCTACTTCGCACTATTTATACGAGTATATAGTAGGGCCAACAATTGTACTGCTTACCCTATGAATTCAATAGCGTGTAATAAAAATCATAATAATAATAATAATAATATTTATTTACTGGTACGCAAATACATGCACAGTTTGTCAAAAAATACATAAGTACATATTAAAAATACATAAAATGAGACAAGAAACGCCTACAGTCAGGCAAAATTCAGAAATGTTAAAATGTATAAGTGAGAAAATACTAGATATTTGTTCAGAAGTTTGTATTTGTCATATATTCATCAATACTTATAGTACACTTTTTTGAGCAGTTTGTTGGTTATAACAGATTTGAATTTACTTAATTTCAAATCTCTTATTTCCTGAGAGAGTTTGTTAAAAAGATTCAAATTTATGCTATTGATTTTACTGTTTCTATATGTCAACTTAGGAGCAATTAGGTTTATATTATTTCTCGTGTTATGTTTATGAATTTCAGCATGAGTTCTGTAATTTTGAACATTTTTCTTAATATATATATTAAACAATGTAATATATATTGAGAATATATAGTGAGGACGTTGTTGTCCTTAAAAAGTTCTCTACAAGAGTATCTAGAACTAACGCCAGCAATTAATCTGATTGCCTTTTTTGCATTAAATATGTACTGTCAGTATGTGGAGATTGACCCCAAATAATCAAACAGTAACACATGACTGAATGGAATAAAGCAAAATACGCAATTTTAGCAGCTGGATGACCTACAAAGTGATATATTTTCTGTAATGCGTACAGATACTTAGCTAGCTTATTACTTAATACATCAATATGACCCTTCCAGCTCAAGTTCCTTTGCAAATGCAATCCTAAATATTTTAAAACAAATTCATCAGACTGGTTATTGTTTACAAATTCTAGCATGTTTGTTTTATCTTTTTTATAATGGATACAGTTATTGGCCACGCTAAATTTCGTAAAATATGATCAAATTTTGAGGTTAATTATATTTTTCTTGTATTTTAATTATATTATATGAATATAAAACAAATAGTTCAATTAAAATATATGACATAGTTAGAAAAAGCTAAATACAAGATGTAATCTTGCTTACCGTTAGAAATAGGAAAGACAGCGATCTAGTTGTGTCAAATTAAGCCGCAACGCAATACGCATTTTCTATTGACGTGCCAACAAAATAAAATAAAAAATTATCGTGTTGTTGTAAAAGGTTTAATATAGGAAACATTGTATAGAAAAATACATTGGGATATCTATATATTTTTGTAAAATTTTAAAGATCTTTTGTTTTTCTGTAAAACATCTCTTATCTATTTAGTCCTAAAATGATCAGTACAGAAATACAGAATAAAATAAATAAATATGTCATCACGCCATTTACCCATTCCTGGATGTGGCACTCTGCCGAAGCAGATCTCGATAAGTGATATATTTCTTCGCGTAAAGTGCGGTTACCAGACGTCAAATCACGGCAACCAAAGATGTTAGTGGAGGGGAAGCCACAGGGGAAGATTTAATTTGGTGAAAATTGTTTGTCGGTTGTGGAGATCGAACCAAGGTTCTCAAGATTCACAGGCCAACTCGATACCACTGAGCCACCTACCCAAAAAAAAAGGAAAAAGTAATATGTGAAAAAACATGTGCTCTCAAATTTTATGTACAACCACTTTATACTTTTTACCCTTTCAGAGAGACTTTTGATTTCTTATATATAAGCACCTATTTGAATTTTTTATATTGCATTATTTGCAACCACAAATTATTATTCTGACACATATTTATTTCTAAATTTGTTTAATCCACGGCTATCACTATAAAATGCAATTGTTTAAAAAATTTAAATACGGTTATTTCTGTTAGAAAACGTGCATAATAAATTTTGCTATTACTGATTTAGATGAAGAATTTAACTGTGTACAATCTTTATTTTAAGAATTTTTGTCAAAAATTAAGTAATCACTTACGCGCAATGGAAAACTGATTTCCCATCAATGCCTGAACGATATACGATAAACACATTCACATTATTATCTACAAGCAAAGTCGAGTAGTAGCGCACTGTATTGTAAATAGTAAAAGCTTCATATGTCCTAATCTATACAACGTTGAGTCATGATTTCTTCATTAAAAATAATTTTGATCTTTTCTTAATATTTCTCTTGCTGGTTGCATAGTGAAAGTCTGAAGGGTACGTAAATTAGTAGAAGACCTCATTTTTCATTACACCAAATTACATGAATAAATTTATAAATAATTTATTATTGAAAAGTATTGTATTTTATTTAATACATTTGCATGCTGGATAGTTCTAGTCATTCTCATGTAAAATATGAACTCTTTACACCTTATAGTTTATAATTACAATATTATTTCAAAAAATTGGAAATAAATAATTTAAAAGGTGAAAATTGCATTTTTAAGGTAGTCCCCAATCTCGGATTATTATGCGTCTTCCGGAAATCGATAGAGCGAAAATATTTAGTTTAGGGGAGACCGGTGTCAATTGTTACAAAATTTAAATTTTTATTTTTCACGAGTTAATGTTACGTTTCAAAATTTTGAAATTACCTGCATGAGAACTTGTCCACCTTAGTCAATAATATTTTGAATTTAAAACTTTTGTAAATATTACACATATAAAAATAAAAGGTTTTTTAGGCAGACACTACAAATGTTACAATTGCCACCTAACTGGTGTTAATAGTAACAGGGCCAGTGTTGATTGTAACAAATTTTAATAGTAATGAAATAAAATAAGATAACAGATAAAAGAAGAAATTATTGAAAAAAAAACATTTTTTTTATTATTAAGAACAAACTAAAAAGAAACAAAACACATATTCTGCTGATAATGTCTTTAATCGTTGTCGGAATAGCAGTTTAGGCAAATATAATATGGGTCTTTGTTCGTACAATTTAAATGTGCCCATTGTTTACATTCTCGACACTGCAACCAATCTTCTGTGCTCGAAGAATATGGACCACTACATACTAAACAGTGAGTTTCCTCATCGGAGTCATCTGAAGAGTAATCTGCGACTGTTACTTTCGGGACTGTTTTCTTTTCTTTGCTCATGATCTTTTTTGTTTTCGATAGTAGCTGTTTTTCCTTGAAATTTTTATCATGATCAAGATTATGCTTAATTGGAATTTTCTTTAAATTTTGTTCTTGAATTAAGAGTTTCTCTGGCGTATCCGTCAGTATTGCAGTTTTTCGTTTTATTCCTCTTCCTTTTTTGGGTTTAGTGAAATCGGCTTTAGGTAATGGCTTCAGATTCTCAGGCGTAATTAATTTTGCAGAACTATTACAGATCGGAAGTAATTGTGGCGAAGGAGTAGTGTATCTAGCAGTCGATGATCCTGGTTGTCTTTCTGGACTGATTGTTGATGGCTCTGGTTGACTCTCATTTTGAATTCGAGGCATATAATTTTCAGACGTTGAATCCTTGTTATCTAACGGTCTGTCGGTTACAACAGATGGAGCAAAATCACAATCACTACAAATTTCTCGGTTAAAGGGCCATATCCCAGTGCAAGAGAAACCAGCAAGAATATTACTTGGTGTAGTAGCCAAAGGAAGTGACGCTTTTACAATTGAAGGTAAATCATAGATAGTCATACGTTTTCCTGGATTATTTTTCATCCACTGATTTGCAGCGTTGTTAAAATACTTTTTGAATGGACCATATACTCCTCGATCTAGTGGTTGCATTCGGTGGGAAGTGTGCGGGGGAAATGACAGTAAGATAATGAAATTGGCTCTGCAATAGTCTATTAAGGATATGGAAACGTGGGAAGAGTGGTTGTCTAATAAAATTAGCACTTTATTAGTTTGGTTGGGTTTGGCATGTCGCACAAAATGTTTCATAAAATCAAGAAATTCATTTTCTTGCATCCACCCTGACTTATTTCCTCTGCCTGTACATCCTACGGGCCCATCTCTAATAAAATGATCTTTAAAATGTACACGGGGGAATATAAACATTGGAGGAACCGTGTTGCCAACTGCGTTTACAGCTACACATACAGTAACTAATGTTCCGCGTTCTTGAGATGTTATAGATCCTACTTGCTTTGTTCCCTTTTTAGCTATTACCTTGGTCGGCTTTTGAACCGTGGAGACACCGGTTTCGTCAATATTGTAAATGTTTTGGGGTTCAAAATTATGCCTTTCCAAAACAATTGACAGTTTATTATAGAAGTTCGATACGTTTTCTTTATTAAAATTCATGGCACGTGAGAGGCTAGTAGCTTGGGGTGTGCGAAGAGTTAAATGAGGATTTCGTCTTAGGAAGGCTACGAGCCAATCTTCAGTTGCGTGTTCGGTTTCATTCCATTTTGGAGGATGGGTAAACTTATTAACACTTGCAAACTGAAACGCTAATTTACGTAGATCCTTTGTAGTAAGCCCGTAATATAAATCCACAGTGTTTTCACAATATTTTACCAGCTGTGGTTCCTGTTCGGCAGTAAACACCTTGTTGTAAGGATTGTACCCTACCTTAGGCTGTAAATTGTTACGCAGGGCGTTCACATAACGATTTAATGAAACATGACACATGCCATAGTTTTTAGCTACTTTTCTAACGGACTGGTTATTGTCTATCACATTTCTTGCTGCTTCTTCATAAATTATTTTCGGTATTAATCCCCTGTCGGTCTTTCTTAGCCTGGGTTTAACCATTTTCATTAAACTAGAGAGAAGATTATTTGTTAGAAAAGCACATGAACGGGTGTCAATTGTAACACGTTACAATCGACACCTTGACATGTGTTACAATTGACACCGCTTAACCTATAAAGATATTATTTGTTTTTTTTGTATTTATTAAGTAATGACTGGAAATAATATCAATGAAAAATAAAAGTAAATATAACTCATAAACTGATATTTACCTTGAAATATTTCAGAGCAGAGAACTTATAGGGATTAATAAACAATGTATGTAACTATCTGCATTTACTTTTCTGTAGATTTACAGACATTCATGAATAATAGGCGCTGTATGTACGCGCATGTTATCACACTGAACACCAAAGAGGTAGGACTCTTTCTGCTTCACTCTGCAAGCGCGTTTTAATCTATTTCGAAAAGATGACTCTGTTATTCACTTTTGTTACATTTGACACCTGTTAGAATTGACACCGGTCTCCCCTACTATATTTTCCAGCCATGAGTTTAAATTTCCTAAGGTTCACTTTTTTTTAAACATTAGAGCATTAAGATGAAGTATACGTTGCGCTTGCGCGTGACAAACCTTGACTCGCGATATTCTCTGGCACAAAAAATAAGTAATATATAAGCTAACTCGATACTAGCGCATATAGCAGGAAAGATTTACTAATCCAGCTGGACGGCATCTTTGTCATTCGATACAAATTCGGGAATATTTAAATCACGAACCATTCTATATTTCATATTTGAATAAAAAAGTAAAGATTTTCAAAAAATTTAATCATAATTATTCGTAAATATGTAGAAGTTTATATTTTTCAGAATAAATTTAGAGCAAATCATATCAATATTGTTTGATATAATATGTAAATAGTCACTTACGGGTAGGTACACGACAACCAGGGGCGTATCTGGGGTACTTGGCGCCTGGGTTCTGAAGCAGAATGTGGCGCCCCGAGGCATGCGCCGCAGGCGAAAATTTTGGAGCACAAAAATGCGATACGGTACTCAAAATACGTGGAATTTTATGCTCTACGATACAGAAAGAGTAAGGCAGTAAGTCGACACACCGTACTATGCGAAACTTGCGTGTAGATTTACAGCAATAAGCAAACTCATGACAAATAATATGTTATTCACCTTAGCGTAGAATAATAGAACATTGTTTGTCTAGAAAAATAACTATTTTTTAAATAAATATTTTATTATATAGTTTCTTATAAAATTAAATAAAGATACAAAAAAACAAAAAGAAATTAGTTCACTACATAGGTACATTCTAATATACCTAAACCTAATTAAAATTATATAGTTTACATTTTACAATTGCACATAATAGCACAAACAATTATACAAATAACAAAATAACATATCAATACATGTAAATTAAATATACAATAAAACTACTTAAATACTCATAACTATACCGCGCGTTCCACGTAAAGGTTGGCATAGGGTAATAACATGTGAAAAAAGGTTTTTGTAAATAAAAAGTATCCGGTAAAAAATTCTTCTGTAATATTGCACATGACCATACTAGACTTATCCACACACATTATTTCATACAGATTACTTCATTTTAATGCCACAAATTAGAGAAATTAATGAAAATAGTTCGAGAAAATCGCCTACTAATTATGATTTTTTGTGACAGCTTTGTCATAGAAACAGAAGCTGTCACTATAACCGTCAAGATTTGTTGTGAATATTAAAAAATCTTGACAGTTAACTGTATATTTCAAACATTAATCACATTACTTCGCGATCTTTTGTAATTAAAGGCCTTAGTACGATAGTAGGTACCTACATTTGGTATTCATTTAATTACTTTATTTATTTTACAAATATTTATTTTAACTTTTTGCCGTCTGCCGCCCTTTTATGCTGGCGCCCGGGTTCTGGGAACCCCAAGAACCCTGGGTTGGAACGCCCCTGACGACAACTGCATTAAGGATCTTTTTAATAACAGTTAATATACCGCAACTACGTAAAAAATTTACTCTTTTAAAATCACGATAAGTACGAAACACTTATTTCAAAGTTTAAAACAGTATCATTTAGCCTTGTAGAGGAGAGGGTTGAACACAGTTGATTTAGTTTAATGTTGATACTTTGGATATTTTAATAGAAAATATTTAGTTGAAAATATCTGCAAAATAGTGAAGTAATTAGTTTTTTGTATTATAATCATTATTCGTGGGAATCCGATATAAAAGAAATAAAATATTTTGTTTTATGTTTACGCTGTTTGAATTCAGTAAATAGTTTTTTTTTTAATTGTTGTCTTTTCGCTATTAATATAAGTATTGCTATATTCAAAAAAAGTTTGTGCATCATCAGAATTTTTAATTTTGATTTTAATTACACGTAAACGACTATTATTTGTGGCTGATTGTACACCAACGCGAAGCTGTGATATGAGGTACAATTTTATTAAATATTTTCCAACCATTATAGGTAAATGTTCAGTTCCCGATTCAGAAATTCCCGAAATAATTTTGTCTAATTTCCTTTTGGTTGACTCCATCAACAATTGCTCCGATAAGGTTATTATTTTAATTTTAGTACTAATAGCATTTCTTCATACATACTGTTTACGCTCAAGTAGCTGAGCTTGCAAAACAAATAAAACTTTTTTTCAAAATTGAGATAGCATCTAGATTACTGATACAAGTATCTTTGATCGAATTCGTGATGCTTGGGTGAAGCGTTGAATGTCATCAGTTGCTAAGTTAACACAAACAATATGAACATATTTAGTGCATCCATGACAGGCAGTTGTATTTAATATTTACTGATAATTTTGGAACAATTAGGGTACGCAGGTATATTCGATAAGTCCCAATTATACACGAAGTAGTAAACTCTTGGTATTAATATAGCAAATGGTTGTTCAGACTTAATTAATTAGCCAAAGATGGAAAGTAAGTAAATTGATTTAACTTACAGCTGATTTCAAAGTATACTCTTGAACAAACATTATAATTCTACACCACGTTTTACTTATTCACTAATACAAGTTTAATTTTTTTGTACAAGTAAACTTAATTGAGTAAAAAACATTTCAACTCACCACAGAAAGACAAACAACCATCATTTCATGTATTTATAATAATAATAATGAGTCCCATAATTCCAATGTCGGAACATAGGGGCCGGGCACACCGAGCCGCAGTTTTTACACTGCCGTACTGCCGGTTTCTTTAGTCAGATTATTTAAGGCGTATAAGTGACTAGCTTATAGCGCCCGAGTGTGATAAATACATGAAACTGTATTTTTTTTTATATTTTACGACAAATCACACATTGTCGGCAGGCGGATTCGAACCGACGAACCTTGGTTCGGGTGAAGTCACAGTATGCTAAGAGATGTGCCTTAACACGCTCGGCCACCGCGCCTACTCATGTATTTATAATCATAGGCAATAGTTCGATATTCTTGGTAATGTTTCTTTTTATAGATTATCTTAACATATTCACTATGTTGACAGTTTTAATCATCCCTTTGTTGTATTATTCTATAATGCAACAAATTTGTATTCATATTATTATTGATATGTACCTACGTAAACGGCGGATAACGAAAAATAGTATATTAATATACAAGTGTTAAATATTTATGTTATATCTCTCATCTTATATTTTACATACGAATGTTTTTATAAACATATGTTCATACGAAGTGGTAATAAAACAAAACTCTTATGTTTCAACGAACATTTACTTTGTTATTTTTATATGTACCTTGCAGCTCCAAATAAAATATATTTCTCATGGTCTGTCTTGTCAACTTTGATAGTGACACACTGCGCTACAAAAAATTATATAAATAAGAAACAAGCGTCGGGCTATACATACGCGACAAGAATACTCACATGCATTACAAGTTTCATTTTGACATAAAAGCGTTACTTTTTAAAATTTCATTTGGGCCACTTTAGCTACTTAAATCGCCAATATAAATGACGATTACAAATTAAATTACCCTTAGTAATAAGCATCTAAATATTTTTATATAAAATTTTATGAACACTATTGAATCTAACAACAAAGACAAAATTAATTGTCATTCATGCACTTGGTGAGACTAGGTATAATAAAAAATATTAAATAAAACTCTAGGCAAAGTCTCACATAATTCAGCCTCCGAGTCACCTTATGAGGGCATCGTCGGAGGCCGGCCAGCACAGTTAGTAACCATGGACGCGTTTCGCTCTTGTTAGAGATCATCAGCATGGTATAACTCACTTCTTCACCTAGAACAAAGTTCATGTGAAGAAGCTGATGACGAAGAACTGTGCCAGCAGAGAATAAGATCTCTAACAAACGGTAAGATGACATGAGAAGTTCTGTCGAACCATTAATGCCATCTACCGAAAAAATGAAAAGCTACGCAATAACAATTTAAATAACAACAAAGACAAAATTAATTGTCATTCATGCACTTGGTGAGACTAGGTATAATAAAAAATATGAAATAAAACTCTAGGCAAAGTCTCACAAAATTCAGCCTCCGAGTCACCTTATGAGGGCATCGTCGGAGGCCGGCCAGCACAGTTAGTAACCATGGAATCCACTATTGTCAGGTTCAGAAAACCTAGTTTGCTAAATCAATATTTTTTAATACTTCTTATATTTATATTGTCAGATGTCTTTTATACAAACTAATGTTATATAGTTACAGGAAATAACAATAAAATTATAGTTATGGACTAAAATAATTAACTTTAATTCTGCAGTACTAGCGTCCTATTTTCAGATGTCAAGTATGACAGACATATATGTATATAGGTACTCGTATACAGGGTGTTTCACAACTTTGAGCAAAAAATTAAAGGATATATTCTGTACGACGTGCTGATCATGAAACATACGGATGATAACCATGATTCCGAATAATTCTCCAAACTCTGGAATATGGAACATGTAAAAGTCGTGATATTCTCCTTGTGCTAACTGTAGGGTCAGCATGGACGGCGTTTAAAATTACATCTTCAACAATGTGACGATTTTTTACTTGGCGAGGGCCTCCCTCTCTACCACGATTAGATCGCAAAGATCCTGTGTCACGCAGGTGTTGTGTAATTCCAACAAACATACGGTGGTTAGGATGCCGTCTTTGAGGAAAACGTTCCGCATAAATACGTTCTACTAGTCTCGCATTTTGTCTCGCATTTTGTCTCGCCTCTCCATATGCTAGCACTATGTCCACTAATTAACTATCACTAAATCCGTTCGCGTTATCAATTTTTAAAACAAATCACCAATTCTTTTACACTGTTATGTATGCATCATTCACAAAAGAAACAATAAATTGATCTACTGACGTACTACGAAAGAATAATTACACAATTCAATTATTAGCAGATATTTATAATAGAATTTTATTTAATTAATAACTTTAACATAATCATCTACCCAGTGGAAGTGGCAACGAAAAATTTTGGGCTGAGACTATGGAAAATAATTTTGCGATTTGAAAAAATTTTTTTAGATTCGTAATCAGCATATCGAACAACATATACCATTAACGTATGTACTCGAGGTTATGAAACAGCCTGTATATATATAAAAACAATAGCAAGACAATTTACAAACTTTAGCATTAAAAGTATGTACTACATAGCTACGCAACCTGCACATCATATTTTTATTTCAATTCAAGGTACTAATGTAAACATGTTTATAGATTGTGTCATATATTTAGTTACATTTTTCCATTCGCTGATTCTGCTATATGTCTAATTTAATCAAAGTATAGCTTTATGGTACTGGAAAAAACCTTTATATCAAATATTAATCTTGATATTAAGTTCTTAATATCAACGTCGCTTAAAGTCAAATTTCTCAACTTAAAGCAACCAAGGATACCACTAGGATTTGAACCTGTGATTTTTAAAATTTAGTAAATGCGTAACAAGTGGTGAAATAAAATTGAATTATAAAGAGGAAAATGAGGATATCGCCAGGATTTTAATCTGAAATTGAATTATATGACATTTATATTCATCTTTTCCAACACAATGAATAAAAATAAAAATCTATCTACTTGCAAATAGTTCTCTTCCTTATTTATTCTATGTCATCTTAGAACAATGACGATTTTAAATAAAGTACAATTTTTTTAAAACTATTTACCGCCGCCACTGAAATACTCTGCAGGGACCCACTATAAACCTAATCTGGAAACTTCCGAACTGTGAAAGAAGATAAGCGACGACGTATCAACGACTTCGGATGCCGCGTTACACTGAAATTGCTCACGGATTCTCCGGTATTGCTCTGGATTTCGAGTTGAAAGATCGCGTACCAAATCAAGGATTTGATATGTGATAAAACTGTGAATGGCTTTGAAGAGATCTAATCTGTAATAGAAAAAAATATAGGTAAAAGAAGTATTATTTGAAGAGAATTCCTAAACGAGTAATGTTACAAATTTACTACATTTCATAGGTATTAGTAAAAATTTAGAAATGATAAATATAATTTAATAATAATATATAATTTGGAATATAAGATGGAGTAAGTCTAAGAAAACTAGATATACGTTGGGACCCCGAGGTCATTATTAACATTAATTATCGATACGCTTGTCGAACGCGATAGAGCATAGAGCACCGTTTGCTGTGACGTAAAATACCCTAAATCAAATCCTAGCAGATGTGTCTGTCACACACACTTGTACTTGAATTGAAATTAAGATCCCGTTGTGCAAAGTAACAAATAATAATAAAAAATTTACATGAACTTAGGAACGTAAAGTTTACATTCTAAGTAATGCGATTAAAAATTATCTTTAATTCGATTTTGCCAAAAAGTTACATTTATTGCTTATAATATTTGTACGCAAAGATAATCTTTTTGATGTAGTATTAACGTTTATTGTGAGTTATAGATGGTATTTGGAGTAAAACATTTCTTCAAAATAAAAATGCCTTGAAGTCATAAAAATAGTAAATGACACGTGAACGAAAAAGCTTTTCGTACTCAGGGCTGCCGCACTCAATTTCATCTCTGCCGAAAAACTGCATTTATCGTTTTTATGTTATAAATAACTATTTCAGAAAATATGACCTAATAAAGACAAACATATTAGTCGAAATTTGCAATATTTTATAATGTATGTAATCCATAAAATACGACAAAATACCTACACATATGTATACATCAATATAAATTTCATTCATGTTTGTACGTCGAGAAGAATAGACGTGTTCAAGTGCGGCTACTATTAAAAACAGCTGAAAGTTATTTACAATATCTAAATTAATACTTCTCACTCAGTGAAAGTATATCTGTTTATAAAATTACAAAATTTAAATATGGTTCGTGGTGCTAAAGAAGACGCCAACCATTGTCAAAAATGTGGTTGCGGATTTAATAAAATCTGAAGATTTTCTCTCCGCTTTGGCAAAGTCTCTGTCAGCGACCATAGCCACGATTGTAGCTGAGAAAATGGAAGCAATCATCTCGATTCATGATGCCAAGATTGAAGAACTTCAGGCGCAATTAAGGGAAAAGGATGATAACATCCAAGAACTCCAGACAGACCTCGATAACTTGGAGCAGTACTCGCGTCGAAACAACATCCGAGTGTTTGGTGTCAGTGAGTCCAAAGGTGAAGATGTCGAACAAGTGGTATGTGACTTATTTAAAAATAAACTTAATATCAACGTAAAAAGTAATGACATTGATCGTTGTCATCGTGTCGGCAAACCAAACTCGAACAAGCCGCGAGCAATTATCGTTAAATTTGTATCTTACAAGTCCAAACAAGTGATTTTTAATAACAAAAAATTGTTTCGCGGTTCTGGTGTCTTAATTAAAGAAGATCTGACAGCGCTTCGGGTAGACCTTCAAAAGTTTATAGGAACTAAAATGAATTATAAAAATGTATGGTCGGTAGATGGCAACATATTCATATCTCACAAGAATGACAAACATAAAATTACAAATAAATTCGATTTCCTAAAACTACTTGATTCAAATACCACTCTGTAAATAACTATTATGTCTGCTATTTGCATTTGCTTTGTAGCCTAGCTTTATAATTCCGTTTATTGTTTTCTAATTTTGTTTCATTTTTAACTTTGTTATTTTGTTGTTGTTACAATTCAATTTATAATGCGTTCATTATTATTTGGACATTTAAATGTACGGTCTCTTTCTACAGGTTTTGATTTACTAAGTGAACATGTACGTAACGAGAATTATGATTTATTTGCAATTACCGAAACTTGGTTATCGGATAATGCTAATTCAGAGCTTTTTCAAATTAATGATTATTGTCTTGTAAGATGCGATCGTGATACTAGAGGAGGTGGTGTAGCGTTTTATGTTAAGAATAATGTAAATTATACTGTTTATAATGTATTTAAGACAACTTATGTTGAGCAACTTTGGATTAAAACTGTATTTAATGGAAAAAAAACTTGCCGTTGGAGTAATTTATCGTCCACCTCGAGAAAATCTGGTAGAATCCATTAATAATTTAGATAATATTTTATCTGATATTTTGCCGGAAGTTGATGATGTTTTGATTTTGGGAGATTTAAATGTTAATATGTTAAATATAGAATCATCCGGTGTTGGCATTGTTAATGATTTTTTTGAATCTCATGGATTATCTTTAGTTGTTAACGAACCAACTAGAATTACTAATACTAGCTCTACTCTGATCGACTTAGCAGTTTATTCTAACCCTGATAAAGTATGCAATTCTCGAGTTGTTGACATCAACATCTCAGATCACAAATTGCTTCACATTAAAATTGACCTGGACGTACCTAAGCCCAGTTCGAATGTTATCACGTACAGGGATTTTAATCAAGTAAATTTAGAATCCTTTAATTACGATTTGTACAATATTCCGTGGCATAAAATATACAATATGACAGATGTTGAATCAAAATTTATTTTTTTTTAATCTAAACTTGACTAATCTCTTCAACAAACATTTGCCTTATAAAACTGTAAAAATACGCCATGGCCGCACTCCCTGGATGACTACCGAAATAATAAATCTCATTAAAACAAGAGACTCAATCCTCTCTCTTTATAAAACAACTAAAAACGTATGTTATTGGGATCAATACAAAATATTAAGAAATAATGTAACCTCCTTAATAAGAACAAGTAAAAAAGCACATTTACACCAATTGTGCCAAAATAAAGACCCTAAAACTCTTTGGAAAAATTTAAATCATTTGCATATTAATAATAATAAAACTAATAAAAAAACTATTCCTTCACATCTTAGTTGCCCTGATGAAATTAATAAATATTTCGTTGAGTCAGTACAAAATTTAGTTACAAACTCCCAAAATTCAAATGAGCTTAATACTTATTATAATACTAACACAGATGTAAGCGTGATTTAATTTTCACTAAGTCACCTGCGAACACATAACGGAAATGTTTTACTCATTAAAATCAAACTCGGCTGGATCTGATGGGTTTTCCTTAAAAATATTACATTTATGTTTTGCGTATATATCAAAATATATCACACATATAATAAATTTTTGCTTAATAAATAATGTTTACCCTAATGCATGGAAAACCGCGCACGTAATCCCCCTTGCTAAAATTAATACTCCCAAAGAATACAAAGATCTCAGACCTATCAGCATATTGCCAACGTTATCTAAACTCATTGAAAAAATAATGTATCAACAAATAACTGACTACCTTAATAAATTCAATTTAAATCCTAAATTTCAGTCCGGATTCAGAAAGGGTCACAGCACAACTACAGGTCTTCTTAACGTTACTGATGACTTACTGAAAGCATTTGATGGCAATGAAATCTCCTTACTAATCTCTCTCGATTACTCTAAAGCATTTGACACTATAACTCATAAGTTACTATGTTCAAAACTGCATTTTTTTGCTTTTAGTGGCAATGCTCGTTCTCTGATCTATAATTATCTCAACAACAGATATCAAAAGGTAGTGCTAGGTAATTCGTTTTCATCATGGAAAAAAATAACTACTGGTGTCCCGCAGGGCTCTATTTTAGGGCCTCTTCTATTTAGTATTTACATTGCAGATTTTCACAGACATTTAAAACATAGCTCATATCATTTTTATGCAGATGATACTATATTATACAAATCCTTTAAGAAAAATTACCTTATTACAAGTTGTGATCAAATAAATCAAGACATCAGTTATATAACAGACTTATCACTCAAACATCAACTTCACATCAACCCCAGCAAATCGACAACTATTTTATTTTGTAAAAGGAAAGACAGATTAAGGGCGGAGCAATATTGTAAAATAAATATTCTTGGTACAAATTTAAATATATCAAGCGGCATAAAGATCTTAGGCATGATCATAGATAATGAGCTACGTTTCAAAAAACATACTAATTTAGTAATTAGCAGAGCATTTGGTTCTTTAAAATTTTTATACTCCATGAAACATATCCTTTCCACTGAATTGAGGAAAACTCTTGTGGACTCTCTAGTTTTATCTTTATTTAATTATGGTGACGCTGTGTACGGTCCATGTCTAGATGTTGCATCTGCAAAACGCATTCAGAAGGTACAAAATTCTTGTATCCGGTTTGTTTTGGGCATACGTTCAGGTCAATCTGTCTCACATACTTTTTTAGAACTTAAATGGCTAAATATGGTAAATAGGAGAAAGCTACACCACAGTTGTTTAATACATAAAATCATTAATAATGGTCTACCTGTGTACTTAAATGAAAAACTAAAAAGAACCACAAATCTACACACCTTCAACATTCGAAATAAACACCTTCTATCTATTCCAAAACACAACAGCAAGTTTTATGAAAGGTCCTTTTCATATAGCTCTGCATCACTCTATAATTCATTACCTAATTATTTAAAAAATTAAACTTCAATAGATTTAAGACAGTATTACGCACTACTCTACTCAACAATAATAATCCTTAAATTTGTATTAGTCTAATTCTCTTATGTTATTGTTCATTTGTTCTTCTCAACCCCATGTATACATAATGTGTAAACGTATGTTATAATTGTTATTATTTAGTTGTAAACATGTAAGATAATTATGTACTTCTCGATATACATATTTCTGTATCTGCTGAAATAAGGAGGTTAAGTGGAAGAGCAGCTTTTAGCTGAACTTTGCCTCAAATAAATGTATTATTATTATTATTATTATTATTGTTTGATTATGCAATTTTAATACTCTGCACTTTGATAATGTAGTGGACTGTATATTTTACAAACAAAATTACATTACATTCATAATGACAAACATAAATATCATTCTCTTACTAAACTATATGTTGATATGTCACTTTTTAATTCTCAATATATATCTTCTTTTTTTTTATTAAATTAGGGATGTCAACTTGTTATTTTTCTTCAAAACATGAATAATAAATATTGCCAACTTAGTTACTATCTATTAAAAAATGCAAACTTAAATGTTGCCAACTTAGTTACTATCTATTAAAAAATGCAAACTTAAATGTTGCTAACTTAATGTCTCTAACATTTCGCCCTCCTTGAAAGCTCACCTTTCAACACTTTCATATTATCCGCGATCGGTAACACACATAACTTTGAAATAGGTCTTTTGTATTCACCAGCACTAGTTTTTATAGTTACCACTCTAACTAAATGATCTTCTCCGGGGTGAACCTCGGTGACTCTTCCCATGATCCAATTAGCAGGTGGAATGTTGTCGTCCTTAACCAGAACAACCGTTCCAACTTGTAAGCTTGGTTCAACTTGCTGCCATTTAAACCTTTGCTGTAATGTGTGCAAATATTCCTTTGACCATTGTTTCCAGAAGGATTGGATTTGTCTCTGAATTAACTGATATACTGATAATCTATTTTCAGTAATTTCACTTAAAGTTGGTTCAGGGATTACGACTTGTGAAGCTCCCGTAAGAAAGTGTGCAGGAGTAAGATAGGAATAATCTGAGGGATCGTCGGAAATTGGACATAAGGGTCTCGAGTTTATACACGATTCAATTTGGGATATTAGGGTATAAAATTCTTCGACATTATATCGTGTTTGCCCAATTATTCGTTTTAAATGATACTTTACTGTTTTGATTCCGGCCTCCCATATTCCTCCGAAGTGAGGAGCGTTTGGCGGTATAAATTTCCATGTAATTTCTTGATTTGCTGCCGAATTTACTATCTCGTTTCGAGAATTCTCGTCTTTAAATAATTGATATAAATCATTTAATTGATTTTTTGCTCCTTTAAAGTTTGTGGCATTGTCGCTGTAAATCGTTTATACTTTACCTCGTCTGGCTAAAAATCTTCTAAGTGCCGCTAAAAATGCTTGGGTACTAAGATCACTCACAATTTCTAGATGAATTGCGCGTGTAGAGAGACATACGAACAAGGCGATATAGGCCTTTGTTGTTGGCGAATTTCTCCTTGACGAAACCATAATTGTAAACGGTCCGCCGTAATCGATACCGGTATTAAAAAACGCTTTTATTGTCTCTCCGCGGCAACTTGGTATGTTTCCCATTAATTGTTTGTTTTGCTCAGCCTTCAGTTTGAAACAAGTCACACATTCATGTATAATTTTACGAATTGTATTTCTTGCTCGCAAAGGCCAATAATTTTCTCGAATATTCGCTAATACTGCTTGACTTCCAGCATGGTATAATTTTAAATGTTCATGTCGTAGTATTAGGTTTGTCAAATTATGATCTGGTGGTAAAATAATCGGATGTTTTTTATTATACTGAATATTTAATCTTTCTAGTCTGCCACCTATTCTCATAATTCCGTCTGAATCCAAGAATGGGGTTAAATTAAGAAGTTTTCCATTTTTAATTTGTTCAAATTTCTTTAATAACTCGTTCAGTTCCAAATTCTTCTCTTTGAGCTAATTTTATTAACATTTTTAGAGAATTTTCTAACTCTTCTGCTGTTAAATTTCCGTAACGTTCTTTGTTTTCAGCCTTTAGTTTACTATTATTGATAAACCTTAACACATATGCAAATATTCTTTTTATCTTAATAAGCGATGAATATTTATTAAATATTTCTAATTTAACAACAATATTTGAGATCACTGCAATTCGTTCTTCTAATTCCATCTCATTTATATTGAACTTTGTTTCATTACACCAAAATTCTTTTGATTTGTGGATCCAACATGGTCCTTGCCACCATAAATCTGAAGACCTTAATTCTTCAACACCTAGACCTCTGTAAATTATGTCTGCAGGGTTTTCTTCACCTTTAACATGATTCCAGTTGCAATTAAATGTTAGTTCTTTTATTTCATTGACTCTGTTACCTACGAACATTTTCCATCTTGTTGCTTGGGCTGATATCCAATGCAAAACTATCGTCGAATCTGTCCATAAGTAAATACCTCGTATATTGTCTAGTTGTAGGCTTTCTACTACTCTATGTTGTAAACGTGCTAGGGTTACTGCACCACACAATTCTAATCGTGGTAAGGAGATCGGTTTTATTGGTGCTATTCTGGATTTAGCACAAATTAATGTTACCGTGCTGTTATTATCTTCATCAATGCATTTTAGATAAATACATGCACCGTAATGCTTGCATTGATGAATCGCAAAATCCATGAATCTCATAAATAATTTTATTTGAATCTAAATTTGTAATTCTTCGGTGTATTTCATAGTTTTTTAATTCTTTTAATTCTTCTTTAAAATGCATCCAATCTTTTTTCATTTCCTCTTCGACTTCTTCGTCCCATTGAAGATTTTCTTTCCACAATCTCTGCATAAATAATTTGGCCTTAACTACAACAGGACCTAATAATCCCAAAGGATCATAAATACTTGCTATCTGTGATAAAATATTTCTCTTAGTAAATATCTCGTCGTTTTTCTCAATTAAATTGATTACAAATTTCAATTTGTCTTCACTCGGTAACCAAATTAATCCTAAAGTCCTTACTGCTTCTTTACTGAAGAACATAGCTTGTTTCTTCTCCCTTTTTTCAATCGGTATTTCATTCAAAATGTTTTCTTCGTTCGCATACCATTTGTGTAACATGAAACCTCCTTTTTCTAATAACTTGATTAACTCATTCTGTAAACGTAATATTTCGTCTAATTGATTACATCCTGTCAAAACATCGTCTACATAAAAATCATTTTGAAGTACTGGCTTGGCTAACGGGAATTCTTTTCCTTCGTCGATTGCTAGTTGTTGTAACGTTTTTGTAGCTAAATATGGAGCACTCGCTGTTCCATAAGTAACAGTTGTCAACCTATATTTTCTCGGTATATTTTCATCATCAAACCATAATATTCGTTGTAAATCACATTGGCTTGGATTTATCTTAACTTGACGATACATTTTTTGTATATCGGCTGTAAAAACATATTTGTATAACCTAAATCTCAGCACGATTGATATAATGTCTTGATGAACTGTTGGTCCAACCTTTAAAATATCATTCAATGAAAGTTCATTAGTTGTTTTCATTGAAGCATCATATACAACTCGTAACTTTCTAGTTGAACTTGTTGCCTTCACTACAGCATGATGGGGTATGTAATAATTCGGGCAATTATTTAATTCACTGTGTTTTATCATTTCCATATGATTGAGATTAAGATACTCATCCATAAATTTTCGATAATCATGGTTTAGCTCTTGATTTACATCTAATCTTCGCTTTAACGAATTCAATCTTTGTTTCGCTAATTCATAAGAATGTCCTAATTCATTTGGATTCATTTTAATTGGAAGGTTTACTACATATCGACCATCTTTGTCTCGCAGTGTAGTTTCTTTGAACTCTGTTTCGCACTCTTGTTCTTCTTTAGTCATTACCGTATTATTTCTGAATTCTTCGAATTTCCAAAAGTTCTCGACTTCTTTGTTCAAATTAGTATTTACACTTACAAATAGCGAAGTTTGTTTTAAGTTAGATTGGAATTCAGCTCCTTTGATTTGGCCTGAAATGATCCAGCCAAATTCAGTGTTTCGTAGAACTGGTAAATTGACTCCAATTGCAACTTGTTCATTTTTTAAAATGTCAAAATAAATTTCTGCTCCGATCAATAATTCTACATTACCAGGTATATTGAAATTTGGATCTGCTAAACCTTCTTGGAATTTTCCATGTATCGTATTTGACATAATGATTTGGTAACATATAAGTGATTTCATTCATAATTAAAAATTGTAATGAACTTTGAAAATTTGAGATTCTTGAACCTATGATTACCTTTGTACTTCGGTTTATCTGCGAATTTTTATTGTTTATTCCAGACAAATTTATATCAACGGGCTTGGTTTTCAAGTTCAATTTTTTTATAAGTTTTGATGTAATAAAATTACATTGTGAGCCGCTATCTAGTAATGGTCGTGCTTTAAACCAGTTTCCAGTGTGGTCTTTTATTTTCAATTCCACTGTTGCTAGTAATATTTGTTTCATCTCAGCTGCATTGAAATATGAAGTCTTTTTCTCAGATAACTCTTGTTTCGTTTGTTGATTTTCTTGTGTTTTTACATCTTGGGATTCTACAACATTATTTTGATTACTGTGAATGGTAAAATGATGTGTTTTACCGCATTTCTCACACTTCTTGCCTCGACACTCTCTCGCTGAATGATTCGGCTTTAAACAATAGAAAGAAAGTCTACTTGATCTAATTGTATTAATTTTTTCATCATGATTTAAATTTAAATATGCTTTGCATTGAAACAAGTAATGCGATTCTTTACATAACTTGCATGTTAAATAATTATTTTTAGTATTGCTTTTATTCGCTGTACTGATATATGCTGAATTTAGTTTTGTTTTAAAACTTGATTTGTTTTTGACTAAATTATCATGATAACTTACTGACTCTAATGACATACAACGATGTTCCAAAAATTTATACAAACTATCGAGTTTTGGAAATTCATTTCCTGATTTTTGTAGCTCCCAGGCTCTTCTTGTTCCAATATCTAGTTTCTGTAGCATGATGTACATAATCAATGGATCCCAATGGTCTGTTTCTAACTTTAAAACTTTTAGAGATCGCAGATGTTGCTTGGTTTCGGATACTATTGTTCTCGTTCCGCTTAAACTATTTTTTGAAACACTTGGCATTTCAAATAATGCTCGAATATGTGCATTTATTATGTAATTTGTATTATTATACCTATCTATAAGTAATTGTAAGGCAATATCATAATTTTCTTCCGACGCTTGTACAGCTTCAATTATTTTCAGTGCCTCACCCTTCAATGATGAGCGAAGATAAAAAAGTTTTTCAATTTTTGAAATTGTTTCATTATTGTGAATTACTGATACAAAAATGTCATAAAAGCTTCTCCATTCTTCATATTTCCCATCGAAATTTGGAATATTTAATTTTGGTAACTTTACTTTCCCAGCAATGGAAGATATTGCTTGCTCAGATTTATTTTCGTTTTTGCTATTTGTTTTTTCTTCAATTTTTGTTTTAATCATACTGGTATTTTGGTTTTGGTATTGTTGGATCTTTGCCTTGGTATTTAAATATATACTTTCAACGATTTCTTGATCAGGTATTTCATTTTGATCTTTTCGCTCTAATTGTGCTTGAACATCTTCATATTTTATCCATAATTCTCCTAGTAGCTCTGCTCTGACATCCAAATTTTCTACTGGGTCATTTTCTTTGTATCTTTCAAAAACATACGTTTGTATTTTTACGATACGGGCTTTGACTGAATCTCTGGTAATTTTTAGATTAGCAGCCATGGTTTTTAATTTAAGGATTTATTTACAGACTCTTTTAGGTATTATTTTTTACGTTCTTTCCTCTGACTATCTCTGTCGTTTCTGGCTGAGTTGCTGCTCTAGTATCTTTGTCTGCTGTGCTCGTGCTATTTTCCTCTAACTTATTTTTCTTCTGATGATTTTTCATCTACGTTTCTCAGATTTTTTTTCTCTAATTTCATTGGACTTGCTTTACTCTCAGAAAGGCATGTGTTGATCCGGCTCGAAGGACCAAATGTTTGATTATGCAATTTTAATACTCTGCACTTTGATAATGTAGTGGACTGTATATTTTACAAACAAAATTACATTACAATCATAATGACAAACATAAATATCATTCTCTTACTAAACTATATGTTGATATGTCACTTTTTAATTCTCAATATATATCTTCTTTTTTTTTTATTAAATTAGGGATGTCAACTTGTTATTTTTCTTCAAAACATGAATAATAAATATTGCCAACTTAGTTACTATCTATTCAAAAATGCAAACTTAAATGGTGCCAACTTAGTTACTATCTATTAAAAAATGCAAACTTAAATGTTGCCAACTTAATGTCTCTAACAATTATTATTATAAGAAAATAAATCTTTTATTTTATTATTATGTACTTACGACAGACATTCGTATCTTCCATCATGTGAATGTAAATAACATTTATCACCCACATATTTATTCAATACATACACTGTTGGAAAACATTTTAAAAAATTGACACCGTTTATCACGATATATTGTTGTCTAAATTACAATCACAATTAAGTTTTTCTAATTTGACTTGGACTATTTATGTGAAAGGTTGTACTACGTCAATTGTTGTGGCTACCAATCGTACTATTACGTTGATACTATTGGCGTCCCTCAGGGTTAGGTTTGGACCCCTTTCAGTTTATTGTATTTATTAATGTTGTAAATGTAATTAATATGTCCGATAAATTACTCTATGCAGGCGATATCATATTTTTAAAGAAAATTACATGAATAAATGACAAATTGCCACTGCAAAATAATTTGAATAATTTATATTGTTGGCCAGTCGCTAATATCTGCATTTTAATGCTGATAAATGTGTTGTACTGACTTATTCTAAATACAAAAATACGCAAATTTTTATGATTATTAAGATTTATTTTTAGAAACTCTACGCTGAAAATGTACGACTTTATTGCAAGGATTTGGGATATTGTATTTTAAAATCAAAGGTGCGTTTCCTATTATTAATTATTATGTTCAACTACTAAACACTTTCAATTCAGTTAATATTGTTAAACGCAAATGAGAAATGTACGTTTAGAATATTCAATTGTTCCAATGTGTAAAACTTGTAATTCTTATGCGATCGTTAGTAAACAAATTAAATTATAACAAATACTAGTTTATAAGAACTTTTTCCCTGTTACTATTTTTGTACTATTGTTATTCTGTAATTGAGATCATTTGATCTTGTTGAGTTTATAAATATATTATTATTATAAAATATTTATGTACCTTACGAATTTCAGTGTGAAAATAATAAACCATGAAATATTGAAAATAATCAATAATAATTGTTGGCTTTCAACATTTTATAAAATTTAATTGGCGACGATTCGGTTTGTGTTACAACGAACTACAAATCGTAATACAATTATATTAAAAAGTTCAAAACAAAAGCACGTATTCTTGCCAAAGTTAAATTTTTCTATACAATTTTGTATGTAAGCCGAAACGTCGGCAACTTCATTAATAAAATCTTAAAAGTCTGTGATCTAATAATTATTATAATATTTAATATTCCAAGAATATACTAACGGCTTAAACATTTAACATCAAATTCAACTGTTAAAGACATAAATATATACACATAACCGTATATCTGAAGAGTCTGATATTTACACTGATAAGTTAAATACCATGGGCAGAGGTGTAGTGAGGATATATGACGTAGTGATCTCCAAATTTCTGTGTTTCAACAAAAGATCAATATCAAATAAGCTAATTTGTTTTCTGTCGATGTCATTGCCAGTATAGAGTATTTACTTCTCGAAAATTTGTTTTTAAATTTTAGAAATAAAAGAAATACAATTAAGTTCGTGTTGTTTTTGTTCAAATGGAAGCTACTTACGTCATCACCTCATCACTGAAACACTAATATTGTAACAGAAACAAAAGAACGTTGTTGTTTATTCATATAGATATATTACATATGTAAATGACAGGAACAAAAGAAATAACGTATGTCTTTATCACACACTACATAATAAACAGATATACGTATTCTAAATTACTGTTTTGCATCAAAAATAATGCCAATTCAATATCTTCTTGTTGGCTACTGGCAAGGTACAAATTACGAAGGCTTTTTTTGTTATAAAGGTGGAATCTTCCCCAAATATGTCAAAGAGTTGTAATTGGCCGTTACGTTACGCATTTGTTCATCTCTTGTTTTTAATTCCATGGCTATTACAATTAAATTGAAATTACGTGAATTTTTAAATTTAATTTCTGCAGTTATGAAGTAGTCAAAATGAATTTTGTTTATTGATTCGCATGTAGAATTTTATGCTTTACAATATTTATTTGAAACATTTTTTCCTAAAATAATTAGGGAAGCAATGCGCACGGAAAAACTGATTTGCCATGTTAAACGCCTATGTTTCACTTTTCGTGTTACACCCGGTATATATATATATATATATATATTGAGAATGCAGTGACTGAAAAAACTAACAAGATAACAGAAGAAAAATGATTCATTTGATGAGTTTATTTTAGTAAACAAATTTGATGAACCAAAGTTAGTAATAAATTATCTTGAACGTGTATTGTCATATTGTTTATTGATCATAATAATAATAATAACAATTATTATAATAAAAAGGGCATGAATAATATTAAGAAAACACAAAATATTGATTATATAGTAAATGTTCAAAAATACTTCCATTTATAGCTAAAAAATGACCTATCTGTAAAAAAATTCCTGGCGAACTGCCGCTAATTGTCACGCTGTTATTTTGTCACTTTCTTGTCTTATTTATTTTTTTAAAGAGCTTGTGTCTGCATGATTTGGCTTATAAATTTTCTCTGTTAAAAAATCTTTAGGTGTCAAATTATCTTTGTTATGATTTTGATCTTTACACTTTTACATGGTTTTACTCTACCCGTATCTTCAAATCAGGAACTTTTACTGTTACATAAGAGCTTACGACAGCTTCGTGAAGTGACCAGAGGCAGCCATGGCTGCCCTGATAAATGATCACCACGTCGTTAGTTCATATGCGTTGACTTTACAAAACGCCGCAGAAAAAAAAACATACGTTGCGGAAAAAAACTCCAAAGCAAAAAAGCTTTTATAAGGTTTTTATTAAGCAGCTTTTTATTAACTAGGGGTAGATAATAGTATTATCCATTCAATGTTATATTTTAATCATGTTAATTTATATTTTGAAGTTGAAAAAAATAATAATATTATCAAGATATCTACCTTTAGCAAAATTATTTATGTAATAAATAAATATATTATTATGTCATTCTATATTATTTTGTGTTCAAATGCATCCCATATTAAATGACTTGACATTTATGCTAGTAATAGTTATTTGTATCACTAGTCCAGAAACTGCTATTTTGCGAGTGCAAGTATATTTTGAAAGGACGAGCCGCAAACGAGGCCTTTAAATATGAGCATTCGCAAAATAGTTTCTGGACGTGTAATACACAAGATTTTTCGCGCCAATGTTTTTGTAAATTTAATAAAAAAGTTTAATTTATTACTCATATTCTAAATGTCAGGTAATTTTTTTATGTTGGTAAGATTCACATTTCTAATTGTCAGAACTGTACTTTTAATTTTAATTAATTATTTATTATTCATCAATTTAATTACACTGTACACTTTATTTAATAAATATAAGACATATTTCATTTCTTTGTCTATTTCAGGACTTGTCATTCCAGTATTATAACCTAAAAAATCTACATATTTTATTTGGATTATACATGACTAATTCAATTATAATTACTTACAATTTTGTTTAAAATATATGTATAAATATTCTGTTTTCTTGTATTGAAAATACTCAATATGAATATTTTATCATAATATTTTTACGCCAATGCAATATTTTGACATTTCGTACGTTCAGGAGTTCGCTATAGTAGTGATGCCAACATATAATCGTAAAAAGTCACTAATTTTTGCCGGCCTCGGCCGGTAAACACATGGTTTCCGGACAATTTTGAATTATGTAATACTACTAATGCCGGACGGTGGCGCGAAAATATATTTACGGTATAAGACAATTGTTATTCATTTACATTTTCAATTATACAGTATATTATACACATTACAAATAGCAAACACCTAGATTATGAGTATATAACGCGTCAATTATCTTATTCTCATAGCATAAAAGAAGTAGATAGTCACACTCATAGATTATTGAGGACATGATATAAATGTTTGGTTTCCATTCTTACTAAATATTTTTATATTAAACATAGAAAAATTATTTAATGTTACTATTTAGCACGTACAATAACAATGATATAAACGTCATACATCGCAATTATTATCACCATTTTCGTGTGCGTAATGAATGTTGTGCACGTCGCTTCATTTCTTTGTAGGACAGCGCACATTTGCTATCATTGATATAAATTACACTTTAAGTGAATTATAGCCAAGAAAATAACTTCTTAATCCAAATTTATTTGTTGCCATTTAAGTCACGTCTGTATTTTCTGCTCACCAAGCATCTTCTCTGTTGTATTTTTCTCTATAATACAAGATATTTCAAACGAAAGAATTTTGATATTTTGTTGGATTCGATGGAATTTTCATAAAACAGTTTTATTTTTGTTAAATAGCTCAACTAAATCACACATTTGGCTTGTTCAAGAATCAAAGTTGACAATGTAATGTTAATTTTGATTTTTTTTAGTTATCAACACAAATGAGAAATACATCAATGTATTTTTAATTGATACTTCTGATTATTTGTTATGATGGTTTTTTGTATTTTTCTTGAACTGTTTTCATCAAAGTAAAATCTTTATATATATATATATATATATGATGATATATATATTTGATATATTTATATATTTATATATATATTGTGCGGAGACGATCTTCAGAAACAAGCGCAGTGTACACTAGCGAATGGATGAATGTTTGTTGTGTGTTGATGGATTTTGGTTGTGAGAAAAGAAAGAGTTTGTATGGAGGAAGTGTTAATGTGGTCGAATCGAGTATCGTGTGTCAGGATGAGAATGTTGACGGGTTCGTGCTACCCCATTTAATGGGATATAGCGTGATGTTATGTATGTATGTATATATATATACAGGGTGTTATATTTTAATAGACCCAGCAAATATCTCGCTTATTTATCAACTTAGCAATTTCTTTCATATAACATGATTTATACAGTAACATGTAAGCTAGTTGATGACGGATGTACATTCATGATATCATTTCCGGTTTATTAGTAATTAATATCAACTTTGAAATTTCAAATGGAACATACTATATTTTTTTACAAATTTGAAAAGTGCATCAAATTTGCTTTACAATCATGTAAAATAATCCATATGTTACATTATTAAAAAGTAAAATGGTGGGCACTTTAATATACACCAAATCGGAAAGAGAATAGTGAGCCATGACTGTGGCTTGGAATAAAACAATGAACTAAAACAATTGTAATTATTATTATTAAACGAAATAATATTTTTTTGTCAATAATACAGAAAATATGAATAAGGAACACTAAATAACAACAAAATAATTTTATAACAAATATTCAAAATGACTCCCAGCCTCTTCAATTCATTTTCTCCCAATATGACCACATGATTTTTGTATGAAGCTACGTGAAAGATTTTGTTTGTAATGAACCAGTAAACACATTAAACGGACTGAAGAATAAAAATGAAGTAACAATTGAATCTTTATCTGCTGACCAAATAGGAAGGGCTACTTATTCTGTTTAAAACGTTGTGCAAAATGTATTGAAGAGACTGGGAACCATTTTGAATATTTTTTATAAAATCATTTTGTTGTTAGTAAGTGTTCTTTATTATTATTTTCTGTATTATTATGACAAAAATATATTATTTCGTTTAATAATAATATTTAAAATTGTTTTATTTCAAGCCAGAGTCATAGCTCACTATTCTCTTTCCGATTAGGTGTATAATAAAGTGCTCGCCATTTTGTAAAGCAAATTTGATGCACTTTTCAAATTTGTAAAAAAATATAGTATGTTCCATTTGAAATTTCAAAGTAGATATTAATTACTAATAAACCGGAAATGATATCATGAATGTACTTCCGTCATCAATTAGCTTACATGTTGCTGTATAAATCATGTAATATGAAAGAAATTGCTAAGTTGATAAATAAGCAAGATATTTGCTGGGTCTATTAAAATATAACACCCTGTATATATATATATATATATATATATATATATATATATATATATAACAGTTACTACAATATTTACGTCAAATGATTATTAAATAACACTGATAACTTTGGTTAACGGATTAATTGTTGTAAACTGTTTTAAGTATGGAACTATTTTCTAAGAACGATAAAATTTGCATTGCATCAAGTGCTTGATCTATTTAGTGCTCTGCATCCTGGTTCACCTATTCCATCTATTGCTACCATTAGTAGAGTCTAAACCAATTTGAAGATACGGGTAGAGTAAAACCATGTAAAAGTGTAAAGATCAAAATCATAACAAAGATAATTTGACACCTAAAGATTTTTTAACAGAGAAAATTTATAAGCCAAATCATGCAGACACAAGCTCTTTAAAAAATTAAATAAGACAAGAAAGTGACAAAATAACAGCGTGACAATTAGCGGCAGTTCGCCAGGAATTTTTTTACAGATAGGTCATTTTTTAGCTATAAATGGAAGTATTTTTGAACATTTACTATATAATCAATATTTTGTGTTTCCTTAATATTATTCATGCCCTTTTTATTATAATAATTGTTATTATTATTATTATGATCAATAAACAATATGACAATACACGTTCAAGATAATTTATTACTAACTTTGGTTCATCAAATTTGTTTACTAAAATAAACTCATCAAATGAATCATGTTTCTTCTGTTATCTTGTTAGTTTTTTCAGTCACTGCATTCTCAATATATATATATATATATATATATATATATATATATATATATATATATATATATATATATATATATATATATATATATATATATATATTGAGAATGCAGTGACTGAAAAAACTAACAAGATAACAGAAGAAAAATGATTCATTTGATGAGTTTATTTTAGTAAACAAATTTGATGAACCAAAGTTAGTAATAAATTATCTTGAACGTGTATTGTCATATTGTTTATTGATCATAATAATAATAATAACAATTTGTTGGACCGACACTTTTCTGCGGTCGGTAGCGATCCAGGATTACGTGGCGCCACCTGGCGCGCCTTCTCGCAACTTCGTTGCGCCGATCGCCCGCTCGAGCGGGCTCTACCAATCACGTTCGTTCCCGCGTTTAAACCTACTTCCTTTGTTTGGGAACCTTTACAATGTTCACTCGCTAACTGACCTTCGGTCGAGACTGTACTCTGAATAAAGAGAAGTTAATCTGTTCGTACAAAGTGGCCGCGTTGTTATCCTTCACGCGAAACTCCGCGCACCCAACAACCTCCAACAGGTTATGGGCCCAGCGTAAACACACGTGACGCTAAAAACGTGAAAGTTCTCGATCCATCGTGTGTCGGGCCGCGCAGCACCTCGAGTGAAGCTCCAGCAACATGAGTTCCCACGTGTCGCGTTTCACACCGCTGAACCGGGACAACTACGAGACGTGGAGCATTCACATGCAGGCATTCCTGGTCGACAACGATAAATGGGAATACGTGTCGGGAGAGTCCGTGAAGCCGGAGCCCGTGGCCGGCGACGCAGCGAGGGCGGCCGCCATCGCAACGTGGGCCAAAGGCGACAACAAGGCCAAGGCGAGTATAATTCTCTGCATCGGGGACTCGGAGCTGAAGCAAATCAAAGGGTGCACCACGTCCAGGGAGGTTTGGGAGAAGCTCAAGGCCGTCTACAGATCGCAAGGACCAGCCCGGATTGCAGCGTTGCTGAAGTACCTGATGCTTCGTCGTCTCGAAGAGGGTGGCGACGTGCGACAGCATGTCGTGGAGTTCTTCGACGCGGTTGATAAGTTGAGAGACATGGGAGTGGACGTGAATCCGCTAGTGCTCGCGATCGCGCTGTTGTATAGCTTGCCGCCGAGCTACGAAAATTTTCGTGTCGCGATCGAAACGCGTGACGTGCTCCCTGACCCGGACGCCCTCCGCATAAAGATCATCGAAGAGTACGATGCTCATCGGAGTGGATCGATGGCCAGTGCAATGTTCGCGAATCGGAAACCTCAATCGTCGAGAAATGAGTTCGGTAAATCGGAAAGTGCCGCGAACGAAAAGGTCACGCAAAAGGCCAGAAAGTCGAAAATCCGTTGCAACAAGTGCAAAATGTTCGGACACAAAGCGTCGGAGTGCCGCAATAGACAAGCCGCGACCGAGCCCGACAAAAAGCCCGAGAAAAAGGCGACGACGATGTGCGTGAGTGAAGCTCTTCTCGTGGACGCCGCGCATCGCAAAACCAAGTGGTGTTTGGACAGCGGCGCCACCTCGCACATGTGCAACGACGACGCGCGCTTCAGAGTACTCGACACGTCAAAGCACAGCCAACTTAACCTCGCGGACGGTGGCTCGACGGACTGCGTCGCCGAAGGCACGGTCGAAATCGCGGTCAACACGGACATCACGCCCCAAACCGTCAATCTCGAACGGGCCATGTACGTTCCGGATCTGCAGGTGAATCTGATGTCTGTCGGAAAAATCACGGAACACGGTTTTCGGGTCGTTTTCGACAAAAATTGCGCGTCGGTTGTGGACTCTCGCGGAACGGTGAATCTCGTCGCGGACAAGGTGGACGGCCTCTATTACGTGCGCGAATGTGAGGAATCCGCCCGCGCTGTGGTCGAGCACTCGGCTCCCGCAGCCCCTCCGAGCGACGTCACCATGTCATGGCACAGGCGCCTTGGACATCTCAACCTGGCGGATCTTCGTGACGGACAGCAGAAGGGGACGATACGTGGACTGACATCAGTGAAGATCGCAGACGCCGCCGAATGTGAGGTGTGTAACAAGGGGAAAATGTCTCGCAAGCCGTTCCCGAAGAAGTCAACGCGTCAGTCGGAGCTCCTGGACATCATCCATTCCGACGTGTGCGCGACACCGCGCGCTGTCTGCTGATCCAGGCGGGACTGCCGCCGACTTTCTGGGCCGAGGCTGTTAACACGGCCAACCACGTGAGGAATAGGTGCCCGACGAGACATTTGGACGGAAAGACGCCGTTCGAGTGCTGGACTGGCCAGCCGCCTGACGTTGGATACCTGCGCGAGTTTGGAAGTCGTGTCTACTGTCTCGACAGGAAACCAGGTAAGGGCAAACTCGAGTCTCGCTCGAAGGATGGGATCCTCGTAGGTTTCTGCGACGAGTCGAAGGGGTACAGAATCTGGCTTCCCGACGAGAGGACCGTCATCACGTCCCGCGACGTAAAGTTCTCCCACCAGGAGATACCCCAGACGACCAACTACGAAGATGTTTTTCCGGATGGACCGGGCGAGGACGCTGCTGTGGAAGTACAAGTCCACGAGCCGGATTTCATCAAAGTCACGCTGTCTCACCCCATCTCCGATCAACCGGAAGTCGACGACAACCCGGAAGATGCCGGCGCAGGTGCTCTGGGGCCAATCGTGCAGCCTGCTGACGGGGACGCCGCAGCCAGGAGAGGGCCGGGGAGGCCAAGGATCATCAGGACGGGTCAACCTGGTCGCCCAAGGAAAGAGTACCAACCAGCCGCGCGGCTCACCTTCGCCGAGTCTGTCGAGCGCGCCTTCTTGTCGGAGATTCCCATGCGACAAGCGATATCCGGACCAGAATCGGGAGAATGGATGGGCGCGATTGCCGAAGAGATCCGGGCGATGATCGAAAACGACACTTGGCAGCTGGTGGAGCGGCCTCGAGGTTCTACGATCATCGGGAGCAGAATCGTGCTGCGCAACAAACACGGACCCGACGGCAGTTTACAGCGGAGAAAAGCTCGGCTAGTGGCTCAAGGATTCGCTCAAGTCCCGGGAGTCCATTTCACCGAGACCTTCGCTCCAGTGGCCCGACTCAGCACGGTCCGGCTCATCGCCGCCCTCGCCGCTCAACACGGGATGAGTGTCCGTCAGTTCGACATCACGACTGCCTACCTCAACGGGGAGCTGGACGAGGAGATCCACATGCAGCCGCCTAGTCAACTGAAGAGCGCCCTCAGGACCATCTGCGACATCGAAGAGGAGCCGGTGATCAGGGAAAGGGCGGAGCGCATGCTTCGGGACCTGGAGGCGGGCAACAAGGTATGTTTGCTCAACAAGTCACTGTACGGGCTCCGCCAAGCGGGTAGACAATGGCACTCAAAGCTCAGTGAGGTATTGCTCGAATTCGGCGCCAAGCGCTCCAATGGCGATCCGTGCCTGTTTTATACAGGAGAGGGGGAGAACATTACTCTGATTGCAGTTTACGTGGATGACATCCTCGTTGCCTCCAGAAATTCGAGTCGAATCGCACAGTTGGGTGAGACCCTCGCCATGCACTTTCACCTCAAGGACCTCGGACCGGTCTCCTACTGTTTGGGGATCGATTTCCGCCAAGACGACGACCAGATTACGCTGAGTCAGCGCGGTTACATCGCCGACCTCTTAGAGCGTTTCAACATGGTCGACGCGAAACCCGTGAGCACCCCGATGGACGTTAACGTCAAACTAACCAAATCAGCTGATTCGTCCGAGCTCGAGAGCGACGTCCCTTACCGAGAACTCGTGGGATGTCTCACGTATCTGGCCTTGGCAACCCGACCCGACATCGCTTTTGCAGCCAGCTGTCTCGGCCAATTTAACAATTCCTACGGGAAAGCACACTGGGTCGCCGCGAAAAGAGTCCTGAGATATTTGAAAGGGACCCAGGACCTGGGTCTGGCATACTCAGCTGATCCTGCCTCGATGACGGGCTTCGTCGACGCGGATTGGGGCAACTGTCCGGACGACCGTCGCTCCTTTTCCGGATTCGCCTTCGTGCTGAGCTCCTCACCCGTATCCTGGGAGTCTAGGAAACAGAAGACCGTCGCCCTATCTTCTACGGAAGCGGAATACATGGGGCTGACCGAAGCCGCCAAGGAGGCGATGTACTGGACCGAATTCCTGGGAGAGCTGGGTTTCTGCCAGCTGGCCGACGTGACGGTGCTGAACGACAATCTAGGCGCCTTGAGGCTCGCTGACAACCCCGTTTTCCACGCTCGCAGCAAGCACATTGCAATCAAGCACCACTTCATCAGGGAGGCGCTTGCTGACGGACGCCTTCGAATCGACCACGTCGGGACGGAAGACAACATCGCTGACATGTTCACCAAGGGACTCGCGAGGGCCAAGCTAGATAGGTGTATCAGCCTTTCAGGGATGCAGGTCATCAACAGTCACCTCTGAAGATTCAACATCGCTGGATCGAGGGGGAGTGTTGGACCGACACTTTTCTGCGGTCGGTAGAGATCCAGGATTACGTGGCGCCACCTGGCACGCCTTCTCGCAACTTCGTTGCGCCGATCGCCCGCTCGAGCGGGCTCTACCAATCACGTTCGTTCCCGCGTTTATACCTACTTCCTTTGTTCGGGAACCTTTACAATGTTCACTCGCTAACTGACCTTCGGTCGAGACTGTACTATGAATAAAGAGAAGTTAATCTGTTCGTACAAAGTGGCCGCGTTGTTTTCCTTCACGCGAAACTCCGCGCACCCAACAACCTCCAACACAATTATTATAATAAAAAGGGCATGAATAATATTAAGGAAACAAAATATTGATTATATAGTAAATGTTCAAAAATACTTCCATTTATAGCTAAAAAATTACCTAT
Organism: Pterostichus niger; assembly: GCA_947425015.1. Taxonomy (NCBI): domain Eukaryota; kingdom Metazoa; phylum Arthropoda; class Insecta; order Coleoptera; family Carabidae; genus Pterostichus; species Pterostichus niger. The sequence goes on from OX380347.1 coordinate 3,779,750, forward strand.
CTGTAAAAAAATTCCTGGCGAACTGCCGCTAATTGTCACGCTGTTATTTTGTCACTTTCTTGTCTTATTTAATTTTTTAAAGAGCTTGGTCTGCATGATTTGGCTTATAAATTTTCTCTGTTAAAAAATCTTTAGGTGTCAAATTATCTTTGTTATGATTTTGATCTTTACACTTTTACATGGTTTTACTCTACCCGTATCTTCAAATTGGTTTAGACTCTACTAATGGTAGCAATAGATGGAATAGGTGAACCAGGATGCAGAGCACTAAATAGATCAAGCACTTGATGCAATGCAAATTTTATCGTTCTTAGAAAATAGTTCCATACTTAAAACAGTTTACAACAATTAATCCGTTAACCAAAGTTATCAGTGTTATTTAATAATCATTTGACGTAAATATTGTAGTAACTGTTATATATATATATATATATATATATATATATATATATATATATATATATATATATATACAGGGTGTTATATTTTAATAGACCCAGCAAATATCTTGCTTATTTATCAACTTAGCAATTTCTTTCATATAACATGATTTATACAGCAACATGTAAGCTAATTGATGACGGAAGTACATTCATGATATCATTTCCGGTTTATTAGTAATTAATATCTACTTTGAAATTTCAAATGGAACATACTATATTTTTTTACAAATTTGAAAAGTGCATGGTGAACAGAAAATACAGACGTGACTTAAATGGCAACAAATAAATTTGGATTAAGAAGTTATTTTCTTGGCTATAATTCACTTAAAGTGTAATTTATATCAATGATAGCAAATGTGCGCTGTCCTACAAAGAAATGAAGCGACGTGCACAACATTCATTACGCACACGAAAATGGTGATAATAATTGCGATGTATGACGTTTATATCATTGTTATTGTACGTGCTAAATAGTAACATTAAATAATTTTTCTATGTTTAATATAAAAATATTTAGTAAGAATGGAAACCAAACATTTATATCATGTCCTCAATAATCTATGAGTGTGACTATCTACTTCTTTTATGCTATGAGAATAAGATAATTGACGCGTTATATACTCATAATCTAGGTGTTTGCTATTTGTAATGTGTATAATATACTGTATAATTGAAAATGTAAATGAATAACAATTGTCTTATACCGTAAATATATTTTCGCGCCACCGTCCGGCATTAGTAGTATTACATAATTCAAAATTGTCCGGAAACCATGTGTTTACCGGCCGAGGCCGGCAAAAATTAGTGACTTTTTACGATTATATGTTGGCATCACTACTATAGCGAACTCCTGAACGTACGAAATGTCAAAATATTGCATTGGCGTAAAAATATTATGATAAAATATTCATAGTTGAGTATTTTCAATACAAGAAAACAGAATATTTATACATATATTTTAAACAAAATTGTAAGTAATTATAATTGAATTAGTCATGTATAATCCAAATAAAATATGTAGATTTTTTAGGTTATAATACTGGAATGACAAGTCCTGAAATAGACAAAGAAATGAAATATGTCTTATATTTATTAAATAAAGTGTACAGTGTAATTAAATTGATGAATAATAAATAATTAATTAAAATTAAAAGTACAGTTCTGACAATTAGAAATGTGAATCTTACCAACATAAAAAAATTACCTGACATTTAGAATATGAGTAATAAATTAAACTTTTTTATTAAATTTACAAAAACATCGGCGCGAAAAATCTTGTGTATTACACGTCCAGAAACTATTTTGCGAATGCTCATATTTAAAGGCCTCGTTTGCGGCTCGTCCTTTCAAAATATACTTGCACTCGCAAAATAGCAGTTTCTGGACTAGTGATACAAATAACTATTACTAGCATAAATGTCAAGTCATTTAATATGGGATGCATTTGAACACAAAATAATATAGAATGACATAATAATATATTTATTTATTACATAAATAATTTTGCTAAAGGTAGATATCTTGATAATATTATTATTTTTTTCAACTTCAAAATATAAATTAACATGATTAAAATATAACATTGAATGGATAATACTATTATCTACCCCTAGTTAATAAAAAGCTGCTTAATAAAAACCTTTTAAAAGCTTTTTTGCTTTGGAGTTTTTTTCCGCAACGTATGTTTTTTTTCTGCGGCGTTTTGTAAAGTCAACGCATATGAACTAACGACGTGGTGATCATTTATCAGGGCAGCCATGGCTGCCTCTGGTCACTTCACGAAGCTGTCGTAAGCTCTTATGTAACAGTAAAAGTTCCTGCGTAAAAAGTGATAGCTTAAATGAACCGAATAATGTAACTACCGCATGGACAAACTTCAGAATGAATTATGATGTCAGTCACTCAGGCCAGAAAAAATGTATAGTTTGCTTTCTTGTTAAATATTAAAATATAAAAAGAGCATCCTTAATTATTGATTTCTATTGAAAACCCAATAAATCTTAGCGTATGATATATCATACAGTGCTTCATTTGATGATGCTGTGTTCCTGCAAATATATGGCATTTTGAACTTTATAAATTATATCCAGATATTTAGTAAATAATTACTTTTACTTTTAATATATTGCAATTAAAGCTTAAATGATAATTTTTTATATTATATTAGAGACAAATTAGTTATCTATTATCTTTTCAACCTACTGGACAAAAAAAAATTTGTACAGTTGTTAATTTCAAGGAAAATCTGTTTGTTGTGTTTTGTATATTTGAATTTGTTTAATATGTATTATTAACAACATTTTGTACTTATTTTCTACTTGATTTATACCAGCAGTAATAGTTATACAGCATGTTTCACAACTGATGGTACTTATTTTAACCCGCAATGTACTGATTATGAAACAAACATATTTTTAAAAAAATTCACAATAAAAAATTGCACATTATTTGAAGCAAACATTTTTTGTGCCACTGGGCTGCTTGATACGTTAAAGCAGTGAATAAAAATGAATAAACATTAACATTTATTTAATTTATTAAGTTCAGTAACAATTCTTTCAATGGTTAATATTTACAAATTTTTATCCTTTACCTACCAGTCTTCTTGTTTCATAATCAGTACTTTAAGTTCTATATGGGTTTAAATAAGCCTGCATAAAGCAAAAAACTATAACTATATAGAGGAAAATTGTAATATTTCTACATTTATTTTGAAATTATTGAATATTTTCTTTACAAATAGAATTATAAAAACTAGAAAACCTTTACTATGATTCCTAATTCTTAAATATCTATTAAAACATTGATATTCTAATATTGAATGTATCTTTACACATCTTATTTCTACTTATACGACCTCTCATATCTGTAAACATAGCAAATACATATATTCGTGTTTGGAGAGCATCCAAAATACTTGTCTGTGGTGGAGAGCAAGAGCAGATCCAGAGTAATGCATCGTATTTCATCTCCCGTTACAATTCATCTAGCACCAATACATGGAACAGTTTATTGTTACCCAGCAAATACCTAATCGTAAAATTTTAGCATAATACATATTCGCCAAGCGATATAACTCTATATCAATTTATACTCTTTCATTATATGTAATTAGACACCTATTTTTTTATATAACAACAAATATTCATTTATGCTTTTACACAAACTCTTTGATTTAGACATTTATAATGCTGTTTGATTTATTAATAGCTAAGAACTGATTGTAAATTTATAAAAATATTTTTTTCATAATGAAAATATTGTTTTAATGTTCATTATCATAAAGTGGGAAGTTAAGGAAATATATTGTGTTGGAATCAGTCGTATCGAAAACTGCCCTATTCAGGAATTTAAAGAACAAAAACGGTGCTCGTACCATGTTTTTCATTATTTTAATAACGAAATTATTGTTATACAATACCATGATTACAAACAGGTTATACTGACTCACTGGCAAAGTATATTTGCTCTGTGAAAACATTGGTCAAAATAAGATTATTTGTGTCTGTAGAGCAATCAGTAATTATCACAAAATGCTGAGCGTCAATGAGTTAATTCTTTTTTTACTTGCAAACACAGTTTGAATTTAGTTTAGGTTTGTAATATTTAACGTACAAATTTATTTTAAACCTAATACCATAGTATATGTTTGGATAGAATACAACTAGCACTAGGAAACTTTATATTAGTTCATCAGTATAATATATGATTCGGAAGCAAGCTGTCCATTATAACGGTATTTAAAAAGGAAATTTAAAATAAATAGAGTGTACGATCAGATAGAATACAACTTATGACAGAAAACTCTTCACAATAATACATGACTCTAAATCAAATCTAAAAAGAAATTGAAGGAGTAATAATATATATACTTCACCACTGAACTTGACAGTTTAGTTTTAGTAATTTAAATAAATTATATTATAATTTTATTATTGTTGTATAAAAGGATAATATCCTGTCTCATAATATTCTAAGGAAATAAAGTCCTCGACACCGAAAATTACGGCGTTGAAAGGTTTACGACTGACCGATACGTCTCTGTGGAACACATAAAACAACGTAAACTACGGCCCAGCAGAGTTTGGGGTTTTTAGGAGTTTTCATGGATAATGTGCAATCATGAATATCTCATGATATTTCTAAACTGATCAAAAGACGAGGGTACAAGATGTTGGACGAATACTGTGCTCTAGCCTATAAACATAGATGACAAGTTTTCTCTACCATATCTTCCTTGATGATTTTAAGGAAAAATTAAATTTGAAGAGAATTTATCGAATTTTGCTGCATATTAAATTTAATCATTTAAAAGCATAACATATATGAGAAATTCAGTACAAGTCGGGTTCTAGAATCAACCGCTAACTACTCAAAAGCTAAAATCAGTATTAAAGTTCATTATAAGTATTCCGTTCTCCATCCTCATGTTTCATTTTCAGGACAGCAGATTTAGAATATAAGCACTAATCCCAAGGTTCTCTTTCTGGTTAGTACGAGTATTATACTTAACGCTTCTACGATATAATACTCTATTTTGTTGTATTGTTCATCAAATCTAAGAAAGATAAACATTTGTAATGTTGTCTGTAATTATTAACAGTTCTAATTGTAATTCTACATATGTTGGTAAAATAAAACAATGTATTAACAATGGATTAAAACAACAGCAGTACCATCTTAAGAATGTAAATAACATCCATAGCGCAATAGTTTTTATATTAATTTATATCTAATAGTCAACACAAAATCATATTTTTCAAAATCTAAAGTTTATTACAAAAACATATCAATTACGAGTATTTGCGTAATGAAGGACTCCATGTCAGTTTGTAATAATTATATTATAGGAAGGTTAATTGTAATAAGGACAAACTGAATTTATAATGTTTAATATTATATTCTATGTGCGATCGATTTCGAGACTATGCTCATCTTCGGGCAAACAGCTGAAAAATACATTTTATAAATAATTCGAATATAATGTACAAAATAATTAATTAGTTACACGTATAAATAAATAAATGATCTTTATAAATACATAAATAAATAAGTTAATTTATAATTTGTCTAGTTAATAAAATTTGATATAGAGTAAAGTAATAAAATAAAATGTGATAATATAAAAGAAATATAAGTAGAATATATGTGTATATGAAAAACAAATATAAGCGTAGTCATTGTTACTGAAGTTGTTATATATATAAAAAGCAAATTAAGGAGTGTGTAAAACAAAATGAACTAAATTACAACGTACTCATAAAATTAGGTTATAAATTTAAATCTTAAGTAATCACATTGATCATAACATGGAATATGTTGAAATATTTAGGACTTACCGTCAAAAATGTACAGTTGAAAAGTTAGCAAAAATATTGTGAATACATTGATAAGTAAAAATAATATTATTAAATTTAATTGTGGAGAAAAACTGTCAAGTGATGTAGTTGGAACAAGTGTCAGGAGAAGAATGACGGGAATGACGGGAAGTTATATTTGACAAAAGTTAATTATTGAAAAGGGGGTAAATTTTTGAAAATATGATATTCTGGAAAATTAGTTTGTTCGTTTAATAATTGGTAATGTTCTTTTTTGTGTTTTAGAATTTCATATTTTTCCAATAAAATTAATTTATGAAAGTTACTTTCTGAGTGTAGTAAAGAAATATTATCGGTGCTGGATGAGTGGTTATTGTTAATAAGGTGGGAGCCGAAGGCAGAGTAAGGGTTATTTCTGACATGTTCTTTAAATCTAGTTTTTAAGTTGCGTGAAGTAAGACCGATATAGATGTTTTCACAGTTGTTGCATTTAAGTTTATATATACCGCTTTTTTCTAATTTATGGATGGGTGGTTTACTGTTGTTTAGAATATTATTAAAGTTCGGTTGAGATTTGGAAGTGAGGATTATATTATGGTTATTAGTGATATGTTTCAATTTGGAGTGGACGGTATTGAAAAAAGAAATTGATATGTAACGTTGTTTTGTAGAAAAGTGTTTATATACTTTGTTAAAAATTAAATGATTAAATTTCATGTGTTTGAAAAAACTAATTATGTAAGGAAGTGGAAATTTATTTTTTAAGCCAATGTTTAAGATGGTATTATATTCTTTATCAAAGTTTTCTTTTGATAGGGGAGTGTTTAATAATCGGTGAAATAGGAAGTTGAAAGAAAGTGATTTTATTTTCGGGTTGTGATATGAGTGTTTTGGGATAATTATGTCAGTGGAAGTGGATTTTCTATAAATGTTAAAGTCTATTTTATTATTATCACGGTGTAAAGTGAGGTCTAAAAAGTTAATTTTGTTATTTGATTCTAATTCGATAGTAAATTTAATTTTAGATAGAGTATTAATTTTATTATGAAAAATATCCAATTCTTGTGTAGTACCGGTCCAGAACACCAGAATGTCGTCTACATAACGTTTTCAGAAAATTATAAAGGTTAATTGTAATAAGGACAAACTGAATTCCTATAATATAATTATTACAAACTGACATGGAGTCCTTCATTACGAAAATAGAATCCAAGGAGATATCCTTTGCACTCTTCCAGTTGAAGACATTAATAAATAAACGACATATAATACATCAACATTTAAATTTCTTATACACAGCCAAACTTTATAAATGCATACCAAAATTTCTAAGATCAAAACTTAGGAACAAGTGTCAGGAAAAGGAAACAAACTTCAGAGCACTACAAAAGGAGTTAAAAGTTCAACAAAGAAACAGTTGCTTCATAGATACGAAACTTAAATTCTTACATAGACACCTGTTAAAAACACTTCACACTCTAGAATATGAAGCCATAACTCAACAACTTGAAGAACATACCTACTACATAAATTGCAACAGAGACCAAAAAAGAAGAAATAAACTTAACTACAGGACCAGATACATATACAACAAGAACAACAAACCATAAACAACATAATAGAAGAATCATCAATCCACAATTTTCCTCCAAGGACTACAAACCTTTCATCCACAACTTTCACACCATCCGAAGAAAAAACTTTAAACCTAGGATACAAATATGCTCCACCACCGAAGAACATCAACCTGTCAAAAATCGCCATTGAATTAGAAACCCAAATATATAACCATCCCAACAACACACAACTGAAGAATGAAATTGAACAACAGCTACTACAAATTCATAAAAACGTAAGTAATCACACTGATCATAACAATTATAATAAAAACTTATCCAGATCAAATAGAGAAATCAATAATACTTTGCAATCATTAATACAAAAAATCACAAACAATAATTTAACTGTAACCAAAGCCGACAAAAATGCTGGAATGGTAATTTTAGATACAGCTGACTATATATATATAAACTCATAAATTTTTTTGTTGATAATAATATAAAATTAATTAAATCCAACCCCATCAATTCATATAACTTAAAGATAAGAAAAACTATCAATAATTGCGCATCCACCCTTTCCAAATTTAATATTAATAAATATAACATTTTACAAAAAAACCCCTCCACTCCTATCCTATATAGTCTAATCAAATTACACAAACCTGATAAATCCATAAGACCAATTACCTCTTCCGTATCATCTCCAGCTCAATTACTTGCTAAATCCTTAAATGACATTCTCATAAATAAACTTCAATATAATTCTGATCTATCTATAAAAAATTCTAACCACCTAATAACAGAAATAAATCAATCTTTAGAAACAAATCATAAAAATTTTATTATGATTTCATTTGATATTGTCAACTTATACACTAATATTCCTGTTATTGAATCTTTAAAACTTCTAAAAAATTTAATAAACACCGATATAAATTTCAAACAAAAATACAATCTAGAACAAATAGATTTAGACAATATTCTAGAACTCTTTAAAATCACAACAGAACAAAACTTTTTCAAATTTAACAACGATACATATAAATTAGAAGACGGTTTACCTATGGGTAGTCCAATTAGTGGACTCTTAGCGAATATTTTTATAGATAATTTAGAATTATCTATCATGAAGGAACCATTAAGTGAAAATATAATTTTCTGGAAACGTTATGTAGACGACATTCTGGTGTTCTGGACCGGTACTACACAAGAATTGGATATTTTTCATAATAAAATTAATACTCTATCTAAAATTAAATTTACTATCGAATTAGAATCAAATAACAAAATTAACTTTTTAGACCTCACTTTACACCGTGATAATAATAAAATAGACTTTAACATTTATAGAAAATCCACTTCCACTGACATAATTATCCCAAAACACTCATATCACAACCCGAAAATAAAATCACTTTCTTTCAACTTCCTATTTCACCGATTATTAAACACTCCCCTATCAAAAGAAAACTTTGATAAAGAATGTAATACCATCTTAAACATTGGCTTAAAAAATAAATTTCCACTTCCTTACATAATTAGTTTTTTCAAACACATGAAATTTAATCATTTAATTTTTAACAAAGTATATAAACACTTTTCTACAAAACAACGTTACATATCAATTTCTTTTTTCAATACCGTCCACTCCAAATTGAAACATATCACTAATAACCATAATATAATCCTCACTTCCAAATCTCAACCGAACTTTAATAATATTCTAAACAACAGTAAACCACCCATCCATAAATTAGAAAAAAGCGGTATATATAAACTTAAATGCAACAACTGTGAAAACATCTATATCGGTCTTACTTCACGCAACTTAAAAACTAGATTTAAAGAACATGTCAGAAATAACCCTTACTCTGCCTTCGGCTCCCACCTTATTAACAATAACCACTCATCCAGCACCGATAATATTTCTTTACTACACTCAGAAAGTAACTTTCATAAATTAATTTTATTGGAAAAATATGAAATTCTAAAACACAAAAAAGAACATTACCAATTATTAAACGAACAAACTAATTTTCCAGAATATCATATTTTCAAAAATTTACCCCCTTTTCAATAATTAACTTTTGTCAAATATAACTTCCCGTCATTCCCGTCATTCTTCTCCTGACACTTGTTCCAACTACAACACTTGACAGTTTTTCTCCACAATTAAATTTAATAATATTATTTTTACTTATCAATGTATTCACAATATTTTTGCTAACTTTTCACCTGTACATTTTTGACGGTAAGTCCTAAATATTTCAACATATTCCATGTTATGATCAATGTGATTACTTAAGATTTAAATTTATAACCTAATTTTATGAGCACGTTGTAATTTAGTTCATTTTGTTTTACACACTCCTTAATTTGCTTTTTATATATATAACAACTTCAGTAACAATGACTACGCTTATATTTGTTTTTCATATACACATATATTCTACTTATATTTCTTTTATATTATCACATTTTATTTTATTACTTTACTCTATATCAAATTTTATTAACTAGACAAATTATAAATTAACTTATTTATTTATGTATTTATAAAGATCATTTATTTATTTATACGTGTAACCAATTAATTATTTTGTACATTATATTCGAATTATTTATAAAATGTATTTTTCAGCTGTTTGCCCGAAGATGAGCATAGTCTCGAAATCGATCGCACATAGAATATAATATTAAACATTATAAATTCAGTTTGTCCTTATTACAATTAACCTTCCTATAATATACGAGTATTTGATTCTTACTTAGTTCGACTCCTGAATTTTTCTCTATTTGGTAGATGGCGTGATTATTGTCGACTGTAGATAAATTTAGATTCTTGACGAACATTGTTATAATTAGTCTTAGACCGACTCTTGCAGAGATTACTCTATTAAAAAATGCCTTGTGCATGCTGCGATAGAGAACGGACGTGTTTTTGAGCTCTGTAGTTTGCTGCTTTACAGTTTCTTCCGAATTGGGGAGTACGCTCGCCGGGGCGAAGTCTTTGTGGGGTGAAGCCTTTGTAGTGTTGTGACAAAGTGACTGTGAGAAAGTGACAAGAGTGAGTGTGTAATTTTGTTAGTGTTTTTTTTTTGTAGCGGGTTTTTGGTTGCTCGGCGGTTTTAAGGCAAACCGGTGAGTAATGATTTTGAGGGGGTGAATTTTGGAATATATTTTCCGGGATTCTAGAGTGGAAAACGTCAAGTAGGGTATAGAAAAGTATAACCTCGGATTTTCCGGGTTTTTACTTGAATTTTCCGAGGTTTTTCCGGGTGGTTTAGGTGCCGGGAAATCCAGAGAAAGGTTTCCCGAGGAGAAATTTTTGGGTGCCATTTTCTCGGCTCCCAGAGCTTCCACGAGAGTGGGATTTTCTTTGGGGCATCTTCCGAGTGTCCTTGGAGGTAGTGTGTGTAGTGTGGTGTCGAGTTGCCTAGGTGCTCATCCTCAATGGACACCAGGGAAGCGGTGGGGGTGTTAGAGTGGGTTAGGGCTCCTCAGGCCACAGTAAAGGATACTTCTTCCAGCAGGGACAGCGATGTGGAGTCGGTTTTAGGGATGGAGCTAGGGACAGAGCTTAGCTCCACGGGGAAGAGAAGGAGAAGGATAGTGACCGTTGGGGGGGAAGAGACGGACCATTTAAAGGAGTATAGGACGTTAGGAACAAATATATTGGAGAGTAAGACGTCGCGGAAGGACTTTGATTTCTTGGCGGCGACGTTGAGGGAGATGGAGGCGGTGTTGCTCGACGTACTAGTAGAGTCGGAGAGAAATAAGGGCAGGTTGCAGGAACAGGATAAGTTTAGAGATATCATAGAGGGGTATGAGAAGAAGGCGAGGCAGGGCAGAGAGAAGGTGGCTAAAACCACCCCTCAGGGGACTTTCGCTAAGGGGGTTAAACCGGTAGAGCAGGATAAGCGGCAGCCGCCTGCCAGCTACGTGGTAGTTGTAAGGGCGGAAGGGGACAAAATGACGGTGGACGCAGTAAAGGAGAGGGTTATGAATGAATGCCGGAAGGAGGTGGGTGTGTAAAGGTAACGATAGTTACTACTGATAAGGCGGATCTCTGGAAGATAAAGGGATGTAAAAAGTTTAAAGAGGTGGGGCTGAAACTCGATGACCCAAAAAAGTGGGACCTAAGGTCATGATTTTCGACGTGCCGGAGTACCAGACCGACGCGGAGATAAGGGAGGAGTTATACGGAAAAAATTTGAGGGACGTACTTGGGGAGACAGAGTTTAAAGAAAGGGTCAGAAGTATAAGTAGCTGCAAGGTGATGGTAATAATGGAGGTGTCTTTCAAGGCAAAGGAGGCGATGATAGACCGGGGATACGGGAGAGTTTACCTGGGCCTTTCAGCCTGTAGGGTGAAGGAGGTAGACACCGTGCAGCGCTGCTTTAAGTGTTACGGGATGGGGCACATGGCGCGGGAGTGTAAGTTGAAGGAAAATGAATGCAAGAGATGTGGGGAAATGGGACACCTAATAAAGGATTGTAAGGGAGAATTAGCGTGTAGGGTCTGCAAGGAGGCTGGGAAGCCATCGAGAAACTCGGTGTTCTCGAGAAGCTGCCCAGCTTACGAGGAAGCCGCCAGGAGGGCTAGCAAGCAGATAACGGCTGACTAATGGCGGGCATGCGCATTATTCAGTTGAATTGTGGCAGGGGTAGGGGAGTCATGTTCCATGTCGGCCAAGGGCTAGTCAGCGAGAATTTTACTTCTAAAGTTTGAAGTCAGTTGGTTTCGTTTAGAAACTAAAGTCAACTAAATTTGCTTTAAGAGTTTTTGTAGAGTTAGTTGATTTTATTGTAATGTTTGTTTAGATTTGTAGAATCTTACAAGGAACCTACAAACCAACTCCTAAAAAGGAAGAGTTGTAAAAGATAACAAAAGAGGATTCTTGACTCTGCACATGTTCCAATTTATATCTAACTAATATGTCGTACAACATATAAATTTTGATATTACAAAAATTATAAAAATACGTATTGTACTGATTTTCTGTAATACTACCCGCAATTCACGCTTGAAACTTAGATAGCTGATTTATTATTGTTAGTTAATTCTTATACCACGAAGGTGGGAAGAGATTTCTGGCGACTGCCGACAGGCACACGACACAGACCAAATATCTAAAGAGAGACTAGGCAGAGCAAGCAAATAAATTTTGATAGAAGTGCATCGCCTTTACTTTTATATCCAAGAACTAAGGCATTATTTGAAATAAAACGCGGAGAATATTTAAATTAATATTCAGTAAGGTTCTATCAAGTAACACATCGCTAATTTTTAAAGACTGCTACGTATTTTTATTAGTCGGCTATCGATTTAAACACTTAGTAACGTCTTTACAAATTACTAATGTGCCGAGAGAAGTTAAATAAAAAACAATTTGAATAATACCCAATACTGTATTAAAAAAATAATTATATATTACATATATACATTATTATACAAAATAATACAAAAAAACTTGTCTATTAAGTGATACCTTTCAATATATTTGTATAAATGAATCTATTGTGCCATTCGACCATATATTTTTTTTGTGATTTTGTTGTTGAATGCATTAAAAAATGTTTACACATTACGTGACATGTCAATATTATATATATTTTTTTAAGATTTCACTATGTTTTTCACATGGACATGTAAGAGTCTATGAATTAAAAAAATTATTAAATAAATATTCGACACAGATTTTGTTTAATGCATCATGCATAGCATCGATAACTTTTTCTTGTAACTTTCCGACCTCTAATACAACTTCTCCTTTTGGGTACAATAATATTGGTTTTTCCCTACCGTAGTCAAGTAAGCGTTAATAATTATAATAGCGTGACTGTCAGTACATGTATCTGTTGTATAAAATCAAACATACACATGAAAATCACGCTGTAATACATAACGCTTAATAAATCCCGCTATATAGGCCGTTGTGTGTTGTCTCATTTTTAGTGACAATTCATACATGTCACTTGAAGATTATGTGGGGAAAGGTATTTGTACAAGGAAGTGTTGGTTAGATAGAGGATGGAGAAAGAAGGATATTTAAAGCGAGAAGATAGGAACCACTATCTTCCTCACAGTTCCAGAATCTACTATTCATTAAAATACTATTAATCAAACTAGTTTTAAAGGCTGAAACGAACTGTGAGCATGTGGGGTTGTTGTTTTGGCCACACAATCCTCGAATAACAGGTAAAAACTTCGCTAAAGGATCTTGATTTAAAGATTTTGTCAATATATAAGAAAATCCAAGATTCTTAAAAGTACTCCAAAGCTCTTGTATATTGCAAATTGTCATTATAAAAAATTCAACACATGACGGTACAGGTACTGTCTTGTCGCCAATAACGAAAGACATTTCTTGCATCATATGTTTGGCCTCAGCCCAAAACTTATGATGTTCAGAGTTGTCTTTAACTCTAAAAGCTAAAGGACGGTAAGAAATCATTATGAATTTAAGCTGTCAAACACATTGTTCATAAATAAACAAAAATCTGCTATATCTTGGGCTGCTAATGCACCAAAATTAGTTAAAATGTGTAAAACTGCATAAGTTGTTCAACTAAAAACTTGTACTGCCAGACTTCTTTTCATCTTATTTTTTCCTCCGGCACAATGTGATCCTTAGTTAACTTCGTTAACATACTGTCCACAGTTGTGCCATCGGTATCGTATAAGGTTTTCAGATACTCCCACTTAGCAGTTTTATTCCCGTTATTGTATTATTCCTCATGCATTTTAACAAATGCGGAGTGTCAAAAACGTATATAATTTCATGACCATTAACATTATATAATATACGAGCGGCCATGCTCTTCACTCAACCTTTTGACAGCTGCCCTATTGCTGCTTCCCACGGTAGACACGGAAGCAACAATAACAAATTTTGTTCGTTGAACAGCTGTAACCACTTGCTTAATGCATGACTTTAGTGTTTTTGCCGTGGATTGTACAAAACAGAATGCGAGGGATTGCTTCCATGATTTATACAACCCACGGATCATAAGCACTAAAGCATGATCCGCAAGTTTAGAGCTGCGTTCATAAACAACTTCTTTGAGTCCTTCAACTTGATCTGTTCCCTTATTGTACAAATTCGAACGTAGCGACACCTCGTCGAATATCAGCAAGCAGTACTTTTTAGCGATTCTTTATTGTTTGAGCTGAAACTAAGGTATGAAAATAAGTACTATTTATACCCGGGCGAAGATCAATGTTAGCTAGATATCGGTTGTGTTTGTTGCGATGGCATTTGTAAAAATGTAGTCAGGTGGTGACAATCACGCGGGTTACTCTTTAATAATGCAACGAAAAATGATTTCTCGTCATTGACCCAGCGACGTGCCAACGGTTTTTTCAGTTTTTTGCAATAGATTCTAACAACATTTTTTCGTTGAATTTATTAATATTTTTAAAAAAATCGGCAGAATTTAAATCCATGTTGTCAAATAGCCTGCTCATGTAACATACAGCTCCCCTCATCTTCATTGTAGTTATAATAAGGCGAGCTCGCACCAACTCGCCATATATTTTTCTTTTTTTGGGCGTTAGATATTTCACACAAGTATTCCCCCTTGTTCTTCATAATACTGTATGGTGTTTTACCTAAAAAAAATCAAATAAAAAATAATGAATGATACAGAAAAATCATAGAATTTAGTTTTTTTTTAATTATTCTCAGAAAATGATTAGTGCCAAACAAATTCTTTATTATTATAAATATTACTCGTATACTACGAAAATAAGGTTGTCAGATCCAAACTATACAAATAGGGTAAAACAATGCAGGATAATAATTTTTCAATTTTTTTTTATTCTAATAAACAAATGCACGTTTGATATTTGTTAGTATACATGGTAAAATGCACAATGAAAGTACTTTTACAGCCATTTTGTATGTTGCTTCATTTGCACTTGAAATAGAAAATACTTTATTTTCAAATTTATACCATTTACAATAGATTCAAATTCGAAGTGATATGCGAACAATATTTATTACATTAATTTAATATCAGATATGTCGTAAGCTGACTTATTTTTGTTGTTGTAAATCCGTTTGTTGATAACTTACAAGTTTATGTCTACTGATAAAATTTGATTGTAAATGTAACTTGAATCTTGGATTATTTATATTCAGCTAAGTATTCTTCTTCTTCTTCATATTACTGCCAGTGGAGCATAAGGCGCCTTACGGCATTTCTGTAGCATTTTTTTGATGTTTCTTAGTTGCTAGCTCTGCGCATCTTTTGTCTTTATTTCCGGTTTCCATATTCCAGTTTTCCTTTTCTATATTTCCTGTTCCACTTCTATAATTCTTTCTATTAGTTTTTTCCAGTCTTCTTTGTTTGCAGCTATTTGCTTAGCTTCGTTCCAAGATATATTTATTTTCTTTAGTTCTCTTTGTACGCTTCGTTTCCAGGAATCTGTAGGTCTACCCACTCCCATGCTGCCGCTTACATTGAAATCAAGAGCTTGTCTTGTTATGTTGTCTTGTGTTTTCCGTAACGTATGGCCTATCCATTTTCAGTTTTGTCTCTGTAGTGTTATTTTGATGCTGTCCTCCTCTGTAATATGCCATAGTTCTTCGTTTGTAATCGTTTGGGGACAGAATATGCCACATATTATTCTCCAACACTTGTTGACGAATATTTGTATCTTTTTCACATTTTGCATATTTATATTCCAGGTCTCTGCGCCATACAGTACGCTCTTTATGTTTGTCTTAAAGAGTCTGATTTTTGTTGTTTTGGGGATTTTATTTGTTGACCATATTTTTTTTACTATGTTAAAAGCTTTCTGTGCTGGATTTATTCTTCTTTCTATGTCTTTCTTGCATCCTCCTTTGCTATTTATAACGCATCCCAGGTAGCAAAATTCTTCTACCTCTTCTATATCTTCACCTTTTATTTTTATCTTGTCTTCGTTGTTGTTCGCTTTTACTAGCATCTTCGTTTTCTTCCCGTTTATCTTTAGACCAGCTTTTTTTGCTGTTGTTACTAGCCTATCGGTTTTTTCTTGTATGTGTTGTTTCTTTTCTGCAAACAGACAGAGATCATCTGCGAACTCGAGGTCTTCTAATTTTTTGAATGGGTTCCAAGGAATTCCAGTTTTATTATCTTGCACTCTTCTCATTATCCAATCTATTACTATGAGGAACAATAATGCGGATAGTATGCATCCTTGTCGAACTCCACTATGAATTTCTATTTTATCTGAGAGCTTTCCGTCATGGTCGATACTTGCTGTGTAGTTTTCATATACAAGCTTTATCATTCGTATGTATTTTTCTGTTACTTAATTTTGTCTTAATGTACTGTCAATTGCTCCTTTCATTCTTTCTAGTATTACCCTGGTCATTATTTTACTTTTCATGCAAAGTAACGTGATGGGTCTTCAGTTTTCGCAGATTGACAGGTCTCCTTTTTTGGTAGTTTTATTATGATTCCTTGTGACCAGTCCTGTTAATTTATTCTTCGTTCCATATTTTTTTAATTAATATGTATAATACGTCTACTGTTGTTTCTAAGTCTGCTTTAATTAGTTCAACTGGGATGTTATCGATACCCGCGGCTTTTCCGTCAATCAGTTTCGTTACTGCACTTAATATTTCTTCTTTGATGACTTCTTCTTCATTTAGTTGTAGGTAGTTTCCAAGCTGTGTTTCGTCTCTGCTATTTCTTGCGATTCGTTCTTTTTGTACAGTTCAGTAAAATGTTCGGTCCATCTTTGTTTAATTTCAATTTCTGTTTTATAGGTTTCTTCTCTATTTTTACTTCTCAGTGTCCTTGTTTGTGTTTGTCGTTTTCCTGTGATTTTCCGTGTTATTTCGTATAACACTCTGATATCAAAAGTACGAGCCGCTTCTTCAGCTGCTAGCGCTAGTTCTTCTATGTACCTTCTCTTGTCGTTTCTGGCAGATTTCTTTACTTCTTTGTTCTTTTCCCAGTAACATTTCTCTAGAATATTTTTTTCCGTCTCATTCATTGTACATAATATTTTTGTTTTAATATTCTTCCTTTCTTCAATTTTCTTATTACTTGTGTCTCTCGATAGGCGGTATAAACTAGTCACTTATACGTCTTACAATAATGTAGCATTCGACTACGAAAACCGGCAGTACAACAGTGTAAAAACTGCGGCTCAGTGTGCCCGGTAGACCCAGGCCCGATTTGGGCTGTAGCGCCATCAGAAGAAGAAGCCTCTCGATAACCATATTTGGTCCGTCTTCCTTTTTATTCCAATAGTATCTGTTGCTGCCGATCTAAGAGCATTTTTATATTTTTGCCATACTTCCTCGCAATCGTAATTATTTAGTTCTTCTATGTTTCCGATTTCAGTTTTTATTTTGCCTTTTAACCATCTAACGTTATACTTTCTCTTCTTCGATTATTTCTTGGATGTGTTTTTAAACTAATTTTCATTTTAGCTCTGACTAGCGCATGGTCAGACCCAGTATCCGCTCCTCGCATTGCTCGTACGTCTTTAAGTGAGTTTAGCCACTTTCTTTCAATAAGGATATGGTCTATTTGATTCTTTGTTCTTCCTCCTGGTGCCGTCCACGTTTTTATGTGCATGGTTTTGTGCTGAAACATTGTTCCCCCGATAATCATATTGTTCATTATGCAAAATTTTATTAGTCGCTCTCCATTGTTATTCTTAACTCCTATACCATATTTTCCCATTATTTGTTCCATGCCAGTGTTGTTTTTACCTACTTTTGCATTCCAGTCTCCCATTATAATTTTAATATCTCGTTTATATTTCCTATCGATTTTACTGAAGGTTCCTTGCATTTCATCATAGAACAATTCTTTTTCTACTGGTTCTTTGTCGTTTATCGGTGCGTAGATATTAAGTATTGTAATATTCCGGTATTTTGCTTTAAACCGAGCCCATATTATTCTTTCTGAGTTACCTTCCCATTTCATTTGTGACCTTTTTGTTTCTTGGTTCATCATTATTGCTACTCCTTTTTCTTATTTCTTATTCTCTTCGGTAATACCTGAGTATATTATGCTGCTTTCGTTTGTTATTTTCATGTAACCAGTCCCATTCCATCTAGTTTCGCTTAAGCCAAGTATTTTAAGGTGGTTTTCGTCCATTTCTTGGCCAATTTCCTGAGTTTTGCTGGTGTCTAGCATTGTTATCACGTTCCAGCATCCAATTTTCCTTGTATCTATTTCATTATTTTGAACACTTTCCTAATTTGTTTTCTTCTGTTTCGTTTTCTTTGCTTTTTTTCTGTTTCACTAAAATCTAATTCATTTCCACTAGTATTGTTCCTGTGTGCCAAGTTCTTATACGGGTTTTTAGCCATGGTTGCCATAAACATGTATTTGGGGGTATTTAGGAGTTTTTGTACATTATTAGTTTTGCTTTCTCAAGTGACTAAATGAATGTTTTATAGTTGACTTGTAGTTTTTGGAATCCTATCTTATATTAGGTTACCTTTTTCTTTTTCTTGGCGTGCAGTTAGCCGTATTATGGATTGTATTTTCCTTTCATTTTCTGTTAAGTCACTTTCTATGTTGATTTCCTTCCCTTGGAGTTTTCTCTTGTTTTGCATGACTTTCATTTTATCGTCCCAGGATTCGAGTTCATAGGCCAAGAGTTCTTGGTGTTAATTTTGTAAACAGATTTTATTTTTACATTGGTGTGTAGACCTCCATGTAATACACTTATCACATTCGGTAATATGTTGTTGTCTTCATAACTCATGCCTTTAATTATTATGTTGTTTAGCCGTTTGTTTTTGTCTTGCATTTCTATTATTTTTTCTAGTTTCACAATACGGACTTATAAATTTTCTTTATCCTTATAACATTGTTTTTCTTTTTCTAGCTTTTTCAGCTAAGTATTAAATAATAATAATTCAATACCCGAACAAAATCGTTAAGTTTTATCATGCACCTTACGTATACTATAAACTAAAACCGTTTGCATAATACAGGTATTAATAATCCACGGGGAGCAATATTTGATAACCCTGTAGAAGATTTTTATATATTTTTTATTTATACTATGACCTTCTTGTATTTGGAGTCGACAGTTCAGTACCACACATTTGCTGGGTATTTAAATCCGCAGCAGGTGGTGGAGTACAGGTATTTTCTAAACTCAATTGTTTGTTCCTTAGAAGGCCCAGGTAAAAACTATAAAGACACCTTCAGTACATCAGGTATAATTTGAACCAGTCACAAATTAGTGGAGGGCCCAGGTAATTTACTTATTTATGTTACATTGTACAACAGGAACTTAACCCCATTTACAGTACAGGGTAATGCATCGAGGGATGAGCGTGAACGTGGTCTTTGTTGTTCGAAAATTCTTCGAAAAGGCAGAATGATGTGGTAGTTCCACAACTCCTGATTGGCGGATTTCTGTTTCTGTAAAAATAGCTTGAAAAAGATATAATAAATTTTGGAACAATTCTGTATTAAAAATTATCTTCAAATCTATGATGTAAGGAGGCAAATGAAAATAATTTTTAACAATAGTTATATGTATAACAAATGTTAAAAATACATTTCTTTTCATGAAAATGGAAGTGTGTAATAATAAATGATACATACCATTCGTAACAAGTAAAATCGAAAAAATTGCCCCAAGATTTTACTTTTTCCTGCGTGGTGTTTGAAAGCACAGTTTCAAAATGTAAACTACATACTCGCATGTGCCTGAGTGTGGAGGCAGGGTTATCTTTCAAAAGTTCAGATATAAACGGCGCTTGGGTTGGCTACCGGGTGCGTCCTCAAGTGACGGATAGAGGAGAAACCACGACCAAAAGGTTGTGGACAGTGGTGGATATAGGTTGGCGCTCTGGGATTAAAACCCTAGTTATCGTCCGCTAGGGCCACCGCCGCGGACCAACCCTCTAGGCTCAGCTGCCGTTTCGTGGCTAAGGGATTGCACCAGGCATAACGGCGCCGGGGGCTGTCTGCCGCCGCGGCGGGCAAACATTCAATGATAAACCATGCACCTCTCTGCTGACTGAGGTCTGCTCACGGAGTAGAATAAGTGTGGGGGGAGGTGTCAGGTTCTACCATGGCCAAGAGGAGATAACCTCAATAATAAATTCTAAATCCGATGGTAGGTGACCCGACCTCAGGTTGCGTGACTGGATAGAGGATCAGTGGAACCGACGAAGACTCCGGACTTGGCAAACCCTGGTTGTACTAGGCCCAGATGGACAAGGTTTCGATAGTCTTGGTTGGCCACCTGTCTAGAAGATGGACATTCCGAAATTAAAGCCACGGGAAGACAAGGATTCGATAGCCATGGTAGTCAACCTCTCTAGGAGAAGGACACTCCGAAATCAAACCCAGAGTTAAGGTAATATAAACCCTACCTTATCTGCTTAACACAAGCATCGGAAGTAGCAACAGAAAAAACATTCGTATCCAAGCGGCCTGCTACGAATAGGCGAGGATGGTGACTACCCGGCTAAGCGAAAGAGGTAAATCGGGAGCCGGAGATCGATGCGTGACTCAGCTTCAATAGGAAGTTATCATGGAACGGCCCAGCCATGGCGACTACAGTGAGATTGATCAATCATCCCTACTGTTATGGCACACCTCAGTTCCCCTCCCTTTATTTATTTATTTATGTTACGCTGTACAACAGGAACTTAATCCCAATAACAGTACAGGGTCCGCACTCACCGAGCCGCAGTTTGATAGTTCATATAATTTTTTAACTTGAGCGCGAGTCGAACTCGGGATCTCCGGATTCGAATTCTGTAATGCTATCCACACCACCGTACTGACGGACATGTATTTTGTAAGGGCGGGGGAGACCAAGCCTCCGAACATGGCATCTTCCACAGAATTCAAAACGACAAAACAAGTAAATAAAAATAAAAAAAATAAAATTGAAAACGAGGAAAGCAATACTAAAGAAACAAATGAGCCTACAGAAGAAATTGTTTCTAAAAAAAGAGGACTAGCGCGTACCCCACTAGAGGTGGTATTATTGACAACCATGGGATCTTTGGAAACTCTAAATAAATCAATCCAGGAATTGGGAGAGCTTATCTCTGCTCTGGATAAGTATGTAAAAGACGGTAAAGCACAAAATGACAGAGGGAATAACTGGGATGATATAACAGATAACTGGAAATAACACCCCTGGCAATGGCCAAAGAAAGTTCAGATTTGGCTATAACTATTAATAGCACGCTTGAGGTGGAATATAATCCAGAATGCGGAAACAAAAACAAGAGAGAGAGAGAGAGAGGTGACGACAGTAGTGAGGCCCCAACTGGCCAAGAAACAAAAAAGAACTAAAGTAGAAGATTACCGCCAGAACATGGCCAACCTACTGCCGGAACTTGACCAGCTTCCAATTGTTACAAATAAACAAAAATAAAACCCTGAAGTCCCTCAAAGAACAAATAGTAAAAGTAGAACAACTCGCGAAGGATATGATCGACAGCCGGGGAGAGAATGGAAGCCCAGTACCAAACTGAACTAGAAAGGATCACCCTACTGCTGGAAGGAGAAAAGAAAAGGGAAATTCAGGCCATACTAGACGCCCAAGAACAAGAAAAACAAAATAATGTGAAAAGACTAGAAGGTCTTAGAACTCGGGTAGCGGAACTAGAGAAGAGTGGGATGAGGATACAAATGCCAAAGCGGCCCAGGAAGAAGAATGGATGAGAAACTTTAAGGCACAACTAGAGACACCGGAGTACGTATTTGGGCATATTTGGCAACTCGTAACCGAGAAAAAGCATATGAGCAGCAACAATGTGTTAATGGTACACTAGGAAGGTGATAATACATTAGGCTAAAACACATTAGGGAAAAACTTGTAGTGGGAAGAGCGTTAATAGACAGGAAAGTGGAAACAATAAGCAGGACAGCGTTACCTGCTTCTAGAACTAGATGAAGAAGAAACAGAAACAAAAAGAATTAAGATGATTAGTGTTACACTAGCCCCGGGAATTATGACTAAAAAATCTTGGGAGAGTCTGTACAAGACATTACAATTGGCCATTGAGACACTTAAACAAGAGGGAGCCACAGAGATAGCATTCTTGACGTCAAACCCCCAATTCGAGCAGTAAGTGGAGAAAATGGTACGCTCGCACAATATAACAGTGGTGTGGAAATTCCAGCTTCTTCAAAATGAGAGAAATCGAAATCGACACAGTACGGCAAACTAAACAAGGAGACATGCTGGTGGTACTAAAAAAGAAAAGTAAAAAACTGAAAGAGTTGACTGAAGCAGTGACTAACACAGTTGGAGGAGAGATCAAACTCCGACCGTCAGGGGCAAGAAAGCATATCTTAATGCTTTCTGAGATGGACGAACTAACATCTAAAGAGGAAATAAGGAAAGCGTTAGCCCAAGCGATGGATACAGATACCTCTAAAATAATAGAAATAGAAAAACCCAAGAAAGACTATGGGGGAAAAAAGAACATCATAATCAAAGCAAACAGTGGTACGGCAAACGTACTGCTGAACATAGGGAAAATAAACGTCGTCTATAACGTGTGGGTAGATAGGACTAAACTCTGCAGCACATGCAGAGACGAAAGCCAGGACGGTAGACTATGCATAAAGCCAGGCGTCTGCTTCTCATTTAAGGAAGGAGGCAACCATAGAACCGCCACGATGAGCTGTCCGGTATTTAGGGAGGCAGTGCGGGCAAAAAGGGAATGAGACAAGGGGGATCGAAGTCCCGAGTCGGCATTCGTGGACAAAAATTAATGCTTCCTACAAGCAAACCTCAACAGGAGTAAGGACGCACACAATGCGCTGGAGTGGCTAGTGCGAGAAAAGAACGTTGACGTAGTTCTCGCGTCGGAACCGGACAACAATATTGTAATGAGCCAGAGGGATTGGATTAACAACAAGCTTAAAAAGACTGCAACGCTGCAATTAGGATAGTGGTGGACCAAATAAACAAAATACACTTAAGCAACTACCATGCTTCAAAGTACTTAACATGGATTGAAATCAATAGGACTAAAATCATAAACTGCTACATTAGTTCTAATGCTGCAATACAAGTAATGATTAAAAAAAACATGCCAACCATCCTGACAGGCGACTTCAACTCAAAACATGAGGATTGGGGGTCGCCAATAACGGACCAAAGAGCTCTCTGAGCTATTATGTAGGATAGAGATCTATATCTGTAACGATCAAACCACCCCTACGCCTAGCAACGCAAACGCGACCTCCTTCATCGATATTACGGCGTGCACCGAAAATCTAATTAACAGATTAATAAGATGTAGCGTAGACACTGATGAGGAAAATTTCAGCCCGCACCGGCACATATATTTCGATGTACAAAATAGCCAGACATTAGTTAATAAGATTAAACCCAAAGTGTAGGTGGAACACTAAAACGCTAAATGTAGAACTGGCTCGGATATTCATTGAAAACTTAACCCCTGCCAACACAATAAAACATATGGATGAACAACTCGTTGGTATCTGCGAAAAAACCATAAAAAGGTCTACAGAAACCATAAAAATCAGCCTGTATACTGGTGAACAACCACTATTGCGGAGTTAAGAAAAACATGCCAGGTAAATAGACGAAAACTTCAATGTAAAAGGGCCAGAACCTCCGACGCTAGACACAGAGGGACTTATGTGCAATACAAAGATGCTAAGAGAAAGCTAATCTCAGAAATAAAATTGCAGGAGGCGAAGAAATGAAAGCAACTTATCAATACGGTAGAGGACGACACCTGGGGCAGGCCATACCAGCTAGCCATGCAAAGGACAGGCATGGTAATGCCGGCAGAACCAAGCCAAGAGACAATAGAGGATATAGTGAAGACACTATTTCCAGAGAAAGAATACTACAAATGGAAACCGATGTTAGTTAAAAATCGGCCAATAGTCTCTGTAGAGGACGTGGAGAAAGCGGCCAGGGGAATAAAAAACCAATAAGGGCCTAGGTCCTAATAGGGTGCCACCAGAAGTGGTCAAAATGGTGGCAGCACAAAACCAGAATGGATCGATAGCATATTTAGCAAGCTAGAAGAAGGAAACTTCCCCAAAGAATGAAAAATAGCAGAGCTGATTCTCCTGGTGAAGCCAGGCAAAACAGACATGACTGCACCAGCTACATTTTGACCACTTTGTATACTTGAATCCCTAGGTAAGTTTCTGGAACGAATCATAGCACAAAAAATTTACACACATATGAAAAATAACATTAAACTTACTGAGAACTAATATGGCTTCAGGACTGGTAGGTCTACGTTACACGCAATGGAAATAATTAGGGATAAGACAGTGGCGGAGACAAAAAGAGGGAAAAGCAGAGGACTGTGTGTGCTATGCACAATTGATGTGAAAAACGCATTTAACACAGTATCTTGGGGTAGAATTATGTGAGCCCTGAGTCAAAAGGGCATTCCAGACTACCTACTAAACACAGTAGGTTCATACCTAACTGACAGAACACTAGCCTATGACAACCAGGTATACATTAAGCATTGTGGTGTCCCGCAAGGGTCCATTCTTGATCCACTGTTGAGGAACGTGTTCTACGATAGCATACTGGACCTGCAGATGCCGCATGATGTTCGGCTGATCGCTTTCGCGGACGATCTCGCGGTTCTGGCGACAGGGAAGGACGAAGCTAGGCTAATAACTAAAGTCAACTATGCGCTCACAGCAGTAGAGAAGTGGTACAAAATGAAATGGAAATAGCCCCGGATAAAACTGAGGCGATCCTATAAGGCCCTGAGGAGGCTCTTTCCCCGCATGTCGGGACCTAGAGAGGGAAAAAGGCGTCTACTAGCAGCAACGGTGCAGTCTATAGTGCAATGAAATTTACCAATGGCCGGCAAACCTTAGATTCACTTAATAGGAAACTGGCCATTGGAATTTGCAAGGGGTACTGGCCGATGGCAACTGATGTGGCACAAGTCCTAGTAACACTTACACCAATGAAACTAGTCGTCGAGGAAAGAGACCTGAGTCACGGAAAGGCCCAAGTAGAGAAAAAAGCCATAAGACAAATGCGAGCACAACAGTGGCAAATAAAATGGCGGGAAGATGACCGAAACGTATGGGCACATAAACTTTTTACGGACATTACTGTGTGAATAGTGAGAGAGTTTGGCTACATAGACTACCATCTAAGCCAGTTCCTTAGTGGACATGGCTGTTACCAGGAGTACCTAAAACGTATTGGGAAAGCCACAAACGATCGGAGAAAAAGATACACCGAAACACACCATTATATGCTGTGTATGGTGAATAGAGGAGAGGAAAGAGGCCAAGAAGTACACGAATACAAAATTAAATACATGTAACATTACAAACACACTGTTAAGCAGTGAAAGCAACTAGGACACACTAGCACAAATGGTAGTTAAAATTATGAGCTTAAAACAAAAGGATGAAAGGATGATGGAAATTATATAGAAGACAACAATGAGTCGGCGACGAAATGCGTAAGATATCCCACGACTCGTTGGGCTAAGGGAGGGAGTTTTTAGCCTGAAGGAATCCGGCACTATCTTAGAGGCCGGATCCTCTCGGATGTCTTGGCGAAGATTTTCCCCCTGCCCTCGTAAAAAAAAAGTATATGTTATTCGCCCATTTGTCTAACAGAGCCGACCTCTGAGGCAAGCAAACAAAGTCAGAATCTGCTATCATGTTATCACTCTTACAGCCAGAACTGTAACTTCTCATGACCTGAAACAATTATTATTTAATGTTATTTATGTTATCATTATACACTGATCAAATAAAAACAAAATTTATAGAACCCGAAACTACAAATTTTTCATTTACGAGGATATGATCTCTAGAGCTCATGGGTACCGGTTCCGTTCTTGGATGCTGATCAAGATCTTGTTGGTTAGTCGGCCATGTTGGCTTTAATTTTGAAGTTTTTTTAAAGACTGAGATGAGATCAAAGAACATCGCCATGAAGACTGCCTTTTGAAGTGTTTGATTTAGGATTTTACTAATTTGAAGTTATTTTGTTTGAGTAGCTTATTTTTTATTTTCGTTCATTATTAGTGGGTACATGTTTTGTTTCTTCTACTTGCGCTTGCGTACCAGTATTAATTTTGAATATACTATATTTGTAATTAGATTTTGAGAATATTTTTAAAAATGATTTTGTAATATTTTTTAACGCTAGTAGTTAATGTATTACTTTTTGTATTTTAGCTTTTATCGTTTGAGATAAAGTTTTCTTGTGACTTTCTTTAATTTGTATGACTAGTATAACTAGATTTCTGTTTATTTTGAGTTGCTTTGTACACTCTGCCGATATTTTGTGTAGAGTTAGTACGGTTGGCTGCTGTTCAATTAATTGTTGTTGGATTCATTCAGTCAGGGACACTAGTCTGAGTTGCTTGAGAGGAGGAGATCGTAGAATCATGAGATTGTAGCTTACTATGTACACGACATTCCGGCTTCAGTAGGAGGCAATGCATTGAATATCACTGACAAGTTCGTTGTAGTACCATACGCTTTGATTAGTCCGTGATGCGGCATGGTATATGATATCGTTCTCTCAGAATAATTTGTTTCTTCTAAATTTCGTATGCAATATAATTATTCATAAAAACTTTAAAGTCTCGATTATAATTTGACTTAAAACATATAAACTAAACACTTGGCTAAGTCTCAAAAAATTCAGCCTCCAAGTCACCTTATGAGGGCATCGTCAGAAGCTGCCAGCACAGTTAGTAACCATAGAAGCGTTTTGCTCTTATTAGAGCTCATCAGTATTGTATAACTCACTTCTTTAACTAGAACAAAGTTCACGTGAAGAAGCTGGTGACGAAGGACTGTGCCAGCAGAGAATAAGATCTCTAAAAAACGGTAAGATGACATGAGAAGTTCTATTGAACAGGCAATGCCATCTACCGAAAAAATGGAAAGCTACGCAGCAATTTAAATAACAACAAAGACAAAATTAATTGTCATCCATACATTTGGTGAAACTAGGTTTAATAAAATATAAACTAAACACTTGGCTAAGTCTCACAGTATTTAGTTTATATTTTACTAAACCTAGTTTCACCAAGTGTATGGATGACAATTAATTTTGTCTTTGTTGTTATATAATTTGACTTCTTGTCTAATACTGCACAATATTACATTACACATTATTTGTTGATTATAACAACGGATCTATTATTACCCAACTTAATTAAGTATTTTCCAATAAAATCCGTAAATTATTCACTTTGTGTCAAACCTGGGTTTTGCTAAATCCGTATTTTTAAGTAAGTTAAGTTTATTGTCATTAAACTGGAAACTAGATAATTCATCACAAGATCTTGGAGTGATAAATTAAGAAATGGTTAAAGCTTTGAACAAGTGACGTAGCTAGGATTGGAACTTGCAGGTGTTCAGAATTTTATTCAATACTCACCTATGCTATATATACACTAGGGGTTGTTTAATACAAAAATAAATATTTCGGTCCATTTGAACAACCTACTGCAGCACGACAAGGTATTCCAGAAAACTAATGTACTTAATCTTCAAAAAATATTTAGGTACTATAGTATTTTACTTTAATTTGTTCATGTTTACACTTAAGTAAAACAATATTTATTATAAAATTCATAATCACGTATAATAATATTGTAAAGTTAAATAAGTTCAAACCAAAGAATTACTCAAACTTTAAAACCTTTATCAACATACCTTATATACAGATAAGAAATCCAAAATCAATATCTGCAGATGTTGAAACATAAAACTCGTAGAAACGCATAAACGACAAAAACAAATGTGGTAGCAAAATGGCGGAAAAGTACTCGACCGATCAGAAAGCTAACCACGTACACTGTAGACTAAACTGTTGAAAAGAAAATGGTTAAAACCGTATTAGATTTCAATACACGAGTGATTAAAAATTTTGTTATACAGAGAAACAGAAGAATGAATTTAAATTTTCGAAAATAATTTACATTTTTTGTTCTATAAAGAATTATTTTATTTCGTTATTTCTTTATTGTTATATAATTTAAAACTGTCTCTAAAATTAATAATAATTATTTATACTTTTATTTAAGATAAAAAAATCATTATTTTTTGAATATATGAGTATTTGTATTTATTTAGCAGCATCAGCTCTAAAACGTCACGAGTCGCCAATACTTATGACAGATAGATCTATAAGATATATGAAGTGAATGTTACTTTCTCGAATAGAGTGATATTAAACTAAGATTCAATCTACCTGACGAGTACGTAAATCTGTTACAAAGATACACAAGTTCATGTCTTATTAAAAATTTTATCGAATTTAAAAGTTTCACGATCTTTCAGATGAATGTTTTTCCGGTTAAATTGAAACCGATTTATCTAACTGTGATTTACGTTGTTTGTTATCAAATTCAGCGTACGGAATTTAAATTCCGAATACGCATGTTTAGTTCATCAATGTCAGCCCGAATAGCTGAATAAGAGTTGACCATGATTGAAGTAATTTATTGGATTTTGTTCTTTACAGTTAGTTAAACGTACTTTCGTTTTGGTGCAGGGTCATTAATTTCGTTTTAAATAATTAATATTCTTTTCTGTTGAAGTGATATACCGGGTCTACAATTTTTGGCGAACATAGGCAATTCAATGTTCAAAATGTCGTTATTTTACCTATAAATTTTAGAGCAGAAGTGTAATGAAAAAAATATTTAATGTAAAAATTGCATCCAATAAGTTAAGTTTGTTGCTTGTCATGCACACGTTAGAAGCAAATGAAAATATGCGTTTTGAGGGAATTATCAGAGTGGCATGAGAAATAAAACAATATTTATTGAAACTTTGAATTATTTCAGCCTTTACTTTGTGATACATTTTAAAATTTAAATAATTTGTAATAACTTAGTTTTATATCACTTTATTTAACAAAATTTGTAACTAGTTTCGACCTGTATGGTCATCATCACACAATATATACAATAAATTTGGTATGCGTATTTATACAATTGTAAAAGTACCGTTATGGGCAACTGTTGACGACAGGGTGATATATTAGATCAGTCTGTTCGCTTAGTAAAATGTAATCTTTATTTCTTTTATGTTTGTGTATTTCTAGAGATTCAAGTTAATTGAGTTTTAAACCTTTATTTGCAAAATGAATAGGTTTTACTTCTGTATTGGGTGAAAGATTATTTTCTAAAATGTGGAATCTGTTTTTTTTTATATACTTGAATGATCTTGAATGTTCCAAGTATCTGATTTTGAAATACCGACCCGTCTGGGCAATATAAACTCCTTCACAATCTTTACATTTAAGTGTGTAGACAGCAAACTTTTCTAAAACATTTTTGGAATACTTACTATTAAAAATACAATTTGACAGTTTTTTATATGGTTTAAAAGAGATAGATAGATTTAGTTTCTTAAAAAAAATTCCAATAGATTCACTAATTGTTCCAAAGTAAGTTAAGGAAACATATTGTTTTTCTAAGTCAGATTTAGATGTAGGATAAATGGATTTTAAGAGAAGTTGTTCTTCTTTTTTATTGACTAAATTTTGGATAATATTGTTAGGAATACCGTTGTTCTTCGCTATTTTTTTTATAGTAATAACTTCTTTACCATAGTTATCTTTATTTAGAGGGATTGAGAACGCTCTATGAATCCTGTGCTACAATGTCATCAAAGTACCGGTACCAAAAGAGAAAATGTTTTTTACTAAGTTCTGAATTTAAAATGATATTGACAATATTACACATGAATACATCTGCAATATATATTTGTTTGTTTCTGACATATCTGATATATAAAGAATACTAAAATATAGTTTTTCTACGACCATTAGAAATCTGCTCATTGTATGTTTGTTGTTGCTATGGAAATGAGGTACATTGCAAGACATCGTGCGAAATGAATTTGTTTTATACTCATTTCAGTACAGGTCATTTCATTTCAGGACAGGTGCAATTTTCTTGTAAATTACACATGAAAAAAATAAAAACGCATGCGTAAAAAATAAAATAGACGTAAATTAGAGAATTATTATTTTTTATTGTTGGTTATATTGAATGTTATGTTTTGACAGTTGTTAAATATTATGTTATTGGGATCGGTTTTGTTCACATTTAAATTATTAAGATTTTCTAAATTATTAACTGTTGTGGAAGTCGACGTTCTGATTGTGGGCGTGTTTTCAATTGAACTTTGAATTTTATTAGCTATATCAAGCTTATTTGTTAGAGACTCGTCGATGTATCCTTCGGCGACAGTTGACGACTTTAATCCACCGTGTCTTTTTAAAGAAGTTATGCCATCACCAGCATCAACAAGAATTGTCGCAGATGATCTGCGAAAACAGTGTCCAGTGTATAATTCAGGAATTGGAAGATTCAAATATCTTATATATTATATTATTATATTGTGTGGAGTTCACCTTCAAAAACAAGCGCAGAAGATGCTCCCTTCCTTTCTTATCTTTTGGTTAATTTTGTTTTTACTATAGAGTGTCCATTGCAATTGTGTGGAATTCAGTTTCAAAAACAAGCGCAGGGAGATACTTCCTTCCTTCCTCATCTTTTTTACTTCATTTTCAGTTTTTACTATACAGTGTATAACTGCAATTGTGTTAAATGTATTTTTAAACAAGCGCAGGCGATGCTGCCTTCATTTTTTATAGATTCGTTGTTAGAGAAGTGGGCGTAAGTGAAGATTTACGAAACTGGTGTACAGGAGCGAATGGATGAATGTTTGTTGCGTGTTGATGAATTTTGGTTGTGAGAAAAGAAAGAGTTCGTATAAAGGAAGTGTTAATGTGGTTGAATCGAGTATCGTGTGTCAGGATGAGAATGTTGACGGGTTCGTGCTACCCCATTTAATAGGATATAGCGAGATGTTATGTATGTATGTATGTAAATATCTTGCTATTTGTTTTCCCATAACTGCAAATTTATTAATACCAACTTTCTGAACTGTACATTTTCCTTTTTGATAATTCAGAAAAAAAATAGAGTTTTGAACATTAGATGGGCGAAGACACGAATATTTTTTTAAAATTTCGTAAAATTGATCTGTTATTGTGAATTTACGCACAATTTTTGTTTTCGTGTCGGGAATTGTAACTAAAACAGCTGAACTCAAATCGTTCAAATGTTATTTTCATTTGGTATAGTTCATGCCTGCGACAGGCACCCATAATTCCCATAATTAACGCGACCTGCAAAAAAATACTTATTTGTAAATATCTATTATGTTTCGATTTATATGAACCATACCTTTGTCAGGAGATAATATTCATCTGGTGCTTCATTAATAAACTTGTTAATATCATTTGTGGTGAAGATTTTTGATTTCTTTAGTTTATAACCGTCAGATTGTCGTTTTAGGAATGCTCTTAATTTTGCATACTTTGCTATATCCACATTTTTATTTATATTGAGAGTAGTTCTCAACATGGAATACTATGTCCATAAAGTTTAAGCTTTGTATAATTTCGATAAAGAACCAAAATAAGCCATGAGCACATTTTCGGAATATGATGTTACGTTTTCATCATTTCGCCAGTCCATAAATAATTTATATGTAACTTCATATTTTTTTCTAGATTTTTCGGGTAATAAATTTAAGGAAGTTATTTTTGCTGCTTCTAAGATATTTGGTGGTATTAAATCAACATTCTCGTCGCTATCACTCTCCATTTTTACCTCACAATATACAAAATATTAAAAGACTATATTATAGGAAGGTTAATTGTAATAAGGACAAACTGAATTTTAATGTTTAATATTATATTCTATGTGCGATCGATTTCGAGACTATGCTCATCTTCGGGCAAACAGCGTCAAAAATGTACAGTTGAAAAGTTAGCAAAAATATTGTAAATACATTGATAAGTAAAAATAATATTATTAAATTTAATTGTGGACAAAAACTGTCAAGTGATGTAGTTGGAACAAGTGTCAGGAGAAGAATCGATCGCACATAGAATATAATATTAAATATTATAAATTCAGTTTGTCCTTATTACAATTAACCTTTCTATAATATAATTATTACAAACTGACATGGAGTCCTTCATTACGAAAATATTAAAAGACGTTTATAAAATCCGAACTGTTATTTAATTTTTGTTACGTTGCTAGGATACTAACTTAGGATTGACAGACATTGAAATGGTAAAATCGGCCGTTGCTAGGATACTTATTTAGAATTTTCAAATATTGGAATGGTGAAAGCAGGACAAATTTATTGTTAAAATATAAATTAAAAAATAATACTGTAGTCGTAGAAAAAGTATAGTGTACAACTCGCATGGAATGTCCATTTCATACTCGTAGGAAATGAGTACCATTCCATGCTGGTTGTACAATATACTATTTTGCACAACCAAGCGTAATTGTCTATTTATTGCGTCTGTTCTATGTTTATAATGATACTGTTTATAGTCCGAGGGCCATAAAGAACACTTTATGGCCCTAGGGCTTTTCGCGCCCAATAAACATTAAACAATTTATGTTAGATACAAATACATTATATTTTATTAATATTTAATGTTATATTACAATTAACACAATTCTCTATTTTAATACCCTCCGTGGAAATCATATTTTATGTACTATCACTTTGACCTCCACTCTTGTAAGATTCAGTAAGTAACACTTTTTTGGCGATTTCAATTTTATTATTTACCAAGTCTTCGACGTAACTCTCAGCAACTTTAGACGACTGCCATCCTCCATGGCGTTACAAAGTTAGAATATCTCCTCTTTCATAAGCAAGTAGCGTTGCTGATGTTCGCCTGAAGCAGTGGCCAGTATAAGCATCAGCTTCAGGAAGTTGCAAAAAACGCGCTATTTTTATAGGAAATGAGCCAAACGAATTTTGTACAACTGGTTGCGTTGAACACTTTCCATTTTTGTAACATTAAAAAAAATCGTTGATGGGTAATATGTTTTGGCCGCAATTTAATATATTTTCTATAAATTTCTACAAAATTTAATGTGTTTTTTTCGTCATTTATTATTGTAAATTTTCTGTCAGTATTTGTTTTAGTTTATCTTATTTATATAATTAAAACTGATTCTGCATCTTCTATGTCTGAAATCAATAACATACACATCTTTGCCCTTCGACATGCTCCTGCCACTCCCGGAATTAAAGCTACCTTTAAAAGAAAAATAATATTAGAGAACGACAAAATGTAACAAATCAAATTCTTACTTGGATCATTAAATATGTTTCATCCGACGCTTCTTTTATAAACTTGTTTATATCTTCTCTACAAAGAATATTAGATTTCTTCGGTTTGAAGCATTTATAATTTCTTTTTAAGAGGCTACTATTTCGACTTACGAGTTTCACAGGGGCGTCAGCGTGCGGTGGCCGATAGCCAGTGGGCTGACCCAACCCCCACTACGTTAGTAACTAGATTGACAGTGATTGGTTACCCCACAACTAAATATTGAATGTTAAAGTTACCGTACGAAATACAAACTGTATGTATTCGAATATTCATCCTGTATGACATTCAGCTTGTGTGGCGTAGGAACTACGTTTTATCGGACGCGTCGAAGTATTATGCGGCGAAGTTGGCTGCCAAGTATTTAGATCCATTTATGGTACATCAACGTATAGCGGCTGATACTTACGTATTGAAGGACATGAA
The DNA here is from genome assembly GCA_947425015.1 of Pterostichus niger. Classification (NCBI taxonomy): domain Eukaryota; kingdom Metazoa; phylum Arthropoda; class Insecta; order Coleoptera; family Carabidae; genus Pterostichus; species Pterostichus niger. The sequence goes on from OX380347.1 coordinate 3,813,677, forward strand.
TGGCACCGTACTCACCGGCAATTGGAATATTAAGGACCTCAAGGCTCATCCTGAGCTTGAACAAGACTCGTCATAATTTAGTCTTATGTCATTTTACGTAGTACTTAAATCTTTTTTTTTCTTCTTCTGTAGAGTTTTCTTATCGGAAATTCTCAAGAAAATTTCCTGGATAAGTAGGGGGAGAGTTGTTACGTTTTTTTGTTTATATTCTCCAGTTTTGTTTTAGTTTCATGCTTTCCGTACTTTTTTGTTGTTGTTTATTTTTCCTTCATCGGCAAATTCCTGAAACTTAGTTATTGATTAGATATTGACCGATTAGATCCTTCAGATACTTAGCTTCACTTTGATTTCGCTCTCATTGTAGTATTTCATTTATAGTAAAACTTAGATTCAGCTTCTCTTTGTCTCATTGTTTTTTGTAGGTTATTCCCATGGTTTGTTTAGCTGTCAGACAATTAGTGGCCGTGCGCCGCGAAGTAGCTCCGCCGGTATTATTGTCTGCTAGGCACGCCTTTTTACCGGCACCATTCAAATTTAGGCGGAGGCTGTCCTTGTCTTTGCGCATCGCTCTCTTTCTTGGCAGAATTTCACAGGTTCGATTTCGAACGCATTGAGTCTTTTTTGTCTTTTTGAACGACGTTGTGCAAAAGTGTGAGAGTGTAATATTGGAAACTGGGCTATTTCATTTATTTTTCGGCAAACCAGTTTGTTTGCGAAATAACCGTGTGGGGATTCTAGAGATAGTGCCATTGAGTGAGTAGTGCATTGGTAGATATTGCACTATTCAGCGGAATTGTTCCGGATTGAGTTTCCGATAGGAAAAGTCACACCTTTTCTACCACTTGAAAGCCGCCCAAGAACTCAGGTAAAGTTTTCAATTCGTTATTGAATCTGCCTTTCTGTCAAGTAAAGTTAGTCCGATCCGTAGTTTTACATGGTCGTAATTACAGTCTCTTGTTTTAGGCTTTTTCTTTTCTGTTATTTTTGACGTTAGCCATTTCTTGTACGTTCGTTTATGTACTTTTCGTTATACGTCTTACGTGTTTACGTATCCTGTGGCTGGTCAGCTGTTCGAGCCATTTTTGCTTCGTTCTGTGTGCCCGTGTTCCGGCATAGAAGTTGTGGGGAGCGCACTCGCTCGCTGGCGTTGCTGAAAGTTCCTGATTCCCGTCACCAAGGAATTAAAGCCCAGCAGCTGAAAAAGAACCACGTGTAGCGGAAGTGATGTTGCGTGACATTCCAATTCCACGTGACTGTCCGCCATCTTGGGAAGTGACGACTCGGACATCCGGTCGGCAGATCGAGTTGTTCCACTGCTGCCACACTCCGATGGCGCCTCAGCGCCACTACAGCTAAGCCACAATTATTTTTTTCCTTATTTATTATTTTGTTTAAGTTTATTGTATTGTTATACTTGGGCTTGTGTGCCTTCTGTTCACGAGATTATTTAAGTTAATGTTTAGCGAGATAATTAAGAGTAGTTACAGATTTGTTTGTGAAAATCCATTTAAGAACATTTTGTTAGAATCATTTAGTCGTGACGTTGTTGTCACCTACGAGGTGTGTCGTTCGTGCAACGTAATAGTTATTAGGGTCTGCGTTTCCGTAATCACGTACGTTCGGTCGCGCCGCGTAAATGTATCATTGGCCAGTGAAACGTCTTACGTCTGCATACGCCGAGTCACTGTTAGCACCATTTTAGGTGTCGACGTTACCGCAGTCCTAGTTGCTACTGTGAACCACAGCGCCCCGCCTTCGTTTATGTCATTATTCGTTCTTATCTTAGGTGGATTTACGATCCAGCTGTCTTGCAAAACCAACTACTGTATCCTGTGTAATTTTCTCGTGAGTTGCTCTAATATATCATTAGTTTTTCGTACTACCATCTTGTTATTGGAATAGTTGACACCTCTCGTAGTCCTGTCCTGGGAAGTATCCCGTACTTTGTCGGCCGTAGTACTTCTGTTGAATCAGTCGCGGCTCAGGCCGGTTTGCGCCCATTCATTTTTGTGATTTATCACCCCTTCTCCGACTCACTCCCATCTTCACTGAGTTTAGCCGCGGTTCAACCGTCCCACCCGGGCTCATCCCCCAGGGAGCGTAAGGTTGATTTATTGTAACACAAGATTTTGCGTTACAACTGGTACAAAGATCTGAAATATTTGTAAAATTTGACAAAGAAATTTAACAATAAAGCACGAGCGTATGACCAAAGAGAAATAACGAAGTAATCGAATTCACAATTCTGACAACAAATGCAGCAGGTTCGCTCCCAACATCAATTCAGGCAACGATAACCGCAAGTTAAGAGGCTACTATTTCGACTTTCGAGTTTCACAGGGGTGCCAGCGTGCGGTGGCTGGTAGCCAGTGGGCTGACCCAACCCCCACTACGTTAGTAACTAGATTCACAGTGATTGGTTACCCCACTACTAAATATTGAATGTTAAAGTTACCGTACGAAATACAAACTGTATGTATTCGAATATCTCTTTTCCCATATTTACATTACATTGTTGGTATAGAAATAGTAAATTTATTTTTATTGGAACAAAAATTATAATTCATTTTCTTGTCTTTTTATTCTTAGATAGACATAATATCACTAACACACACACATATATATATATATATATATATATATATATATATATATATATATATATATATATATATATATATATATATATGTAACTTGAATTCTTGAACTTTAATTCTTTTCCTTTTTTTGTGGTTAATTTATTATCAAAAAAAGGCGATTTTTCAACGCAAATACAAAAATTTTCCAGCAATGAAAAATTAAAAAATCAGAGTTAGCGCACTATTTCTATCCTTTATTTACATAATAGTGAAAAAATTAATAAAATATGTGCTGTTATACAGTCAGGATTTGTTCCAGAAAAATAGCTTATTTTTCGTAACTCTTAAGAACGCAATTAGTTTTGAAAATGTGTTTAACATAATATTCTTATTAATAGCTAGACTTGTCCTTATCATGGAATAATGACTCCAAAAGAAGAAGATTTATAAGTTTTGGACCTTTCAGCAAATTATGCCAAAAGTACAGTTTCTGAATAATTATTAACAATATTTTTCTGATCGCACAACTTTAAAAATTCTTTATAGGCCTTTTCATATAAAATTTTAGACTTCCTCGGCAATAAGTCTTGTTCTGCCCTTTTTGCTTCATATTCAATTTCTTCTGGTACACTATTTTTATTATTTTCACTCATCTTGGTTTAAATGAATAACAGTTACTATATTTTTCACATTGTTGTTTCTGATTTTGTTTCATTACTGTAGCAACTTATTAAAAGATAGCCGACTGTGTTTTCTAATTTGATTCGAAACATAAATTTTGCTTCCATTAAAATATGAAGAAAATATTTAAAAAGAATTGTTTAGGTTGTGCAAAACACATTGTATGTATTACGGGCGAAATATTTCTGGCCTTCAGTGCAATTAAAACCCTCCGCTTCGCGTCGGGTTTTAAACTTTGCTCCTCGGGCCAGAATCTGTATTATTTCACCCTTAATACACAAATAGCTATTACAGATCACATTCAAAGGTAAATACATATTTGGAAAAGTACGATAAATTTTGAATAATATATTAAGTATAGAAAACATATGATAATAATTAAGGTAGTGCAATATTAACAGTTTTTTTAAAGCTATTCAGAGAAAACAATATGACTAAACTTAGTTTCATAAGTGGTATACATAATTCTGTTTGACGGTAAGTTTTTAAAATTATTTGTATTTGTTAAGGGAAGTAGAAACTGATTTTTTTATCTAGTTATTTTATATGGTGTATAGATATTATAACATATTATTAAATAATTTATATAAAATATCATGTTATGTTATATTCTGCAAAGTTGTCATATTGAAGTGCTCTAGTCTCCTGAAATAACATGAAATGTTAATCTTGAATACATAGCAGCGAATTCACGAATCTTTTCTGAACATTTTCAATTAAGGAAATATATTTTGTGTAAAAAGGGTTCCAAATGACAGAACTTCTAACAAGAGAATTATATAAACATTTTATTGATTCTAATTTTTTTAAGTGTTTAGTGTATCTTATAAGAAAACCAAGAGTACCGAAGGAATAATTTACTATATTTTCTATATGTTGATTAAACAAAAGTTTTGAATAAAAAATAACGCCTAGGTTCTTGATCACGGATTTGATCTGTAAAGGTGTTCTGTTAATAGCATAATTGAAAGAAATAACTTCATGGTTTCTAGTGAAATTCAAGACATAACACTTAGAGATATTGAGATCCAGATGATTTATTAAACAATATTCATGTAAATTGTTAAGGTCGTCCTGTAACATAATGTAGTTGTCAAAATTAGTTACAGTATTCAACAGCTTGAAGTCATCAGCATATAAAGTAAACTGCGAGTTTACAAAACAGTTGCAAATGTCATTAATAAATAGATTGAAGAGCAAAGGGCCTATATGAGACCCTTGTGGAACACCGGCAGAAACCGAAATTATTCTAGATTTGAAACCATTACAACAGAGCAATTGCGATTTATTAGTCGATTCAGCGTAATAAGTACCTGTGAATTTCCAATACTCTTAGTTTAAATATCAACGTAGGATGGTGGACCCGATCAAATGCCTTGGTAAAATATGTATATACGACATCAACTTGGGTTTTATTATCCATATTTGAACTAAGACATTCGGTAAATGGAACTAAATTTGTTAAAAGTATTATGATCTGCGATTATTATAATTATAAAAATACTTAATATTGAAAAAAATTCAGCGTATGAAGTGGTATTTTGCTTGGAAACTACAATAAAACCGATTAACAATAATATTTAAGAAATTAGATAACTTAATAACATTTATTTGTCTATTTTAATTCCTTTTTAATATGCAGAATAGTAAATTATTATTATTTTTATATTAGTTGGATATCAGGCTTTAATTGAAATTAAAAAGTTAAAATGAACTATTAATTTTTAAAATTTTTAATAACCTAAGAAAGCGACGTTTCGGCCAATATTTGCGCCATTATCAAGCAATTTTAGTAACGTAGTAACTATGTGACTCTTGAAGTGTATACCTCAAAAAGTTTTTTATTTTTTAATTCTTCAATTTACTCAATTTATGTTACCCTTGATTGTACAATTTAAATTGTTAATTGTCAATTCATACTAAAATAGCTTGATAATGGCCCATATATTGACCGACACGTCGCCTTCTTAGGTTAATAAAAAGGTTTAAACAATAAATAATTAATTTTCCCTTTTTAATTCCAATTAAAGCCTGAAATCCAACTCATAAAAAAAATTAAAAAATTTATTTGTCTAGTTTATGTATAAAATAATATATACTATTTTTTCACAACCTGAGTAATATTAAAAACGAAAAATTCATTAGAACGCATAGATAAGTTGAAGTCTTCCAAATTATTACCAATGCACTGATTATTTTCTCTAGATGTTGCTACTTTGTTTTCGAGTATCCCACAAGAGCTTGTTCTTAACTGTACCAAGTCCAGGTAAAATGGAATCACCATGTATACATTTATATATATATATATATATATATATATATATATATATATATATAAATTATAACGTTAAACAAATTAACTTTGTTTTTAAAAAGTATTTATTTTACTTTAGACGTTCCTACTTGTACAAATTCTGAGCTAAGACTAACTTAAAACATACAATAATATTTCATGGCTAAACTACAACTACGTATAATGTAATATGATAATTCTACATAAAGTCACGTTCTTAAATATTAACTGTCTATGTCAGCACTATTCCACCCTATAACTCCTCCCTTATCAGAAAGGAGCACCTCCTGGTAGCTCAATTTGTTCTTCTTCCGGTTTTGAGTTGATGGTTGGTTTCCTTAGTTTCCTGGTTTTTATCCATTTTATTAGGAAGTACAGTCCAATTATTATTATTAACAAATATAATAAAACAGTCCATACACTTGGCACATGGATGTTGATGGCTTCTTCTTGAATAGTTACTATAGGATTTAATGAAATGTCTTCTAGTTTCACAGGGTTTAGGTTTATTGAAAAATTTGTTAATGTCGAAGTTTTAAGTGCGAAATTTAGTTTTGGTAAAATTATTGGTTGCCCTTGTTCTTTATTCAAAAATATTAATTTTTGTTGGTTGTATATTATTTCACAATTTTTATCATTTTTTATTAAATAGATTCCGCGCAAAGTTTTGATATTTATTTCATCTAAACACTTAAGCGTTATTTTATCTTCGTGAAGGAATATTAACAAATATTTATTAATTTCCGGAATTACTTCGATATGGTTTTCTTTTATGTTAATTTTAGAATAGTGACACTGGGTAGAGGACTGTTGTTGTAAGATTTCTTGTTCACATGATGACTGATGGTGGTTGTAGAATTTATTGGGGCACTGATAAACTTTGGTTGCAGTACATATGTCATTTAGAGGCATTATTTCAGTATTAGATTTTAGAAAATATCTTGCACTAGGGATAATCGTTACAAATTCTGAATCGTATATTGTTGGTATAGGGTACAAGTAAAACAGTTCAAAGTTCTTTTCAAAGTTAATGGGAATTGAAATTAAGTAAATTATTTGGGATAGTTCAACATTACAGTCTACTTTTAGTAGTGATTCAAATTCTAAAATATTCTCGGAGTTTGGTTCAAAAGGTAATTGGGATTTATAATGTTTAGAGATTTTTTGTAATTCAGATAATAATTCATTTGGATGTATTATACTGGGGTGTAATGTTCTCAATTTACAAAAGGTAATGGAATTTTCGATATCTTGTAGGATATCTAGGATCGAGTTGTATAGGATTATTAATTGATCGTAAATAGTTTTTGCAAAAAGAATATCTTGAATATGCATGTTATTTATTATTTTACTGAGTTGTAGTATTTTGGATTTCAGAATAGATTCATTATGTTGTATGTCCAAAATGGTATTATTAAAATTTGTTATAATTTGGTGGTTTACCGAGTATGCCAGTTTTAATTGGTTTTCTAAATTGTGTTCATTCTTTTGCATGTGATTTAATATTTTGTCATATCTCTTACCGTCTTCTGCATCTAAGTTGCCAGTAACGGCTTTGAAAACTGATCCCAATCCATCTATTAAGCCTCTTTTGTTTCTATTTTTATTTGTATGAAATTCTATATTATCAATTTTGTTATTAATGTTCGTACGAATAAATTGTATTATTTTCACATAATTGTCAAGTTCATGTAAATATTTAGAGTTATTAGATATCGTTGTCTTTAGGTCATTATATTGGTTGTTTAGGTTGTCATATTGTTCGAAAAGGGGTTTGAGGTTGTAGTAGTGGATAAGTGTGTGTGTTGTTTTTTCTAATTTAGCCGGTCCCTGTCTAATAGGTAGTAATCCAATATTTTCGGTTATGTTTTTGATGATCGATCCTTGTCCAAATGTGAACAGCCTGGAAGAGTATTAAATTTATAAGTCTTTTGTCTAGGACGTTTTATATTAGAGAGATGGATTTTTTCCATTGTGTTCCCGTGTTTAGTTTCTAATTTGGCAGTTTTTAAATTTTTATTAATTGATTTTAATTTTTCGGATTTAAATTTATTTTTTGTTTTCTGTTGTTTTTGTTTATTTTTTACGAAAATTTCTTTAGGAATTTTTGGTAATTCTTCTCTGGTTTCATTACGTTTACTAATTATTTTTTCTTTATTTTGCAAAATTTTGTTATTAATAGTTTGATATAAAATTTTTGTTTTATTTCTATGATTTTCCATGTAGTTATTAACAAGCTGTTTATCAATATCTATATTGAAGGGGGAATTTATTTCCAGGTGACCGGATATGATTTCTGATGGTTTTATTTTCGTAACAGAGTGAATTGTATTATTGTATGCTAAAAGAGCATAGTTTACTTTAGCTTCAATTGTTTCTTTCGAAAATTCTGCCTGATTGTTGAACAATCTAATGTGTTCTATGAGAGTCGAGTGGAAACGTTCTATTATTCCGTTAGATTGAGGATTTTGTGAACTAATGAAGTGGGTGTGAATTTTGTGTATGTCTAAAAGTTCTTTAACTACTGAGTTTCTAAATTCTAGTCCGTTATCAAAAATTATTTGCTCCGGTATTCCATGGTGCGTGAAATGTTTTATTAAGTTATTAGCTACTTCGATACCTTGTCCGGAATTAAGTTTATATGCTTGTGCGAATTTGGAAAATGAGTCAACTACTGTTAAAAATTTAGAGTTTTCTAGTGTTATCGTATCTACATGCACAATTTCAAAGGGTTTTGTTGCTGTCGGTGTTATATTAAATTTTAAATTTAGGGGTTTTCTGTCATATTTCGTAAGTTGACATGTTTCACAGTTAATGCGTGCCTCTGTTTCGTCATTACCTCTGTGGTTTGTTTTTCCCGTGTGGTAGTTATTTATGATTTCTAGTATTTCTTCTTCGTTAGTGACGTCTGTAAGATATTGTGTGCATTTAACCATGTGTATTTGTGAATGTGTGAAATATTTTTGGAGAACTAGAGATAATTTTTCATATAATTCGTCTTCAAAATATAAATAATATTTAACTTTTGGTACTATATACTCTTTAAGGAATTGAATCATTTCTTTTTCGTAGTTTGATTTTGAAAATTGTACCAGCATTCTTTGTTTTGTGTTCTCGAAAAGTTTCAGAATTTTTGGTGGATTAGGGTTGAACTCTACTTCAGATATGATTATCTGATTTTTTCCGAAATTAACAGGGTATTCAGCAATAGGTATGCCGATTACTGGGTTCTCTTGATTAGAATGAACAGTGACGTCACTATCGTTATCGTTGTGATGTTCGTTGTTTACATTTACAGTTTGAATATCATCCCCCACTTCGACAACTAAAGATTGATTATCATCTTGATTATTAGAGTTTGTATTACTTAATTCTTTATTAAAATTATCCATGAATTTTTGAAAATGGTTAATGTTTTCGTCTGAATCGTTTGTATTAATTTCTATGCGTGGGAGTGTACTATCTGGTAAGGTAAAGATTGTAATTAGTATATTTGTTTTGTCGAAGATATATTCGAGCATTGATTTAACATCGTTCCAGTTTAGTTGGTCGCGTCCGCAAACAATTCTGGGTAAACTTAGGTTTTGTATTTTATTTGTTAAGCAAAAGCTTCTTAATTGTAGTAGTGTATAAAAAATGTCTTGTTTTGTTGGTTTATTGTAGTAATTTTCTTTTGTTATTAGATATATTATAAAACGGTTATTTTCTTTAAGATGAATTAAATTATGAAGTTGAGGGTTCTGAGATTTTAGTTTGTCAATATTTTGAAATTTGTTTTTAAATTGTTTAGCAATTCCTTTTGACATTTGTAAGTCCTTGCTGACGCAATGTGCGAGACTGTTGTCTGATGGTGCATTAAATAAGTTCCCAACTACTTCGATGATATTTGTGTGGGTCGGTTTGTCTGTTTGTTTTTTCGTTAGGTAGTCTTGGTATTGTGCTAGGACAGATTCGCTTTCGTACTGTTTTAATAAATTTTGAATTTTGTCATCGGGTTCTCGCGGAATTCGGCTTAGGGCGTCTGCATTTGCATTTAATTTTCCTTTTTTGTAAATAATATCGTAATCATATTCTTCGAGTTTCAATCTCCAACGTATTAATTTTTGGCTACAATCCTTAAGGGAAAACAGCCACTGTAATGGTCTGTGATCAGTGCAAATTGAAAACTTTCTTCTTCTTTCTTCTAGTGAATAAATTTCAAGTGCACAAAATGTTTGACGTATTTATTATAAAATAAGAAAAATACATTATATTGCTACTATAATTTTAACAAATTATTTATTTATAAATTTACAAGAAATGTTCGAATAAGTTTCTATTTACTGCTAAGCAATGCCCTAACCGATCATAAAATGCTTGGCGCACATTACTTAATTGTACAGTTTGAGATAGTTTATTTTTTAAAGTGTTATTCAGTACTTGCTTTTGAATAAATCAAGTTAAGAGTGTTTAGTGTTGATTTATTTGTCGTGATATTGTGTCACCTTCACGATGTGTCGCTTGTGCGACGTGATAGTCACTGGATTTGCTATTTTTAAATCACGTTCAGTTGGTCGTGTCGCATAATACGCATCGTTGGCTAGCGAATTGTCATACGTTGGTTTACGCCATTTTGATTCAATAGCATTTAGATGTTTAACATAGTTCTAATCACTACTGTGTGACAGAGCGCCCCACCTTTGGTTATTTTTTTTTTATTTGTTGGCATTTTTTGTTTGTTTTACCTTGATGGAATTTCCGGTACAAAATTTCATTTTGATTTAAGTTATTACTTCCACTATAATACAAACTTTGATTTATTAATATATTTGTCCATTCATTTCACTAGACGGCTATTAATTTTTACGCACCTTCTTCTCACCTGTTTCCTGTGAAGTATCCAGATTTTAACGATCGATGTACTTCTGTTAAACCGTTTTCGGCTCAGGCCGGCTGGTGCCCATTTTTGATATTTTTAATAGCAATTGCAACTCAATAAAGATTTATTCAGTATAAAGTAAATATATTTTTATCGTCTTACTAATTCAAAAACTTTCATACTGGGCACTAATCAAAATGTAAAATTTCGTTGTGAGCTATTATAAGGAAAGAGGTTTTAGAAGCTACACAGGAGATATTGGTAACATAGTGTAGTATAATGATTCATTTAAATGCAAATTCTCTGTCGAGATTAAAGCAATAATAAAAGTAATGAGTTTCCACAGAACCGAGATTCTTACAGTAAATTGAATACAATACCAAAGATCTCATTCTAAGATACTAACGAAAAGATCTTTTTACTGCCACAGATTTAAGAAGAGTCATTGAAGATATTGTCTTTTTATCTTTGAATGCAGCTTATTTGTATTTTCTTAATCTTAGTTTATAGTTATTGTGGCTCTAGGCTAGATAAACTATCGTATTTCCAAAGAATTGAGAGCTGAAATGACATAAATACAGCAACGGAAATTGCTCTTGTTTGTAGAAAACATTAAATTTGAGTTGAAATACTAATTGCTACTCTTATTTCCAACTGCTTCATCTAAAGTGGAGCTTGTAATTTTAGACCAACATAAGGCATTTTATATAGCTTTCTTAAAAATCCTTATCTAATAATACCAAAATATTTTACAATAATGCATCTGCATGCACATAGAACTTAAAAAGTATAATATTTTTATTTTGTGTTACAATTATTAGTAATGCAGGTTGATAATATGACTGTAATTTATAATGATTTTTAAAATATTGGTAACTTATTTATTATTACGTTCCCGTCTGTCTATTTTGTCCGGTCATCACTAAAGTATGATAGATTATTTTTACGCTAACAAAATTTTAGACGTCTGAAAATTATTTATTTCTGTCTTCATATGTGTTTTTATTTGGTATACACCTTATTTATTAACGGAAATTTGAGCGTACAGAATATTCAAAGAAATAAAATTTGACAAAATGATATTACATAGAAATTTATTGTACTTGTTAGTTGTTGAAATATAGCTTCATATTAATCTCACTAGCATAAGTATTAGAAAATGAATTATTTATTTTTTTATATGTAGGAAATGAAAATGATTTTAGATCAATAAACTATTGTAAACATTTATAACTAATTGTTTATTATCGAACGTTTCAAATCATGTACTGAGTTCATCTACTCTACTCCAGCCATACAAAAAAGACAATACAAAAATGCATTAAGCTGAAACACAGCGATTGTAAAAAAAAATCGGTTAAAAGCACATATAGAATCAATACATTTTAAGGCAAAATTATTGTGTTACAATATACTAGAAACAGAATTATAAATCTAAAGAACAACAAAAGGTTAAATATTTTGGTATATTATTCTTCAAATTGTTAACGAACTGATTAAAAACGTCCAGAGCTATTTTTTTTGTATGAAGTATGTTTGAAAACTGATACAGTTCATATACATAATAAAAGAGATTAAATGAATATAAATGAGGCACTTAAACTTGGAGCTGTTTCTGTGTGTAATGTTTATGCTCAATTGCAGGACACATTTTCATTTAAAAATATATTATTATTTTAAATGTAAGATAATTTTCAAAGCAAATTTATTGATAGGCGTATGATATTTCAAACATAAAATAAAATTCACTGGATTTTGTTGTGTGTCAAAAATTAACACTGTTCTGTAAAGTAGCCCATTTACTTAATTTAATATTTAAATTATCATTTGCAAAACTTAGCACGAATCTACACAAACATCTTCTACTTCTGCACTTTTTATTGTATGCCTTCGTTAAAGATTTTCACGTATCTAATTTCGTCAACATCGCATCGACTTATCTTATCCTGATATGTAAAATAGCGGGTTCCCAATGAATGCTGGGTATCCGGTTTTTTACTCTGGTCCGACAGACAAGACAGAAGCACCAGGACTCTCGTTATCAAGATTGTTTCCTTACAGGGGGAAATAAGGTTACAGATAACGAAAGAACCCAGTTTTTTGCCAAGAATGGTTTTCAAATAATATTATTCGTGTATGACTTATATATATATATATATATATATATATATATATATATATATATATATATATATATATATATATATATATATATAGTGGCTTAACACCCCAAGTGGGGTTGCGCCGCTCCTTCTGGAGCTCTCTAGATCCTTTACATTTTAGGGAGGATCAGTCCCTTAATTTTCCTTTTCAAATTTTCTTACTTATACTTCTCCATAATTTCCTATCATTTGTTTTCGTCTTCCAATTTGTGATTCCAGCATTGTGAAGGTCCTCCTTTACTTCATTCAGCCATGTTGACCGTGGTCTTCCTCTTCTCTTTGATCCAGGGTCCCATTGCAGTATGGAGTGTATCATTTCTTCTGTTCCAGCTCTCCATATGTGGCCTAACCATTTTACCCTTTGCTGTTTAATTTTTTTAACTATGTCTTCCCCATCAATTTCTTGTAATAGTTCATAGTTCATTCGTATCCGGTATTCATTTGAGTCCACTTTGATTGGGCCTAGTATATCTCTTAATATTTTTCTCTCTATTATTCTTAGTTGTTCTTCTTCTTTTTTTGTTATTGTTAATGTTTCTGCGTCGTACATCAATACTGGCCTTATTATTGTGTTGTAAATTTTCATCTTTGTCGTTCTTGTTAGTAATTTACTTTTTAAAAGCTTTCTGTGCATGTGATATGCTTTATTTGTTGCAAATAATTTTTCCTTTATTTCTGCTTCTCTGTCCCCTTTGTTCGTTATCATTACACCTAAATATTTATATTTGTCTACTTCTTCGAATGCTATCCCTCCAATTTTTATTATTTCTCCTTGTGTTTGTTTTCCATATCTCATTATTTTTGTTTTATTTGCATTTATTTTTAATCCCACTTTTTCTCCTTCTGTAACTATTTCCTGTACCATTTCTTCCATTATTTCTCTTCTTTTTGTAATTAGCACTACATCGTCAGCATACGCTATTATTTGTCCACCGTTTATTCTTATTGATCTATTGTTTATTTTCCTGGTTACATATTCTAGAGTTAAATTGAACAATGTAGCTGAGAGTGAATCGCCTTGTCTTACACCTCTGTTTACTAAGAATTCGCTTGTGTCTCCTTTTCTGGTTTTTACGCATATTTTTGATTTCTCCATGGTCATTTTTATTAATCTTCTTAATTTTGGTTCCACTTCTAATTCTTTTAGTATTTCTATTAATTTCCCTCTTTTCACCGAGTCGAAGGCTTGCTGGAAGTCAATAAATAGTATATCTAAATTTATTTTGGCTCTATGTACTTTTTCTAGAATTTGCTTTAACGTATGGATAGCATCTATTGTAGATTTTCCTTGTAGGAATCCACATTGGTATTGTCCGATTTTATGTCTTGTTGATGATGCCAGTCTTTTTTGTATAATTGTCGCTAGTATCTTATATGCGTTATTTAATAATGTTATACCTCTGTAGTTTTTACATTCCATTGGATCTCCTTTTTTGTGTATTGTTATCATCCGCCCTACTTCCCAGTCCTTCGGCATTTGTTCTTCCTTCCATATTTTAATTATTAGTGCGTGTAATTGTTCGTATAATACCTCACCGCCATACTTTATAAGTTCCATGTCTATCCCATCCACTCCTGGTGCCTTTCCATTTTTGCTATTTTTTATTACATTTTTTATTTCTTCTAGTGTTGGTTCTCTTACATTTTGCTCTTCATTTTTATCTTCTTTTATCTCTTCCTTCTCATTTTCACTCTCATCAGTTTTTGTTTCAGTTAGTAGTTCCTTGAAGTAGTTTTCCCAAACTAGCTTCATTTCTGGTTCATTTTCGGTAATTTTTCCATTTTTATCTCTCATATTGTTTGCTTCCACATTATGTTTGTGTTGTTGCTTCTTGATTCTTTGATAGAATTGTTTTGTATTTCTATTTTTTCTTTCATCTTCTATTCGTATTACACTTTCCTCTATCCATTCTCTTTTATTTTGTCTTATCATTCTCTTACACTCTTTTCTTAATTTCTCATATTCGTCTTTATATTTTTCGTTCTTTGTTTGTATCCATTTATTTCTTGCTTTAGCTTTTTTCGCAGATATTTCCTTGCATTCTTCATTGAACCATTCTTTTTTGGGTTCTTTTTCTTGACTTCCCAACTTTTCTTTTGCTGCTTGCATTATGCTTGATTTTATTTTATTCCAGTCGTTGTCTATGTTTTCTTCGATCTTCTCTTTATGTGATAGTTTCTCATCTACCATTATTACGTATTCCTTTCTTTTTTCTTCGTTGTTCAACTTTCTTTTGTTCCATGTTGTAATTTTGTTTGTGGTCTTTGCCGCTCTTCTTATTTTCTGTTTTACCGTGGCAGTTACCATGTAATGATCGGTATCAGCACAGGCGCCTCTGTACGTTCGTACGTCGCTTATTGATGTTTGTTTTCTTTTGTTTATTAATATGTGATCTATTTGTGTGAAATTTTTTTGATCTGGTGACACCCATGTTGCCTTGTGTTGCCATTTGTGTTCATGTCTTGTGCTGCTTATAATCATATTGGTTTTTACTGCAAAATTGCATAACCTTTGACCGTTATTGTTTGAATTATTATGTATTGTGTGCTTGCCTGCTACTTCGCTAATGTAGTTTTCTTTTCCAACTTGAGCATTCATGTCTCCTATTACCATTATTATATCCTCCTTAGCTATGTCTTCTATTTCGCTTTCCATAGTGTCATAGAATTTCTCTTTTTCTTCACTATTTGCGTTTTCAGTTGGGGCGTAGGCATTTATCAGCGTTATGTTAAATGGTTTTGCAGCTATTCGTAGATATGCCAGCCTTTCGTTTATCGGTTTAAATAGAATTATATTTTCCTTCATTTCCCTCATTACCATGAAGGCTACTCCGTATTGCCCTTGTTTTTTATCGCCTGAGTATAGCAGCGTAAAGTTTTTATTGTTTATCTGTCCGTCTCCTTTCCATCTCGTTTCTTGTAATGCCGCTATTTGTATTCTATATTTTTCTAGTTCTAAGTTAACTTCTATCATTTTTCCTGCTGTTAATAAGGTTCTTATATTCCACGTACTAATCCTAATATGTTTATTGCTTTTATGTTTCCGTTTCGTTTGCGCCTTTGTTTCCTGTTGTGTGCTCTCGTGTTTTTCTAATCGTTTTTTGACA
This sequence comes from Pterostichus niger, assembly GCA_947425015.1. NCBI lineage: Eukaryota > Metazoa > Arthropoda > Insecta > Coleoptera > Carabidae > Pterostichus > Pterostichus niger. Next base: position 3,829,357 of record OX380347.1, read on the forward strand.
CATAACCTTTTTTAAGGTTATTTGTGTCTGTACACCACACGTACCATTCATTGTCTATTTTGAGTTTTCTGTATCCCATTTTTATATTGATATTTTTCTCTTTTTCTTCCTTTGCTCGTTTTATTATTTCTTTTTGAATTCTCAGATCTTCTCTTGTTAAATCATTATCTATAAATATTTTTGTACCTATCAGCTTATTTTTTTCCTTCATGATGTTCCTTTTATTTTCCCAAGTGTCTATCGTTGCTACAGTATGTTGCCAGTCTTCATTTCTCCCAACCTTGTAAGTATTTGTGACTTTAATTTCCACTCCCAACTTGTTCAACAGGAACTTTTCTATCTCTTTATTGTTATTTTCCAGTTTTGCTCCTTTGATGATAATGTTATTTCTTTTCTTAAGTTTTACTCTTTTTTCTTCTGCTTTTTCTAGTTCTTCGATCCTATTCTCTAAGTTCTGTACCTTTTTTTCCATTTTCTTTTCGTTTTGTTTTAGTTCATTTATTTCTTCCTTTTGTAGCTTGATAATACCTTCTAATTTATTGCTTAATTGTAGTATTTCATTTTTTGTTTCTTGCCTCGCTGTTTCTATATTCTTATTCATTTCTCTTAAAAATACCATTATTTGCTCATCTGTATTTTCCATCTCCTTCCTTTTTCTTACTGGGGATCTTTCGGTTCTTCTGCTTTTTACGAATACATTTGACCCGTCAATACTGTTGCTTCTTTGCTTTTCTTTTTCTTCGGTTCCATTTCCTTTATTTGACATTATATGCTGATTTATCTAATTTTATCTAAAAATATATTTATTACACTTGCAATCTTATTAATTAACCTAAACTTAATGATATAAACTACTAATTTTAAGGGTGTTTATTAATATAAGTATTCTAAGTATCTTCTTCCGCACCGCAGCTTGATTTCTGATGTTTATTACCCCTCTAGTTGGTTGACCCCTCTAGCGGCCGTGTACTTCGGGTTGCTTCTCCGATAAATTTGAAACGTGACGTATTGCGATTTATATTGAGTTAAGTTTTGGCAATTTTTCCTTAATCTAATTTGTCTCTACAAAGGATACTTTTGCAATAGCTGACTTTCTGCTCTGTACTTGTTGTCTGTGACCTATCGATTTATGTTTAGTGCGTGCTGATAATACTGATAATATTTCAGGTTAATCAGCCTGCACTCCCCGTTTAGCAGAACTCTCCTCTACTCCTTTTCTCCCTGAGATTGACTTCAATTGTAACTCTTCTTAATCACTCTTGCTTCGTCCTGGATTAATTTTCTTGTAAAAAAATCAACTTGTTTTCGAATTTATCAAAAGAAATCAAACAATTACAATTGTGACACTTGTGACCTTCACAACATATATATATATATATATATATATATAGTGTTATCGAGTCGGCCTGTGGAACTTGAGAACCCTGGTATCTTTGGGGGCCATGATTTGACGGCTGGTAACCGAACTTCGCGCGAAAAAAATATATCACTTACCGAAATCTGCTTAGGCAGAGTGCCACACCCAGTAATGAGTAAAAGGCGTGATGATATATTAATTTTTTATTTTATTTTATTTATACAGGCTGTTAATTAAAAATCTGGCCATGGGCGTATAACATGGGAAATCAGTTTTTCCTTGCGCGTTGCTTCCCAATTGATTGTAGACAAAAATGCTTCTAATAAAAGTTGTAGAGCTTAAAATTCTGCATGTAAGTCACTAATCAGATTTTATTTGTGGCATTTCATAACCGAGAAAATAAATTTTAAATTTTTTTGAAAATTGCTTATTTGTATCGATAGCCATGGAACTCAAACAAAATTACAAGTAATTGTATGACATTGTAACTGTCAAAAATTTTGTTTCATTTCCAAGGCTAACCCGATTTTTGAGCTAATTTTTAATATTTCATATTAATTTCTGCCGTTATAGGGCATGTAAAATTAATTCTGTTTATTAATTCTGATGTAGAATTTTATGCGCTACAACTCTTATTTGAAGCTTTTTTACCTAAAATAATTAGGGATGCAGAAAATTAAGAAAGTATGATTTAGCATGTTAAAGTCCTATGTTCAGGTGTCGCGGTCAACACCCTGTATATATAAATATATATATCCATAGCTTACTGCACATTAATATTAAAAATTAAAAATTATTTAAATTTCAATTGAATTTGTCTCAATATTTTTATTATGTCAGTGTGGTGTTTTGGAGCTGGTAGCAGGAAGGGAATTATATTTATTTAAGAGTAGATTTATATTTATTTTATATTTTTATATTATTGACAAAACTCCCTAAATACATATATACTAGTCAAACGCCGATAACCAACTGTCGGGTCAACTGCTAGCAAATAAATGTAATAAAACTAAACATGTCTTAATAAGCAGTGACATTTAATTCAACATATTACACACCTCCCTTCTAGTAAAAATTCATTTCAGATTAGGTCTTGGATCGTTTGTCTAACAACTAAAATAAATGCACGAAAAATCATGATTAAATTTTTGTTATTTTATTATCTGGAAGATAAAAGTTATACAGATCAACTTTATTTTGAAACATTTAAATTATTTTAAAATGTTAGTAGAGAAGTAAGACATAAGGATAAATCTTGAATGTATTTAAAATGGTTTGTCTGCTATTGGAATAGAACCAGGTTTATCAAATTCACTCTCCGACTCGATACGAATGTGGCACCCACCCCTTTATCAAAAGAATAGTTAGTAATTGAGAAATCATTTAGACGGCTCTATAGTTTTGATTTAAAGATTATTCAGAAACTTAATTTATAAACTTTCTTCTTATATCTGCCATGAATTTGATACGTCGCGACATAATTAACGTTAATATTTCTTGAATACATCTCAGTTGTGAAGAGATTTCGAAGTTTGCCGTTAGAATATTAGACGGCGGTATTAGCACTCATACTAGTAGTATTCTTCCGTGTTTAAGTCATTGGGACGGTAGGTTCCCTTTGACATTGCAGAACGACATTAGAATAAAATAAATAAAAGCATATACCTGATCGCTACATATATTCGTTTAAAAAATCTAAACGGCGGTCATTTTCGTTATAAAATTCAGACAAAAATCTCGAATCCAAATGAATTTTTAAAGAAATCACAAAATTATTTGCATTTCACATAAACTTCGCATTTTAGATTTAATAGTTATTTTTTTTAAATTATAATTATTGTAAATATTACAAATATTAATTTTTATGTTATGAAGATAATAAATGGATTTTTGTATTGTTTACAATTATAATTTTAAGTATTAATACATTAAAAATACTTCTCAAATCAGTGGTACTTAAGTTAAATTGTTTATATGTTTATATATATATATATATATTCAAAAAATATATAGCAAAACATATTGTCCGTCAGTACGGTGGTGTGGATAGCAATATGGAATTCGAATCCGGAGATCCCGAGTTCGAATCTCACCCAAGCTAAAAATTACCACACTGCGGCTCGGTGAGTGCGGACCCTGTACTGTAATTGGGATTAAATTCCTGTTGTACCAATACTTAATTGTTCAATAAAGTGATAATATATTTATTGGACCATAAATTATTTATATTACTAAAATTAAAATATATGGTCGGGTATCAAATTGACGATCTTTCTTATAGATACGTACTAAAATCAAAATAACAGGTTATTGATTATCTAAAAGCTAATGACTCCTGAGTATTAAAATTTAAAAAACAACTTGATTGTCGGACAGATGTGATTTGTCAAAAAACTTATTTCCCATATTAAAAACAATTAACATAAATCTGTACAATGTGTAGACAGTTGAAAAATATCTGAATTTCAATGAATTTAAGTTTTATATAAAGAATTACCTTTTTTGAAAATTGTTTTTACTCCAATGAAGAATATCAACGATATTGCTGATCGTGGCACTAGTCTTTAAAACGAAGATTAATTGTAATTATAAATATAATTTTTTTAAATTTAAATTAGACATGTCACATATGCAAAGTGATGAAATTAATATTTTTACTTAATTCTAGGGCGAAACAGTCATGCGACATGTTATATCTCAATTAGTTGAAACGTATTAGACTGTAGATTTAATAACCTAGTTTAATACCTGCAGTTGATAACTAACTTTCAACACCTTAAAAGTTACGATTAATGGTTCTCAATATAATTGCAAAATAAAAAATTTATAACCGCAATATTTCTTAGAATAATTAATTCTTATCAGCCACAAATGTAGTAGATATTGTTCCGTCTCATTTTAATTTCTACTGAATCGTGCGCGGAACTATTCGTGTTAGAGACAAAATTCTGAAATACATATTTTTTTAAAGTAAGCAAATAATTTTTTTATGCTTAATATTCTATATAACAGAGAAGAATGGTCAAAACCGCAAGTAAATTTTTAAAAAATAATATTTTTGGTCTATAAACCATTTTAACAATTTTAATCTATTTATGACTACGTAACAAAATGTGCAGATAACAATAAATTAGATGAGCGAGCGAATAACCATTTTATTTTATTTTAGATTTATGATCCCCACTTGTCCGGAATAAAATTTGTAAAAACTGGCTGCCCTTAAAATTTGGACGGCAATTTAAAATCCCTTGTATGGTTCGGTTTGCCACATATTATTTTATAGGTGGTAAGATATTCTAATATTTTAATTAGGTTGAAATGCGGTAGTTCAATATAGAAAGCTGCTATTTAAAAGACTAATTGAAAGACCTGTTTGGTACACGTTTAAATTTTCCATTTATAAAATAATCATATTAATCTGTCTGATTTTAGTTACATACATAACCCACGATATCACAATCATAATTCGCGACATTGTAGGTCACTATCGCGAGATGCGTCGATAAAGTAGTGACGCAGAAGTGAAAAAATAACCATTTGGTTGAAATCCATTTTTTGTTGGCGAGTAATTCGACTTCCGGTGGAGGACGGCAGCGGGGCAGTAGAGGGCGGTTACGCGATACACGGAACCGACTTGTGCGCATTTGAATAACTTTTTTGGTTTATTTATGGGCCACCATCACCGACCCAGTTCATTGATGCGCTTAATCCTGTCAGAAACTTTTTATACATGCTGATTTAACCCCTGATAGCTTCCTAGTAGAATTTTATCGCAATTAAATTTCTTTAATTATGAAGAAAATTGTTTTTATTTTAAAACAAATAAGTATACATTGCGACAAAAATTAAGCATCTTTGATGAAGAATTGTTTTTGTGATAAGAAATAGGATATTTGATGCTAAACAAATGTGTTACAGACTAAATACTTAGTTTCGCTTGACAGCAATAAACCAAGTTAGCATTGGTGTACTCCAGTAAGACTGTTCCATTATATACTATTCAGATGTACAAATTAAGTCGTTCATCATAAGCGAATGTTAGGCTCAAGTTTTACAATTGCGCAGCATTAAACATTTATATCAACGCAGCATTTTCCATAATTCTTCATCAAATTTAGGATACAGTAAGTGCATATTTACATATTAAAAATTGATTTAGTTATACTCTCTTGATCAATACTTTAGATTTTAGTTGGGCTAGTAGCTTGTATACAAATTAACTTTGTTGATATTTACGTCCAGATGTTAGTTCGAGATATGTCCTGCAAGATTGTTAAAAGTAACTAAAGCAGCTATCCTAAAGTCGGTTACCATTTCAGAAGGATGAAACGTCAAGGTCTAAAAAATAGGCAGTAGCCGACTCCAATGCAGTAGTAGAATTGTATCTTGCTGGGGCTGTAGCACGTTATACCTTTATTATCATCTGACATCTGTCGGCGGTCATTATCCGCCTGATTTGAACCTGAATTCGGCCAGATAAACGTTTTATACATGCTAGCAATATATCACGGGTATAATTGCGCGGAACGAAGATTTGTGAGCTGCGAGTCAAAATTCTATTCTGTTATTGCATAATATCCTCTTGTAAATCAACATACTAATTTAACGACTAATAATTGGTAGAATACGACAACTCTTCAATTTTATTTTAATTCGACTAAATCTTATTTTTTCTTAAAATCATGTTTCTCCGTTCTCGAACATAGGAGAGGCTGAACGAAACTTCCGAACATTTTCCCCAAGTTGACCCGCGGGAGATCTTATAACGCCAGGCTAAGATTGCGGCGTGTGTTAACTTCGACGAACAAAAACACTCACAAAAAATAACAATGTCCAAATCGGGAGAACTAGCACTTCGATCGTTCTGGAAAATGTGTGAGACTAGATTGTAGAAAGTTTCCATGGTCATGACGGGATAATTTTATGAACTAAAAAATAGTATATCAAACTGACAGAATACGATATTAAATTATGTGTGTACTTATAAGATTTTCCAACCCATTGTTGTCATTTGGCAAATAAGTATTAAATACAATGGCTGGGACCACAACCTCTGTTTTTGCCTGTTTTAAGAACAGTGTTTTTGGGTGTTTTAGCTATCTCCAACATGTTAAAACAGTGCTCTTCAAACACCCAAAAACAAAGCTTGTGGTACCAGCCAATATGTTTATAGATAGTATTAGATGCAGTTTTAAATTCTGAACATATTTTGCAATTTTTGTTTTATTCTAAACTGATCAGGCCAGAAATGTTAACATTGTATCTTCTTCCACTCAGGGTAGGAAGAGAATATATGCAACGAAAACATGACACTTTTGATCAATATATATTATATATACCGGGTGTCTACTTGAAGTCTGTTATATAGGGACAATAATGTAATTTTTCTTATATTGCTGTTGTTTCTAACATTAATTTTAGGCGAAAGTTGTAAATGCAAAATTTGTTGTAGAATAAAAACTACAGGATATAAGTTTAAAATCAATCACATTTCATTTTTAATTTTCGAAAATAATCATGACAAACAGGAGTTATTTATAGCATTATTTTTTAGAGTACCATGGACCTGACGACGATTTATTTGTTTTTATTTGACTGTAGATATATTAGTACTATTATATCGCTGTTATTATTATCGAGGTAAGTGGTTCAGTGGTATCGAATCGGCCTGTGGAGAATCAGGGATCGATTTCCACAGCCCACAAACATTTTTATTACATTAAACTACCTCTGTGGCTTCCCCTCCATTAACATCTTTTAGGGCCGTTATTTGTCCGCTGGTAACTGCACTTCACGCGAAGAAATATATCACTTACCGAGATATGCTACGGCAGAGTGCCGCACTTAGTAATAGATAAAAGGCGTGATGATATATTTATTTTTATTTAATTTATTAGCTTTATTTATCCCGAAGGACCAATTCCCAGGTAATGTCAATACACAGATTACTGAAGCAATGTAATGAAACAAGAAGTATAGTTAAATTTTGTAAATAGTGAAGAAAATGGAAATAACTGATAATAAATATTTTGTTATGTGTAATAGAATATCCTGATAGTAGTGTGCGCCAAATAATTTACTTTTACTTTCATCCACAGTTCATAAAACATTGATATATTAAAAGTTTTATTGTCATAAACATTTCCGGAATCGAGATATTTTCGATATAAACAAAAATTTATTCTTTACTTTCTGTGTTTCATTACACTATTAATAATTATGTAATATTTTTTATTAACAAGAATTAAATGATTAGACCTGCCAAACAAAACATTGCCAGTTCCATGTGACATAATGCCGTTTAAGGTGTTTTTTTACCAGAATGCCGTTTTACGTTTCTACTTCCTTGTACGAAGTAAATGAAGTATTGTAATCGCGAAAATTTTCGGTTCTCAGATTTCAACGGAAATAGGTATTTTGGCCCTCCCTGAATCCATTTTGACTAATTTCGTCATGCCGTCTGTACGTACGTATGTACGTACGTATGTATCTCGCATAACTCAAAAACGGTAAGCCGTAGAAAATTGAAACTTTATATTTAGGACTGTTATAACATCTAGTTGTGCACCTCCCTTTTTGGTCCTTATACAACTACCGGAAGTGGTACTTTACTTGAAGCCTATAATAGATTTTCATGAGAAACTATATTCAAATATAATTTAAAACTTTCCAAATTTGGTATATAAGACTACTATATCAATGGAAATAACATAATAAATTTTAACCGGAAGTGGCACATTACATGAAGCTGTTAAAAGTTTTCCTTGAAAAAAATGGTATTATTTTAATTTTAGAAATAAATGCTGCAAATAAAAGTTTTAGAGAATTAAATTCTGCGTCTAGCACATTAAGAATTTTTAAATTAGCTTTTTGCATAAACGAGATATCTAAATTTAAATATTATATATTTTTAGATTTAAAAAAAAAATTAAGATTGCTATGGATTAGAACAAAAAATAAAAGATTTAATGTCAAATATGTGCAATTAAAAAAATATCTATAGTTTAATACGCGTACAAGGAAGTCATGTGGTGTCCACATCAGATATTTGTTTACCAGAGACTAAAAATGAAATATGATTGATTTTAAACTTATATTGGGTAGGTAGTTTTTAATTTAGAACAAGTTTTATTTATATACACAAGTTTCGTTTAAAATTTATAAGTTACTACAGCAAAATAAGATAAACTAACATTGTTTTCCTTATATAACAAATTTCAATTAGATATTCGATCCAAGTTAACGTGCTTAACATTAGGATCTCAACAACGGTAAAAGATGCGATATATGTTGACAAATGTTGCCCCATTAGTAAATCAACTTAGTGATGTATTACCGTACTTACTTACTAGATATCGATGTAGATGTAAATTTTGTAATTTTTTTGTTTTGTTCATAACTTTTACAAATAAAATGATACATTTTAGTTTGCACTTTTTTATTACGAATTTCCAGGATTATTCAAAAATTTTCTTCACATACTGTTTTCGAGAAATATGTGCCAACTATTATTTTTCATATGAAGGTATTAGTTAAGTATGACACTGTTGTATATAGAATTTTTCGCTTTTCAACGATATAACACACTTGTACATTATTATTAAAATAACAGCTATCTAAATTGAGGATTTATTTTATTTTTGCTATTATTTACACAGTATTATTAAAAAATAATAAAATTTCACAATGTACTTATTTTATTGAAGTATACTAAAATTAAATTAATATTTACAAACAAGATAATAAGAATAACAGTTACATCTAGATAGGGCAATAACAATAAATGATTTTGAAATGGTAAAACAAATATAGCCCCTCTATTAATTCTCCATTCTGTTGAATACAAATTTCAACTCTCTTTAAACAGGATTTTTTAGCTTTTAATCGAAACAAATTTTAATCTTTATAAGAAGTTTAACGGTGTTAACTCAGGAGATTTAGCTGGCCAACGAATATGTCCTCGTAGCTCTATCCTGGTGTAACATTATATTATCAATTTGCGCCAAAGGTAGATTGTCCATTAGCACCTCAGACATTTAATCTAAAAAATTTTATGTCTAGTACTTTTATTAAACAATAATGATCATTATATCTGTTGAAGATACCATTCTTGATGATCCTACTTTCATGCGTCCATAAAATAGTTGATGCGAAGGTCTTGTCATTCGCACACAAATTTTGTAACAACCGACAATACATTAAGCGTCTCTCATTATCTGCAGGTGGAAATCTTTAACAAATATGATATTTATATTTTTCACGCAATGATATAAGTTTTTCATTAACAGACTGTAAAACAGTATTATTTTGCCATTATTATTAAATTTCACCAAATTCTATTAAATTAGTCTTGATTCTTCTAAATAATGATACGTGTGATTGTCTTCCTTTGGGATATAAAGCAAAGTACACTCTCCCAACATCTTGCAAATTACTCTGGCAAAGCATGTAATAGCACAACATATAAAATTTTTCTTCATGACTAAAATTGTCCATATTTCAATAAAATAATATCCGTTCCATTGATAAAATAACAATGTTCAATAATTAAATAAATACTATGACAGAATAAACTGTTAACAACAAACCTTTCGAACTCTTTTACTTTCATGGCTTACTTAAATGAAAATGTAAATAATGGCAAAAATAAAATAAATCCTAAATTTTTCTCAGGGTACGTGGCACAGTGGAAGCGAGTCGGCCTGTGGATCTTGAGAACCCTGGTTCGATCACCACAACCGACAAACAATTTTCACCAAATTAAAACTACCTCTGTGGATTTCCTTTCACTAACGTCTTTTGAGGACGTAATTTGACGACTGAATAAACATATCACTGCGGCAGAATGTCACATCCAGTATTGGGTAAAAGGCGTGATGATATTATTGTATTATAATAATTTTTGCATATATACTTACAATTTAATTTTGAATTATTTTTTTCATAAAATTTCATCCTATTTTTAATATTTAGAGTACTTTAATCTTGTTATGTTCAATTCAATCAGATTTTATAAATAGCCTGTAAAAATTACGTAAAGTTTGGCTATACTAATATAAAGGTCTCATAAAGCGGCAACTTTTTTCCTTTGTAGTTTTTCTGTAATATTAATAATAATAGTATATTATGTTATATGGAGCAAAAATAAAGCTTTATGTGCTGAAACTGGTAGTTTGGCTGTCGAACGAAATGAGACAGCCAAATCAGTAGACGCACATAAAGCTTCATTTTTTGCTCCAACTAGCATATACGATTTTTTTTCAAACGGATACGTAAATTTAAAAAAATAGTAATTTAAGAGGAATTTGAAAAATAAAGATTCACGTAAAATCGTGATACATTGAAACTAATTTTGTCACGGTTACGATGAAAAACAAAAACAAATACTAAATAATGTGAATGTCATTGTCGCGTCGGTGAAAATTTGTCCAATAATTTCAACAAAAATCTGTATAATCATGTTAGAATTCTTGAAGCTGCAAGAACGACAATTGGAACTGTTTCTGAATTGTAGCTGTTGTGTTGCAACGTATTGCAAGGAGTTGCTTTCCACCTTTTTGGAAAGGCAGGTTATGCACAAATGATCGTGGTACATGATGCGGGTGAAGTTACAATGGTGATTCCGAGGAAGAGCACGCGAACTTGCCGTCGCATGCAGTATTAAAAACTCGCAAGCAGTGTTAAAAACTCGCACCAGTGTCACGATGTTAGTTCGGTGGAACTCACATTTACTACGTAGTACACTGTGCGGACAATGTTATGATGGTGATTTCGAGAAGGAGCACACGAACTTGGTAGTCATGAACGTTTTATTTATTTATTTATGTTACGCTGTACAACAGGAACTTAAACTCAATTACAGTACAGGGTCCGCAATCACCGAGCCGCAGTGTAGTAGTTCATATAATTTTTAGCTTGAGTGCGATTTGACCTCGGGATTACCGGATTCGAATTCCGTATTGCTATCCACACCACCGTACTGACGGACAGCGTCAAGATGCTAGTTTGGTACGAGTTACGCTTAGCCACAAAGAGGCGGTTAGAACGAATTAGACTACAAGGAAGTGGTTAAGAACTTTGCTCAAGACAAATCATAGAGAGTAATTTAGTACTTAGTAATAAGCGACTGTGAACTATAATTGCTTATTTATACATTCTGTCTCCAGTATGTGGGCCACTATTGAGATCTGAGGAACTATAATAGCTACGACTTTAGTAAAATTAGACAAAAGTTTTTACTTTTTACACCAATTTAATGATGTTTCTGTATATCTAAAAAGATGCTAGGTCACTAGATATGATTCAAATTATGGAAATAGCGATTTTTTTCAAATAATTTTGATTTAAAAGCTTATGTTTAAGATATAATATAAAGTTTTTTTAAAATGAAATGAATATAAAATTACAGATTTAAATAATCATTATTGTTTCTATTTTTAATGCCAAGTTTGTTTGATTTTATTACCATAATCAAAAATATTAAGTGTTAATCAAGACGCATACGTAATTTATTTTTCTTCGATTGCTATGAAAAGTTGACAATTACGCTCTCATTTGTCATCGTAAAGTTGCCATTGGAGACGCGCAAAAAAGACGTTAAATTCGCGCGTTTCCAAAGGCAATGCGCGAAAAAGATATTAAATGCGCGCTTATTTCAATAGTTACCAGGGATACAAACAAAACAGAAACTTGTCATATTGACAGTTGGCAGAATAAATTGATTTTCAGTACATATATGTTTTGTAATAATTTTAAGATGCAATCGTAGAAAAAATTATGTGTGTATCACGAGAGTAAAGTGTCTTTGTTTCTCTTGCACTATTGCAGCACGAGCCGAAGGCGAATTACCTCGCTCGAGTAACAAAGAATCACTTTACGTTCTTAATACATAAATAACTATATCTTTGCCCAAGTAAATAAAATATGCTTAATATCGTTGGAAAGAGTAAAAAATATGCTTTTTAACTATGTAATTTTAAGCGATCCGTTCCATTGAAAAAATAATGTTATATCATATTTCACAAAATGCCACACAAAAAATATTTTAATGCTCACATTAAAGAGGGTTTCTGTGTATACAATTTTTATTTCAAACTTTTGTTTCTATCTTCTACTATTAGTTGAAAAATCGCCAACTTCACATTTTCTCTCTATCTCGTGACATGTGTATTTTTTTTTTAATAAAACAAAAACATCCGTGGATTGTCATAATAAAGTGATAACTTTCGCTTCATTTCAACGAAGTCATAAGGCTTACAGTTCTCAAGATTCCAGCGGTGGCATTCGTACAAGAATCACTGTATATATTGAATCCGCGATAATTTTTTTTTAACATTTACTTTTTTGAATTCTTAGTTTATTATCCTAACATGCAAATGGCCGATATAAATTTTATAGATGATCGTATCAATGTAAACGCACTTCAAGCATAACGTCTTTAAAAATAAGCATCTCCAAAATTTGTAAAAATAAAAAAATTCTGTTACTCATTTCTTTTTTAATGTCATGTAGTATGAGAATTAAGATTAAATTAATGTATTGTATATTGCGGTAGTCTTTAACTGTGAATCAAGAAGTTTCTTGAATTTTGAAATTCTAGTCAATATAAATGATAGTAGTAACTTGTACCCAAGAAAAGATATAAATTTATGTCCCATTTAAAATCCAGTTTCTTGACTATATCTAGATTTCTTAAAGGATTCACTAGAAAAAATAGCAATAGTTATCACAGTAAATTTAAAATCTTCAATGAAAAACGTAAAACGTGTAAATTAAAATAATAATTGGATATATATTTTAATATGTTTAATATCTATTTATACTATTCAGGCATACGGTTATTTATTCTGATACTCTAAAAAAAAGGGAAATCAGTAAAGGTAGACAATATTTACATTTTATGTGGGCATTTACAAATTATTAATGTCCTTTTCTACGTCGGCTATAATAATTTCGGCACAACTGGAATAGAACCTGTCAGGACCAGTATCATTTTAGAGATTGGACAATTGGAACAGTTTTCTTCAAAATCTAATTGATATAAATCTTGAAGACATAAAATCTTGTTTTTTGCTGTTCTGAACAAATTGAAGGTAAATTGGTTTTCAGGTAATTGTCGTTAATATTATGTAATTATAAGAATGATTTGAATAAATAAAAGCAAATCAAATGTTTAATGTCAATTATGGAATATAACATGTAACTTCACATTGCTTTTATTTATTTAAACCAAGTTTAAAATTGTGTTCTTAGTAGGTAGAGTAATTGGCCATTGATGTGAAAAATAAAACTAGCGACTGACGCACTTACATCAGGGATGTCATGAAAAAACCCAACCCGAAAAAACCTACTTGAAAAAACTCGTGAAAAACCCCAATTATTATAAAAATTAAGCATGGTAAAGGATTATTAAAAAATTGTATAAGTTCATAAAGACGTATGAATTTTTTATCTTAGATTGTATGGATTACAATTATTACATACAAAAAAAAAATAAATATAAAACAAAATAATAATTGCTCTAAGATGTCACGCTCCAATTTCGTCCTCTGTCCTTAAATTCCTTTCTCTCTTTCAGTCCTTTTAAATCCTTTCCCATCCCATCTTTACGTGTAACCTAAAATCAAAATTTAGAATTAGCAGTAGCAAAATACTAGTTAGTAATTTGTAAACTACTTACCTTATTTGTTCAAATTAATTTCTACTTTGCTTTTCATTTCATTTAGTTTATATTTTGTTATCTTATTTCAATTTAAATTTAACTTTCGTTTTTATATAATGTTTTGTTGACTGCTGTTGTTTAGTTAATTGTTTATCTTGTCGTTGGAGCGTTCAAAATATGTTAAGGTTGTTTTAAAGCAACGCGCAGTATAGTTGGTTAATAAAAAGTTCCAGATAAATATTTAAAAAGTAATTGATTACTGATTTATCTTATTTATACCATTATTTCACCTGTCATCTAGGTTGCCAAATTTTACAATAATATATTCCTTACCTATTCCTTAATTTCCAAGTATCTCGGCCCCGAAATTGTGAGTTGTAAAGCTGTCTTTAGTTGCTATTCCGATGTACTTTTGTTTTGCCGCCAAATTTATTTTCTTTCTTATTTCTTGTCATTGCTTCTTATATCTTCTTTCTTTTTCTTCTTGTCGTCCGGACCGATTCCGAAAAATTATATTTGAGAGTGAGTTTTTTGCTGTTGTCCGATTGAGTTGACAAATGATTTTTCTCGCTGATTACGTGGTGATTTGCGCTTTACTGATTGCAGTTTGCAATTCCATTTGAGAATTATTAAATCGAAATATCATTCAGTTCTTCGCAGTAGTTGCAAGTTTATTTAAATTGCATTGCCGTACGTGCACTCCGCAAGATGCCCTTCTGGGGAATTATTTTCGTGATTGCGAAGATCCAGGATTTGTTCGTCGCCCATCAGCGACCCACAGCCAGCACTTGTGCCCACTGGAAGGTACCGCCAGCATCCTCTTGATCCAGTACACCAGGTTTTGGGAATCCTGAGCTACATCTCGCGAGTCCAAGGTCCGTACAGGGTCACCATTCCAGAAGCCACGGGTTTGTCCCTGATGAGGCGACAGCTAAGTGTTCTAGAACTTTTATTTAATGGTTTTTGCACTAATTATTTACTTACTGACCAGAAAAGTAGACTTAACTTTTATTTTTTTTTATTATCGACACTTTTGGTCGAAGTTTTCTGTTCTGAAATAAATTAACTGGTGAAGTAATTCTAGCTTCATTTATATATATTTATATTGTTATGTTTTTTAAATATTTACATGTTTCACTTGATTATTTTGTATATTAGTTTATTTTGTCACAAAACTGCGAGTCATTTAATTTGTTTGCATTATCTTTGTATTTGTGTTGCAAAGGAAATTGCGCAGTTGCGCTCTGTTGCTTTTAGTTTTATTTTATTGTTTCATCTCGCCGTAGCCGAGTTATACGCCGCCTTTAGACTGTATTTGCCCGGGTTTACGCGTTAGCCAATCGTAAATCGCGTTCGACCTTCGTAGAGGTGTAAGTGGCATATGACTGCACTACGGTGCGCTTTCATTTTGTTCCACGCCGCATTCGCAACTTTTCCCGCGCTTATTAGTATTGTTGTTGTCTTTTACAATTTTTCATTAAAGTCAGTGTTATCCGCCACTGTGTTTATTTATTTCGGAACCGGTTCTTTTGTAATTTTCCAGGAACTTAATGTTTTCGTTAGTGTTCAAGTTTATTTACTGGAGTAGTGTGATTTTTTCGGTAAGTAGTACACAGCAGTTTAGTTATATCATCCGTCGGCCTCTGGAATAGTGCTCACGGGTTGAGATTTTCCTGTATATCACTCTCTCGTCTCCCGTGCTTTTGGTTTCAGGTACCTTCGTAGTTGGGTACAGTGCTGGGTCATACAACTACGTGGCGCCCTGTATATTTGTTTTGTTTTGTGTTCACTTTGTGGAACCACCCCCATCTCCACTGCCAGCTAGCCGCCGCCATCTCTGGGGCCTCAAGTTACGTCACAAAGAATATAAAATAATGAGTTTTAAACATGTAAATTTATACCTTGTTCTCTTTTCGTTGTACTTGACCGTCATCAACTTCATCCACGACAATCACAGATCTATAAAAATTATGTATTTTGACCAATTTTGTTGCCTTTTCCACGTCTAGTTTATTACGAAGTTTAGAACATATAACTCCGTATGAACTGATAATACGTTCAATTCCAGCAGAACTTACAGAACACAATTTAATTATGAATTTGAAAAATTAATCATTAGATGCCGAATTTTTGTAATTTTTCATTTTCACAACTTGCCAACACTTAAAAGCTGATAGTTCGTTAATAAAATTATTTAAAAACATTAATTCCGGATACATATCATTATTCTTAATTTTAAAAGACATAAATGAACCTGAAACGGTCTTGGTTAAAATTAATTTACAAATTTTTTTCTCCGAATCCAAATTTGTTAAGAGTTTTGTCCCTATACATTTTGAATTAGTAATACGACTATGTGCAACTTAATAAAGAGAGCTAATAGTCTCCTTAAAACGGTTGTCAAAAACTTCTTTGTAATGAATTAGATCAGGGTTTTCAATTACATCCAACTAATTTTCAACAGCATCCGATATAGTGGTTGAATCAGATTGCAGTTTGTTAAGTGCAGTTGAAATTATTTCCAAGTGATTATTTTAGTAATTAGCCTGTTGATATATTCCCACATTTTTTAATATATTTAAAATATGTAAAGGAGTATCATATTTATGTTGTATAGCTACGTCGGCATATATGTGATAATTATGTTTATATGTAGTAGGTGCGGTGGCCGAGCGTGTTAAGGCACATCTCTTAGCATACTGTGACGTCACCCGAACCAAGGTTCGTCGGTTCGAATCCGCCTGCCGACAATGTGTGATTTGTCGTAAAATATAAAAATACAGTTTCATGTATTTATCACACTCGGGCGCTATAAGCTAGTCACTTATACGACTATCTGACTAAAGAAACCGGCAGTACGGCAGTGTAAAAACTGCGGCTCGGTGTGCCCGGCCCCTATGTTCCGACATTGGAATTATGGGACTCATTATTATTATGTTTATATGTGCTTAAGCATTCTTCAAAAGAATTCCATCTTAGTTCGGATGGAAGTTGAGGTATTAATCCCTGTTTTTCCTTCAACCATCTATGTGGTTGAAGATGATTGCGGAAAATCTTTTGCATATCAATCATATGTTTCGATAGTTTTTTAGGAAATATTTCTTTTAAAACTAAATTCATGAAGTGCGTAAACACCCGTATGTAATTAATTTTCCGTTTGTTGCCTTTAATAGTTGTCTCATACGCTTCATTTTATTTTCATTGTCGCTGTTTGGTGCAAACAGCAAAAATATTTATGGACTTACAGGCAATTTTTGCACAGTATTATGCAGTTTTCTTAACTGGTTCACTTTCTATTCTTTGTAACAAAAAATATTTTCTCCGGTATGGATACTGGTGGCAAGTATTGATTCATATATGATACTTGACCACCCGTATAATGATAATAATAATAAAGTTAAGGAACAATTTTCATTTAAACGATCTGATAAATCTCCACCATATTTACTACTTCGTCTAGTAATTTACCTCCTAAGTTATGGCAACTAGGACGATTATACCCAGATTGTAAAAAAATTATTATGTTCTTAAAACCTTAGCTGTTTGCAATATTAAAAGCGATGTTATTGCAATAAAAGGATAAATCAATATTATTATCGATTTTGCATTTTTCTTTTTGCGATGTCGTTACAACAAAGTTTGATAATTACACTGACGTGTTTAGGTTTTCTTCTATACTGTCGGGGAGTTGGCCTAGGAAGTGTCGCCCCCTTGCGCTACCTATACCGCTGAACGTTCCTGAAGCATTCGATTCGCTCCGATTAAGATTGAGGACGACCGGTCAACTGCCGAACCGGGAGTGGTGGAGACGCAGCCGTCGTTTACCGTGCACACTCACAGCTTAGCCAAGTTCATAATTTTTTTGTTCTTATCATTGTGTTTGTGTAATATCTGATCAGTACGGTTTTATTTTATTTGAATAGTCAGTTTGTGTAGTTTTGGCACGTGATTCCGTAGCTCGCCGTACGTCATGAAAATAGTTAGGGATATCGCCAGTTTTGCGATCTACTTCTAAATACGCGTCACAAATCAACGTTGGGCGACCATCGGTGCCTCTCGTGAAACGGTTGCGTGCTTCTCATATTTTCATCGCCTCGTAGCTCTGATTGCGCCGCCGCGGACGCTCGCTACGCGATCTTGTTTTAGTTCTCTTTTTCTTATTCTCTTCCGATCTTATCAGTTTAATTGCCTCTTGGTATTTTGTTAGTATCGTATTTTACCTTCCTGTACTGCGTGTCCGTATAAATATACGTTTTATTTTGTAAGTGGTTCACGTTTGCTTTAAAACGCTCGACAATTTAATTAACCTTCGATCTATTAGGTTAAACCCCACGTTTTTGATCAACTGGCGCCTTAATATAAATTCAGAGCTGTACCTTTTGAAGGACCCTCCTCCCCCCAACTCCACTGAAGCTCGCCACGGTTCGACCGGCCTTTCACGATAATGCCCTTCGCGGTCGTAGCAAGTAACGTGGGACCCTGAGTGAACCTCACTTTTTCCGAGTTTTAATTTGAATCGTATTGGTATTCATACATTTTATTCTTCGTTCTTATTATAATTTCGGTAGTTAGTATTTAGTTATTTAGATAGTAATTTAGTTAGTTATTTAGTTAGTTCCTTCTATTACGATAGTAGTTAATTTGTTGTTAAAACTTTGCATTGTCGTACTTTATTTTATTGGTTTTGCCACTTTAGTTTTTGTTATAATTTTAGTTATCACATTTGACACGTAAAATTTATTATAGTATTTGGGGATTTAATTATACAAGTTAAAAGTTCGCGGTGTTAAAGATTTTGGTGTAGTAAACTCCATGAGACAAACTCTTTGAACCTTGCTGCGCCTTGAAAAAAATTCTTCTTTCGTGCTACCAAGATATTCTTTTACCTATGCGCAGGATCATGACGCACTTCAAAATCAAATTAAAGAAATTACGGTGATAGTAATTGTCTTTTCCGATACAAAATCATATTCGGCGTATAAGAAAATAGAAACCAAGATTTCTCATTCACTAGATCGGGTAAATCGTTCTGAGACGACAACTGAGAAGGAAATAAAACAATGCTCACAAACCTTGGTAAAATTAGTGACTCTAGAATCTGATTTAAAGACCAAAGCTAAGAGTGTCAAACATTCTTCCATGATAGTTAGCGAGTCTCTAAATCATACCGTCCCTAAATTAAAATTGTCAGATCTGGATTCTACGTCCTCGGATTCAGAAATAGAAGCAGAAATTTCACGTCCGGCAACAGCAAACAAATCGGTTTCAGTTTCGAAATAGGGGTTGAAATTTGCAGGTGATTTAAATTAATGTCGTTAAATTCATTTTTAGATAGAGTCGAGGAATTACGTAGCTCTCGTCACGTGAGCAAAATGGATCTTCTCGCTTCCGCAATTGATCTTTTTGAAGGGAATGCAGGCATTTGGTATTAAGCAACTATTTAGAACGTGGGATGAATTAGTTTCGGGTCTAAAGTTAGAGTTTCTACCGGTTAATTACGAGGAAAAGTTATTGAATGAAATAAATCGTCGGACCCAAAGGCCGAATGAATCAATCGTGATTTATATTGCAGTGTTGTCCACGATGTTTTCGCGACTAGAAACAAAGGTTTCGGAAGACTTTACTGATGAGGAATATCTTACCGTTCTATCAGACCCAGTTAGGGTTAATAGATGTCCGATCCGTGGCAGAGATACTCAAGTTGTGTCGTTGCATGGATGAGCGTAAAGAATCGGTAGAGCATTTCGTTCCCCCGTCACGCCAAAATCAAACGATAGAGCCGGATTTAGCATAAATCCATTATAAATAACCTTCAACTTCGTATCGCAGTAGGAACTTTCCGCGTGAGGCTTCCGGATGGAGGAATGTTGATATGGTTTAGCATAATAGTCGGTCATGTTGGAATTGCGGCCAAACAGGCCATCTTGCTGCTAATTGCCGTGTACTTTAAAAGCGGTATTGTTATAAATGCGGGAAGCCGGATGTGACAGTTAAGACTTGCGCGACTTGCAAATCGGGAAACGGGCGTCGGATGCCATAGGAGACCGCCTACATCATCACGAGGATTCTTTATCGGTCACCATTAATAATGCTCGATTGGATTTTACTTTGGCACACGCGGAAGGCGAAAAACGACCTTATTTGGAGGTTTTTATATTTGAAAATTCGTTTCTCGGTTTGTTAGATTACGGTGCGTCGTGTACCATTGTGGGGAAACCGGGTTGGGAATTGTTAAATCATTTAAACTTGCGATTAACAAAATCTATATCGAATTGTACGGTCGCGAATATACTACGATGTGAAAGTATCGGTACTATACCGGTCCCAGTTTGATTACGCGATCAAGTTAAAGTTGTAGACATTTTAGTAGTCCCTGAACTTTAGGTAGAGAGAAATGTCAGTTTTGCCGAGACGAGTTACGCTATCTAGGATACGTCGTAAATAAACGTGGCCTTCATGTAGATCCGGAAATAGTACGCGCTATTTTTGCAACGCGTGTTTCCAAATCTGTCTCAGAAGTACGTCGACTAGTCGGTATGGCGTCGTGGTATCGCCGGTTTGTGCCTCACTTTTCCACTGTTTTTGCGCCACTCATTAAATTATTGCGGAAAAACTGTTTTTTAAGTGGGATTCAGATTGTAATAGCACCTGGAGTAAAATAAAAAATTATTTAGTTTACGCACCGATCTTAACATGCCCAGATTATAGTCAAGAATTTATTCTCCAAACTGACGCGTCTAATTTTGGACTGAGTGCTGTATTGAGGTCAGCAATACGATGATGGTGAAAAAGTGGTGTGCTATTTGTCTCGCTCGTTAACGCGCCAGGAAAGAAATTTCTATACCAAAGAGAAAGGATTGTTAGCTTTACTGTGGGCGGTGGAAAAGCTTGGTCCGTACTTGGAAGGTACACAATTTACTCCCGTCACGGATCACTACTCTCTATTGTGGCTGCACCACCTTGAAAATACGTCGGGTAGGCTTGCACGCTGGGCATTTCGCTTTCAGCAATATAATTTTAAAGTAGTATACCGTAAGGTCAAAGATCATGTTGTCCCGGACGCATTATCGAGATCAGTACCCATTGTAAATTCAATTGAGTTTTCAATTTATAAAGATAAGTGGTTCAATAAATTACTTAGTTCGGTATGTGATAATCCCGGAAAATATCCTGACTTTCGCATTACTGACAGTAAATTTTATACGTTCGTGAAATTGGACTATTCGGATCTTGCTGGCGAAGAATGGAAACTAGTGATTCCTAAAGACCAAAGAAAAGAGTTAATTTCAAAATGTCACGATCTTCCAGTTAGCGGTCACTTAGGGATGTATAAAACAATTCATCGGTTAGCGCACAGTTATTATTGGCCGAAAATGCGAACTGATGTTGCGGAGAATGTGCGGAAAAGGGTTGTGTGCATTAAATCTAAACCGGAATAAAAAGCTCCTGCTGGTCGGATGAGCGGCTATTCTCAAATCTCTAGACCTTGGGAAGTCATATGCACAGACATTGTTGGTCCTTTGCCACGATCGTCTAAAGGGTTTTCCTATATTTTAGTTATCTCGGATTGCTTTAGTAAATTCTCTCTCTGTTTTCCATTTCGCAAAGCGTCGGCGATAAATATTGTACGTCATTAAGAAAATGATGTTTTCCTAGTGTTTGGCGTGCCGCGAAAGATTATCTCCGATAACGGGAAACAATTCAAATCAAGGGATTACATCAAATTGCTATCGTCATTATTAACCCATTAAGTCCCAACTCTAATATAAAATAAAAAAAATAATTATTTACACAAAACTAACTTACTTTATTGTAAAAAAAGGAAAAAATCATATTTCGTATTTATAACTATATTTATAAACAAATTATAGCTATGTACTTATTTACGTACAATGGGACAGTCCGCGATCGTTTTGTATGATATATTCCATAACATTCCTTCTCGACGCATAGAGTAGTTTTAAATTTTTTGCAACACCATTTTATCTGTGCATGGCACACAGCACGTCTTAGTTGTTTCGAAATCTTTTTAGGGTAATGTCCAATATTATCATGGGCAATACTTGCAGGAACTGATGGTGGTTTACTTCTGTTTTCATTCATTATATATAAGCAATGTCGAGTAATGCATCTTGTGAAATCCAATAAACTAATTTTCTCTTTTCCATCAGCACACAGTATATATAGTTTCCAAGAATTAGTCATACACACATTGAGCATATGCGTAAATTAGCACCACCACCATTTTTTACCCTAATACCAATTATATATGTGTTGACAGACTGATTATTTCAATCGACTCCCATCATTCCAGTATTATAATGTTTGAAGAGTTTGGCCGATAATTAGCTGGAAAATATCATCAGAGAATATTTTCTCAAAAATTTATGTAGGATTACAATTCTTTAGGTCATTCTTCACAGTTTCTATACGTTTAGTTGTTCCGTTACTTATTCCATAATCATCAACGACCGTGTAAATTGGTTCGCATCGTGCCCAACTAGAGGTTTTGTTTTTTGAAACATTTATTCCAGAACGCTTATTAGATAACCACTCTTCGTCACTTTCATTCCATTCATTTTCTTTAACATTTGGATTTTAACCAAAGTCGACTTCAATTGTACCAGGAACATCTGCTGATATTTTATCATCAAAAACATTGTCTTCATCGTACTCCTCTTCATCGGTTATACAATCGGGTTCAGGTGGTATCATTACTACCTCTTCTTCACCTTATGCATTAGTTTCAATTGTTTCCGCAGCTTCATGAAGGCCAGTGATTGATCGCCTACCGTAAAAGTTACGAACTGGTACAGATCGTAAGTCGTCTTCCATTTCTGTATCAAAATTTTATGTATATCTTAGTGTGCATCTATTGTACCATTGTACTTATTCAAGTACAGTTACCTTTAAACCCACCCCTAACTCTTAAAGAATAAGTTAGAATCTTTCATTTATTTTTAGTCATATAAATTTTAATGTTTGCTTTACTTACCCTCACTAATAAATTACACTTTTTCATACAAGCAGAAAAACTGCCAAAACAAATTTAACATTGCTAAATTTGTATAGAAATTATCGTTGTTAGTGTACTTGTATACCGTGACAAAATACAAATTTATTTTATGACCGATAGATGATTCTCAGCTAGAAAAAGGTGTGTACTAAATTAAGTACGGCGGGACTTAATGGGTTGAACCCGCGTATACGTAACTATATCACCCTCAAGCAAATCCGACTGAACGAGTTAATAGCGTCAATAAAACTATGGTAATTTCTAAATATCAACGACTATGGGATGAATATTTACCAAAAGTAGCTTGTGCCCTTCGGACTGCTAAACATGAAGTGACGAGGCTGACACCCTATTTTATAAACTTCGGTCGGGAGGCTAGGTTGTTAGGGAATGAATTAGGGAAGTAAATTTCAGATTCCGAGGAAATATAATGTGCTAGGGACAAAAACAAAATAATTGAGAGAGCTTGTAACTTTAAGGACTTATATAAGGACGTAACAACACGGCTGCAAAAAGCATACGTTAAATCGAAAGTTTGGTATGATCTACGACACCGTGAAGTTATTTTTTATCCCAATCAGATGGTGTGGCGGAAAAATTTTGCACTGTCAGATGCTGCGAAATTTTACTTGGCTAAACTGGCAGGGAAATATGTCGAGCCCTTCCTTATCCACAAAAAGCTTTCCACCGACACGTATCAGTTAAGAAATTTAGATGGTACTGCCCTTCAAAGAACTTGGAGTAGTCAACATTTAAAAGCTCACCCAAATAATGACTCGGATTGACGATTCTGGTTCAGTTACTTTTTTTCTAAATGTTGTTTTTGTCTCATTTTGATTGCTGCTACTTTGTAGCAAGTTGCTGGGTAGCAATCTTAGTTTATTTCTTATGTGCTTTTTTAAATTGTAAATTTTCAGGAAAATTTCCTCAAGTGGTGAAGGGAGAGTTGTTACTTTTTTCCTTCTTTATTATTTTTCGCTCCTTATTTTGAGCAACCAATTCCACGGTTTTTATCAACTAGCGCCTTAATATAAATTCAGAGCTGTACCTTTTTAAAGACCCTCCACCCCTAACTCCACGCAAGATCGCCGCGGTTTGACCAGCTTTGCACGGAATTGCCCTTTTTGGGCGTAGCATACTTAATTATCCATTTTGTTGTTTTGCTCTATACATCCATCTCTCGTCTTCGCTCATCCAACTCCTTCCTTTCGCTGAGTTTCCTCACCATCTGCTATAATTCAGACCACCTCAATTCACTCTTCAACATTTGATTCATAAACTTCACTTCGTCTAAGTCCTGAGCGTTATATCTTTATCTGTTTATTTTCTTCCGTTTGCACTCCTTAAGTGTACTCGTATGCTCTATTGTTTGTCGTACCTCTATAATGTACAAGCAGACATCGGAGGTCACCTTGCCTATTATATGCAGGTATACTTGGAAGCATGCGTGTCCGCTTAATATCTGGCAGAGGTGATAATCCATATGCCCATGGTCCCTATTTACGAATTATTATATATTCGGTAGTAGCCTATGAGTCCATGCATTGCCACGACAGCATTACATTTTCTTTTCCACACTACAGCAGTTTTCTTCCTAATTGCCTGCCTTCATCCATGATTATCAACAGTACTAACCAAACAAGCACATGAGCCACTTCGGTCGCCATGCCTAAACCGTTCATTTTACTAATATATATATATATATATATATATATATATATATATATATATATATATTTATTGAAAAACAGAACATGAGTTGATGCATTTCGGCTAAGGTATTTGCCTGCCGTAGGCTTACAATAAATTGTATATATGAATAGTAAACTACACAGTAAAACAGTAAGGAAGCTAATAACACATATATAGATGCATATAAACTTAAATATTGCATGGGGGATGGCGTCGTCCAGGGCAAGATGTTCGTATGAATGATGGCGGACCCTCATGGACCTTGGGGCGCCGGACCTCTCCTCCACACGGAGGCCATGAAGTGGCGGTGCAGAGTGCTCCCCCACTTAGGCACAGTATGAACGCAGGATGCCTTCAGGTGGTTTGGTATCTGCAAGGCGTCCGAGGTGGGCTCATTGGCGCGGGGCCAGATCCCGCGTGCTCCTAAAAGGAGCGGCAGGAACAGGAACGTTTTCCCCGGACACTGGACGGCAGCTGCTTCTCTAAACAGAATGGTATTGTAGACCTGCTGCTTCCTTACCCAGCTTTGTGAGAGGGATCAAATCAGGCTTAAAGAGCCTGCCGTCTCGATGTCGAACTTGTGGCTCCACCTCGGTCGTCCATCCCTTCTTACGCGTGTGCTTGGCTATCTTCTTCACCGCCTCGTCGTGCCGATGGATGCGCTCAAAATGCGTTACCTTACAGCCCTGGAGAATATGGCTGAGGGACACATGCCTGGGGCAACCGGCGCGGCATTGCCGTTCCTGGCGGGGAACCGAAGGATGCCCCTTGCAAGGCAACGCATTTGTCCTGAGCTGGACGGCCCGGACGAAGTCCTTTCCCGTCCATCCATGGGGTGGCTGGACCAGCCAGCTCCTGCTGGCGGAGTCGTCTACTGTGGCTTCGATCCCCTTGGAGAAAGGGCGCGAACTTATGATTTCGCGCCAATAGGGGTCTGGGTTTCCCTTAGTTGATAAGCGGGACAACCTCTGGTAAAAATTGATGCCCGGCTCGACCTGGAGGATCTTATCGAGGATAGGATCGTCGAGCCTCAACTTCTCGATACGCCCTCGCATTATGTGGGGGATCTTGTAACGAAGTTGCGAAATTCCCAGGCCTCCATCGCGGATTCTTGAGTGGACAAATTGACTTCCAATTCGGTCGCTCAGATGGAATATCCGTTTGATCGCCTTACGAATAAGGCGATCACACTCCGAGAGGGTGGCAGCCGTGATGGAAGGTGACTGCAATCCGTGGTACAATCGCGGTACAACAAAATTCCGAATGATGATGTATTTCTGTCCAGGCTTCAGTGGAGCACGCAAGATGTTGGTCAACCAGATGGCCAGGTTGTGGATGCTTGGTTTGGAGGCGCCTTTTGACGAGAAGTGGAGTCCCAGATACCGGAACGTCTGGAGGTCGACTAAGGAACGAACGAGCTTTCCCTCAAAGCGAAAGATGGCTTTAGTGCGCGCTACGACTTGCCGTGGATGGTAGCGGCAGCGATGGCGACACACTTATTCGGGTTAATGGCCATCCCTCTTGCTCGTAAGAACCGCTCGGTCTTGTCTGCGGCGATGGTCATGTCGACGTCCCGGTCTTCTAGAAGCACCAAATCATCGGCAAGGGCGAGAGCAGCAACCCTGGTTCCCGCGTAATCCAGAGAACCTCCTGGAGAAGAATCGTTCAGCAAGCAGACCAATTCGTCCATTACTATATTAAAAAGCAATGGGCTCAGAGGATCTCTTGCTTCACACTTTAAATTCCTTCCCATGGAGCCGCCTGAATTTGATACAGTGATCTAGAGTAGTCAGGGTTGACAAGAGTCCGTCTGTCTCCCGGAATCCGCGTTGGAGGTCGTGGAGCTTCACGGCCTTGGTTAGTCGCTTGTGCAGCAACCTATGAAAAAGTCGCTGCACAGACGACCCGATGGTGATGGGCTTCCAGTTTCCAGGGTCGGATGGATCTCCCTCCTTAGGACCAAGATGGTCCGGTTAGCCTTCCAGCAGGCTGGTGTGTGACGCCTGTGCAGCAGCAGGTTGAAGAGTATAGCAAGGCGGGATGCTGGGCACCTCTTCACCTGGGAGATGGTGATCCCGTCTACTCCTGGAGCCGAGTTGCTTCAAGACTGGGTAGCTGCTGTGATTTCTTCAACCTCTACTGGGTGGTAAATGGAAATGGGCTCGGACGGAGAATAACTTTCCCTATCTTCAACTGGATTACCTTCGAAGATCCCTCGATATAATTCCTCGACAGCAGTGATGCGGGGCGAGACGTTGGGCCGGTCGATGGGAGTTCCCTCGATCAGCGTTTTGGCCAGGTCAGTTCTCTTCCTAGAGAACAAGTCCTGGCATTTCTTGAAGGCTGCAGCGCGCTTGGCACTGCTGGTGGTGGGTGCTTCTCGGGGGGTTGACTTTGGTTACCCCCAAGCCGGGGCATCGATCGTGAAGCGGGTGTGAAGACGACTTCGAGATAGTGAGCTACAGCACCGTTTAGTTCCTCGGCGGTCCCAGAGAGGCCGTTACGGACCAGTGTCTTGGCAGCCTCATCCTCGGACCGTAAAACGGCTAGGAGAGAAGCCAGGAAGGTCAAATCTTGTTGTTCATCAGAGGAATCATGCGGTGCTGCATCCAGATGATGGAGGTTCTGGAGACTGATCCCAGCCCGAAGGCTTCGTCTTGGTGGTGATGGAGCTGCAACGGTGATGGGTGGCTCCGAAGTTATGACAGATGGAGTGGTCTTTTTGGTTGTAGTAGATGACACACGTAGAAGTTCGGGCGAAGATGCTGCCTTAAGCTTCCGTGCGTCCGGAGAGTGTCCGGGGCTCACAGGCGATGAGGGCTGTTTGCGCTTCCCTGCTACAGGAATGCCAGGTGTTCGGGCTTGCGCCGGTGTGTCCACTCTTCGCCTCTGGGCAAGTGGTTGCAAAATAGGAGAAGCAGATGGACGGCGTTTCTCCGCGTGTGTAACGAATACGTGCTGAGCCTGGGATGGTGAAGGCAGGTCAGGAGTACTTGATGAGAACACTGAATGATCCACCCTGGGCTTTGAAGCGGTGGTGGCAGAATATAGAGGGGGATGTTTAACAGGTAACCCGGATGAGGCTGATGGAGAAGCCTCTGACGAAGTACTTGGAGTTGGCTTGGGAGCCGACGGCAACCTAGGTTTGAATATGTTTCCTATAGATGATTCTCGTCGTTCCCTCTTCGCTTTGTCCAAGAAAGATTTGTATTCGGGTTTTTCACGGCTGTATCGCAGCTGGTGTGCTGATAGGCCTGTTTCCGCGTCTAGTTCACGTATACTAACCACGCCGCCTTTACTTCTGGCCTCGATTGTGGCAATCTTGGTCATCAGCGAAGATTCGGCGGCGGGTAGCTTGTCTTCCAGCTCTCTTATATATATATATATATATATATATATATATATATATATATATATATATATATATATATATATATATATATATATATATATATATATATATATATATATATATACATATATATAAATTATGTTGGCTGCATCGTAATATTACATCATATTGCATGAGAAGTAGACGACATCATATCATATAACCAACTCTTTCCCATAGAAATAAGAGTAGATAAGAAAAGTTATAAAAGTATGTTATCATGTATCTCCAGCCAGTTCTTGCTGGCTCTCTGACTTGTAAACTATTCGTGTTTAATAAAAATAGTTTTTTTTTAAACTAAGTTTAATTATTGATTGACATAATTGGCGCAGTCGGTAGGATCAATAGAACGTAGAAACAATCACTGTAACAGAAAAACAGGATTGTGGTGAATTTCAATTCTTTACTACGAAAAACTCCTACATAAACTCAAACGGCTTCAACCTTGAGCCCATCAGGGTCTAACCACGACCCAACTGTAAAAGAGCCCAGCAGCCCACCAGGATCACGCCTTCCGAACTTCGAGGTATCACTGCCCTACGAGACGCACATCCCTCCATTTCCGAAGACTTGCTGTTCCAGCAGACCAACAAACATCGAAGAACTCCAGAAAATGTCAGCAAATCATCAAGTTTACATCCTACTACTTATCGTTACATTGTAAGCAAATATTTTAATATTGTAATTTTTGTTACACTAAAGGGGTAGCTCTAGTGAAAGAACTAGTAAAAAAGCTACCGTGAAACCGGCACAGTCTCAACACACACACACTGTATGTATAGTAGTGATAATTCCACAAACTCAGCTGATTCTGACGATTCTGATAACGAAACAATAAATAATTCTAATTTGCGTATTACACTTCGACCATGTAGATTTAAAATGGCGACCACTACAATAGGCGAAATTGAAACATTCTTAAAAACTATCCCTGTATATTCGGGAAATGTAAAAACACTACCCGGTTTTATTAGACAAACCGATATTATTATGGATTTATTTAATACTTTTGCTTTAACCAACGATCAAAAACTATTCATTTATGGCATGATAAAATTAAAGTTAGTAGACCAAGCCGCTGAAATAATCAGCAATAACGAATTCGCGAGCTGGGAAGAACTCAAACTCTTCCTAACTACTAATTATACGATAAAAGTACACCAGAAACACTGATAATTGAAATAATGGAAACTAAATATCATAATGATCCAGAGAAAACATTTAAAATCATTAATGACAAATATTTACAATACAAATCAAAAATATTAATAAAGGAGTATAGTCAACTCCAAAAGAACGCCATATTACAAAAAAAAAACCAAAAATATATTGTAAAGAAATTCATATCTATGTTACCTATATCAATAAGGGGTTCATTCATTATCAAAGATCCCACTACACTTGAGCAGCGCGAATTAATGTTGAAAAATGAATTTAGCTTCATAAATACACATCAACACCAATCACCTCTGTTGAAAACACAAAATAAAGTTAATCAAAATTTTAGAAACAATATCCCACCTAAACCTTTTCCTGGTCAATACTTCCCCTCAGCACCTATCAAATTTCAACAAGATCAGACAAATAAACCCTTTGCACCAAGACAAAATCGTAAAAATCTATACGACACTAAAAGACAATTCCAACCTAAACCTATGACGTTCCAAACACGCACAACACAACCCATATCCGCACAAACTATTCACGGCAATTATTTGTGTCACGAACCAGACGAAAAAGATTATTTTCCAAACGAGACCACTGAAAAATTTGAAGACTCGGAGAACACTGACGAGACTTTTTTAGAAATAGAGACCGAGGGAATCGAGAACACCTCGTAATGTCCTCCATCACTAACAACCTTCCTACATTAAAAATAAACCATTACATAATACTTCTCGACACAGGATCTTCGATAAATTTCATACACCCCGATCTAGTAATACACGATAAAATTAAAACCTACAAAGAATTACTTACATTCAAAACAGTAAATGGAAAATCAAGATGCACAGAATACGTCATTATCAAAATAAATAAAATTCCAATAAAATGCTACCTATTCAAATTCCATAAAACTTATAATATACTGTTAAGAATAGAAGCCTTTAAACATCTGAATATGCAAATGAATTTTACCAAAGACACAGTACAAATAGGCAACAAAAATTTTAAATTACAATCATTAGAAAAACCTAAATTAGAAGTAAATAACGTGCAAATACGAGACAATCACTTTAACAATTTAGAAAGAGAAAAATTAAAACAATTAATAGACGAATATAATGACTTATTCCCAGAAGAAAATAGTTCACTATCTAGTACCTCAGAAATTGAACATAAAATCACACTAACAGACGAAACACCAACTTATACTAAAAACTATAGATTGCCACAAATATACGAAAAAGATATAGACCAACATGTAGAAAAACTACTAAAAGAAAGAATAATTCAAAAATCCTTCTCCCCATGTTCATCACCACTGTGGATTGTACCAAAAAAATAAGACGCTTCAGGAAAAGCAAAAACACGTATGGTTATCGACTTCAGAAAATTTAATGCAACAACATTAGACGATAAATTCCCCATACCAAACATCGACACACTATTTGATCACCTAAAATTTCCCATAAATTTAAGAAACCTATCTATAAGAAATATTCAGTTAAAAGCTATAATCCAATACTAGGAAAATTAAGAATAGTAGATAAACTACACAGAGAAAAGAATATTAGAATAAATAAAATTAAAAATAAATAATTGTTTCAGAGGTCAAGGGAAATTACAAAATATAACCCATAATAATGGATTCCATCTAACTGAACTAGGGAAATGCAAGATAAAAACATCCGAACACCTCGTCTACTATAACTATAACATAACACCTATTTTCGAGGAAAATGAAAAAATTAAGATCCATGAAAACGAATTAACGGTCAACATACAGAACAACTCCGAAACATTTCAAACCTATTTAAACAAACCTACAAAATCAAATACTAAAGTTATTTACTAAAAGACAAAAACGAGGACTAATTAACGGATTGGGTTCAATAATAAAATCAATAACAGGAAATTTAGATTCTACAGACGGAGAAAAATATGAGGAGATGTTTACAAAATTGAGTCGAAACCAAGAAATATTACATCAAAATGACCAAATCATAACACATAATATAAAAATGACTCAAAATTTCAATAAACAAATAGAAAACATAAAGCATAACGAAAAAGAATTAAAAATACAGATCAAGGACATAATAACGACATTAAATAAAAATGTGGGTTGGCACAGTAAAATAGACACAGAAAGTAATACTTATTATAATGAATTTAAACGAATTATGCAAACAAATTGAAACCAGTATGACGTTCTGCTCTATACATAAATTGGACACCAGCATTATTACGTACGAAAATTTACAAGAAATCACACAAGACAAGAACATTTGGAGTTTCAATGAACTAATCGAAACACACTGTAAACTTTACCATGAGCAAATATATTTTATAATAACTATCCCCACCTTTTCCCAAGAAACTTTCAACCTACACCAGTTTACACCAATACCTATGATCCAAAACAAAAATTACGTAATCATTAACGAAAAACAACAATTATATTTCTTCAAAGAAATAAATTATAACATCAATGAATGTACCCTAGTTGATGACCTATATTTATGTGTTACTAAATATTTAGAATTAAGTAATTGTTTACAAAATATTGTACTTAAACAAAGGAATGAAGAATGCAAATACCATGCAATTGAGAAATTAAATAATTTTGAACAAATAAGTAATACAAACGAATTAATAATTTTTAGTCCCAAAAAGCAACAGATAACGATAAATTGTAGAGATATAACAATTAATCAAAAACTGGAAGGAATATTTAAAATTAAATAATGACTGTCAAATTAATAAATACCTCTTTAAAACCATTGTTCAGAAATATAAAGAAATTCAATTTAAAGATTTTGATAAAACACACATTGAACTAAATATAAAAGAAATTGAATTTAAAAATGTCTCAAATATTATATCAGACAACTTACACTTGCAGAAAATTGAAAAATTACAAATAAACAGCAATCATCATTCCTATGTAATTTATTCAATCCTTATAATAGGATTGGGGTGTAAGGGTGGACGCAACTCCTCCAAATGTCAACCTCACCTCCTAGTGGTACACCCTGGATAACGCGAACGAGGCTCTGGCGACCGAATCTAGGCGGTATAACCTACAACTATACGAATGACGAACACCCTAGTCAGGCCGGGTCGAAGGCCGGAAGGTAGCAGCCCTATCATCGACCTCGGAAGCAGCGGGCCAATCACCTACTCTTCTTAAATCAACTGATTCCTGAAACCTCCAAGAGAAATAGCCGGACGGATACTATGAGGACGACCTTTGACTTGAAACACCGGACACGAATTGGAACATGGAATGTCAGAACCCTACTTGAATCCTCGAAATTAGCCCAGACAGCGAAAGAAATGGAAAGCTATAACATCCAAATACTTGGACTTAGTGAAGTAAGATGGCCGGAAAGCGGGGAACATACAATACACAACGGCACAACCCTACTGTTCTCCGGAAAGAAACAAGATGAGCCAAAAGAAAGCGGAGTTGGAATACTGCTCTCAAGTAATGCCAAAAAGAGCTTAATTAGCTGGCAGCCTATCTCGGATCGCATCATATTAGCACGATTCAAAACTAGAGTTAGAAATGTATCACTGGTACAGTGCTATGCACCTACGGACCCTTCAGATGACGACATAAAAGATACATTTTATAACGAACTGGATCAAGTGCTGAATAACAATATCGCTAGAGGTGATATAAAGATAATGTTAGGTGACCTAAACGCAAAGATTGGCTGCGACAACACTAATTGCGAACAAACTATGGGGAAAAATGGAGTTGGTACGCAAAATAACAATGGAGAACGTTTTGTTGACCTCTGCCAAAGAAATAATTTAGTAATAGGTGGATCCATATTCATACACAAGACAATACACAAAGTCACCTGGGTATCACCAGACGGAGTCACCCAAAATCAAATTGACCACATCACCATCGACAAAAAGTGGCAAAGATCACTCCTTGATGTTAGAAACCGGCGAGGGGCGGATGTAGCCAGCGACCACCACCTACTGATAGGTGAAATTAGACTCAAAATAAGCTCAAACAGACTAAAGAAAAATGGCAATGTTACAAAATGGAAAAAACTCAACACCGAGAAATTACAATACCCGCACGTGGCCAAACAGCTACATAAAAGAATTGATGAAAAGATGAAACTATTCCAAGAAGATTCCTCAACGAATAATGCGGGTAGATGGGAGTATATTAGGGAAAACATAAATGAGGCTGCAGAGGATATCCTAGGCGTCAAGCAAAGATCCCAGAAGGACTGGATATCCGATGATACCTGGAACAAAATAAAGAAAAGGAAGGAAATCAAAGAAGAACTTCTGACAGCTGCAACGCGAAACAAGAAACGTCTCGCGGGGGAAAAATACAAACTCGCAAACCTACAAGTCAAACGAGGGGCTAGAAGGGACAAAAGAAAATGGGCAGACGAACTTGCCACCCAAGCAGAGAATGCGGCACTCTCTCATAATTCTAGAGAACTATACCGTATCACCAAAACTTTATCCAAGAAAAACTACACAAACAACCTACCAATAAAAGATAAAAGTGGAAACTCGTTGACAAATGAAAATGATGAACTCAGCCGATGGAAAGAACACTTTGCAACACTGCTAGAAAACCAAGAAAATCAAGAAGAAATCCAAGGGTCCCCAACGCGTACTATCCGCATGAATACCAACACACCATCAGTAGGTGATATTCAAACAGCGATCCTTAACTTAAATAATCACAAAGCAGCTGGTCCTGATAACATACCGGCGGAAATCCTAAAGTGTAACAGCAAATTTTTTGCTGAAATTCTATACCCCACTATAAAAGAAGCTTGGGAAACAGAATGCATACCTAAAGAATGGAAAAAAGGTCTTATTATAAAGTTGACAAAGAAAGGAAATCTAAGCATATGCGATAATTGGCGTGGTATCACATTGTTAAACACAATAAATAAGATCTTGTCATTTATCATTCTCGACCGAATAGCAGACCACGTGGAACCAAAACTGCGGGCAGAACAAGCAGGCTTCCGTCCAAACCGATCATGCATTGATCATATTAACTCTCTAAGACTAATCATGGAACAATCCGTAGAGTGGCGGGTCCCACTCTACCTATTGTTTATTGATTTTAAGCGTGCTTTCGACAGTCTAAATCAACAAGCAATCTGGAAAATTATGTCACTAAAGGGAATTCCGGAAAAACTCTGTCGACTGACTGCCGAACTATATAATGAAGCTACCTGCCAGGTATCACACAAGGGCAGGGTCACGGAAAAAGTAGCTGTTAAAAATGGAGTGAAGCAGGGCTGCCTCCTCTCCCCACTATTATTTAAAATGACGCTAGACTGGGTAATGAAGAACGCAAATAAAGAACAACACGGGATACAGTGGGACCTACGAACACGATTGGAAGATATAGACTATGCAGATGATATCTGCCTTCTAGCGCATGCACAAAATAATATGCAAACAAAACTGAACAATTTGGTGACAGAGGCAAGAAAAGTAGGACTCAGTATAAATATCGACAAAACCAAAGCAATGCGCATAGGCACAAATAACAATACACCATTTGTTACTGGCAATAAAACAGTACAAGATGTGACAGAATTCTGCTATCTAGGCAGCATAATAACAACATCTGGAGGAACAGACGAAGATATAAACAGCAGAATCAAGAAAGCAAGCCAGGCTTTCAGAATGCTTAACCCAGTCTGGAAATCATCATGCTACTCAAAGCGAACAAAATTGAGAATTTTTAATACAAATGTGAAATCTATATTATTATACGGCTGTCAGACGTGGAAAACCACGTGCGAACAAATGCCTACGGCGCATCATACGAGTCCAGTGGCCAAATTGTATTGCGAACGAAGAGCTCCTAGAAGCAACAAAACAAGAAAAGATACAAACTGAAATAGCGCGAAGGAAATGGAGGTGGATCGGTCATACTCTTAGGCGAGATGGGAACAATATAGCAAAGAGAGCATTAGACTGGAACCCCCAAGGAAGTAGAAGAAAAGGAAGGCCCGTAACGACATGGAAACGCACCATTCTGCAGGAAATTAAAAATTCGGGGAAAACCTGGAATCAAGTCAAGAATATAGCCCAGAATAGAGAAGAATGGCGAAAACTAGCGGAGGCCCTATGCTCCAACTAGGAGTTAAAGGACCATATATATATTATAATAGGATTAACCTGTTTTATAAATTTTAAGTTTTTATTACCAAAAATAAAAAAATCTGTAGTAAATAAGAGAAATAGATTAAATAATAGAGATAGCCTAGGTTAAATATGATGAAATAACTAAAAGGGGAGGAATTATGTTGGCTGCATCGTAATATTTCATCATATTGCATGAGAAGTAGACGACATAATATCATATAACCAACTCTTTCCCATAGAAATAAGAGTAGATAAGAAAAGTAATAAAAGTATGTTATCATGTATCTCCAGCCAGTTCTTGCTGGCTCTCTGACTTGTAAACTATTCGTGTTTAATTAAAAAAATTTTTTTAAAACTAAGTTTAATTATTGATTGACATAATTTATATATATATATATATATATATATATATATATATATATATATATATATATATGTGCAATACAAAATCAGCAAATTTTATTCAAATTCGAAGAAAACGATTAAAAGTGTGTAATTCGCCTGACGGGTAGCAGGAACAAAAGGGAGTGATTTATCCTTCGTAACAAATAAAATCTGGATCATTATCTCATAATAGTAGGTATGACTTCTTTGACCTTATTTAAATTCGGTAGAATCCAAGTAAAGAATCTAAATAAAAGGTTCACGCCTCCCATATATTAATTAAATTTAAGTGTACTTTGTCGGCAGTCTATTACTTTATATAACAACAAAGACAAAATTAATTGTCATCCAACACTTGGTGAAACAAGGTTTAATAAAAAAATATAATATAAACACTTGGCTATGTTTCACAAAATTAAGCCTCCAAGTCACCTTATCGTCAGAGGCTGGCCAGTTCTTCGTCACCAGCTTCTTCACGTGAACTTTGTTCTAGGTGAAGAAGTGAGTTATACCATACTGATGAGCTCTAATAAGAGCGAAACGCGTCTATGGTTACTAACTGTGCTGGCCATTCCGATTTTTTGCACAACATTTTTATGAGGAAAAATTCCAAAAAATCCTTGCAAAATCAACTTCATATCAAAATTATATATATCTGATTTTTCCGTTAATTCATCCTGTTAACAAAAATAATAATAAAAGTTAGATTTATTGATTTGTTCAGTGGTATCGGGTCGGCCTCTGGAGCTTGAGAATCTTGGTTCGATCCCCACAGCCGACAAAGAATTTTCACCAATTTAAATCTACTCCTGTGGCTTCCTCTCCACTAATATCTTTGAGGGCCGTGATTTGACGGCTGCTAACCGCACTTCACGCGAAAAAATATATCACTTACCAAGATCTGCCTAGGCGGAGTGCCACACCCAGTAAAAAAATATTTTTAGTGTTTTACAAGATTAGATATTTTTAGCTTCATAAGTCAAAAGTTAGATACAGATTTGTTACAAGTATGTGTTGATAGTATTGGAGTGAGAATCTGCGTTCAGTCTTACACGATCCTACCCAGGATTTTATACGATATGATATTACACTATTCTGGAATCGTATTACTGGAGAGTAAGCGGTTTCTGTGGGAACACCGTTTCCTAACTTATATATATATATATATATATATATATATATATATATATATATATATATATATATATATATATATATATATATATATATATATATATATATATATATATATATATATATATATATATATATATATATATATATATATATATATATATATATATATATATATACGTAAATAGTTAAATATTATTATATAAACAAATTACAAAACAACAATGATTATAAAACAAATTACAAAACAACAATGATTATAAAACAAATTACAAAACACAACATATATATATATATATATATATATATATATATATATATATGTGGGGACCCGACTTCGCATTTAAAGGCTTCGCGCGTGAGGAAGCAGATGACGCGCGGGAGCGTCTAAGAAAAACATTCGAAAAGTTTCTCCCGGGAGACGGGGTAAACAAAAAACAGTAATTGAATAAACAATGTCAAACAGAGTTTTTTTTTTGGAGAGAACGCAATTAAAAATCAGGTTCAGTTTCTTTGAGTGTATACTAACAGTGAATAAAGGTTCTGTTATTTTGTTCCAACACGTGAGTTTTATTTACGACGCCCAGCCGGGGAAAGAGGATTTTTCCACAAATTGGGGGCTCAACCGGGATTGTAAACACGTCTGGACCTGCCGAAAGACGGAAGACGCACCACGACGCACTTCCTCTTGCAAAACGACGGAGCACCGCGAGGGAAGAAAGACGCATAACGCGGAGCATAATCTCCAACTGCAAGGTTAGTCAAGTCGGAAAATAACCTAGGCGCAAAAATGACGACGCTAGGTGACATTCCAAAGATTCAGCACAACATTGGGGCAGCGTCGGTAAAGGCAATACAGACGCTCCACAAGCTAATCTTCGAGTACGACATTGTAGACAGGAAGAATCGTAAGAGATTACGCGAGTTTTCCGGATTTACAATCCAACCTGATTCCGACGACAGCGCTGTGAAGCAAAAATTCATAGTGCAAGAATTTAGCGAAGCCGACCTTATTTCCGTCGCTAACATCTTGTCGCTTGATTATACGGGTCCGAAAAAGGCACTTGCGGAACGCATTTATCAAAACTTATGCGATTTAGATCTGCTGAAAAAGATGTGCAGCATAATAGACGACGACGATGACGATAACGATTCCGACAAGGAGCCGGACCATGACGCCAAGACGAAGGTGAAGTCGGACCGCGACGTCAAGAAGAAGCTGAACCACGACGCCAAGAAGAAAATCTGAGGCAAGTCCCATCGAGACGACGCTGCGCGAGCTTCGTTCAGGCGCCACCGCTACAAGGATGACTCATTCAGCGGGGACACCTCCGAGACCGACGCTTCTGAGGACGACAGTTCGAGTGAGGATAGCGACCACGACCGACTCAGAAGATTCCACCGACGTCGACGTGAGCAGTCTCACAAGTTTGCCCGGACTTTCCGCGATATTGAGGATTCTATCCGCACCTTCAGTGGCAAGGGCGGATACTCGATCGAGAAATGGATAGATGACTTCGAGGAGACTGCCAAGCTGATGGAATGGGACCCGATGCAGATGTTTATCTACGCGAAGAAGTCACAGACGGGTCTGGCAAAGATGTTCATCCGAGGGGAACGAGGAATCACGACGTGGAGGAAACTGAAGAAATCC
Source organism: Pterostichus niger (assembly GCA_947425015.1). Classification (NCBI taxonomy): domain Eukaryota; kingdom Metazoa; phylum Arthropoda; class Insecta; order Coleoptera; family Carabidae; genus Pterostichus; species Pterostichus niger. The sequence goes on from OX380347.1 coordinate 3,867,969, forward strand.
CTGAAGGAGGAATTCAACGCCGAGACGACCGCAGCCGAGATCCACCGACTCCTGGCAAAGCGCTACAAGAAGAGGGACGAAAGCTGCCAAGAGTATCTTCTGGTCATGCGGGAGATCGCCAGCAGGGCGGACCTCGATGACAAGTCGTTGATGCGATACGTTATTGACGGAATTGACGACCACGCAAGCGCCAAAATCACGCTTTACGGCGCGAAAAACTTCAAAGAGTTTAAGGAGAAGCTGCGTTATTACGAGATGGCTAACGACAAGGGCAGTCACAAGTCGATCAGGCACGAGAGATACTCCAAGTCTGCCAAGACTGAGGGCCACCAGCGTCCCAAAGAAGCCAAGCCGGAGGATGCGGCAACTGTGGAAGCAGAGATGGGCACAAATCCAGCGAATGCAAATTCAAGGATATGGGGCCCAAATGCTTCAAATGCAATGGCTTTGGGCACATCGCTTCGAAGTGCACAGCTAAGCCTGCCAAGAACGACACGGTGAACGAGGCCAGAGTAAACGTCGCAGCGAAAACGATGAGCAACTCGAAGATGAAGGAGGTGTCGATCAACGGCTTCAAAGTTATGGCTCTTCTCGACACCGGATGCCATTTGAATCTGGTGCGCGATGACATTTATGTAAACGAGGGAAGGCCAACACTGAAGAGCACCGACATCATCTTGACCGGTTTCGGCAAGAGCAAAGTTTCACCAAGAGGCTACTTCACGACTATAGTCGACGTGGACGACGACAGCTTCGAGGTGGACATCTACGTCGTCTCCGAGGATACCCTGAAGTTGCCAGCCATTTTTGGAAACGATTTACTGGACCAGGCCGAAGTCGTCATGAGCAGGAACAGAATCCAGGTGAGGAAGGTACACGAAGCCGCCGCTCTGATAAAGATAGACGTTGTACGAGGGGACGACCTGGACGTTGGCACGTCGACGCCTGAGCTGGTGTCGAAGATCCAGGGGATGATCACCAGCTACCATCCGATTGCAGAGAAGACGACCGACGTGCAAATGAACATCATTCTGAAGAAAGAGGAACCCGTGTACTGCAGACCGAGACGACTGGCACCGGCTGAGAAGGACGTCGTGGAGAAGCAGGTACGAGAGTGGATTGACGACGGTATCGTTGAGCCCAGTAGCTCCGATTATGCCAGCCCGGTGGTCGTCACGTCGAAGAAAGACGGGTCGCGACGTCTGTGCATCGACTATCGACGAGTCAACAAAAACGTCGTCAGAGACCGCTATCCGATGCCACTGATGGAGGATGTGTTGGATAAGCTTTGTCATGCCCGTGTATTCAGCACCCTTGACTTGAAAAATGGATTCTTCCATGTGCGTGTAGCTGAACCCAGCCGTAAGTACACAGCATTCGTTACCCACAGCGGACACTACCAGTTCCTGAGAGTGCCATTCGGGTTATGTAACTCCCCGGCAGTCTTCCAAAGGCATATCAACTGTGTCTTCCGAGAGCTCGTAGTTGAAGGGGTGGTCTTCATCTATATGGACGACCTAGTCATTCCAGGACGAGACGAGCTGGAAGCCCTCCAGCGACTGGAACGAGTGCTGCAAGCAGCTCAAGACTACAGCTTAGACATAAAATGGAGCAAGTGCAAGTTCTTGAAGACGAGGATCGAGTTTTTGGGCCACATCGTCGAGGATGGAAAGATTTCACCCTCACCCACGAAGATATCCGCGGTCCAGAACTACCCAGAGCCAAAAAACCTCGCCGAAGTACATAGCTTCTTGGGGTTAACCGGCTATTTCAGGAAGTACATCCCGAATTACGCCGCAGTCGCAAAGCCTCTCAGTGACATGCTGAAAGGAAAACGAGAGTTCCAGTTCTGATAGGGTCAGAGAGCTGCATTCATCCAACTGAAGAGTTTGCTGTCGAGAGAACCAGTTTTGGTCATCTTCAATCCGGAGTGCGAAACCGAGTTGCACACGGATGCCACGGTGCAGTACTGTTGCAACGTTCAACATCAGACGGCCAGTTTCACCCAGTTCATTACATGAGCAAAAAGACGACCCCGCAAGAAGAAAAGTACTGCAGCTATGAACTCGAAGTCCTGGCTGTAGTCACCGCGTTGAAAAAGTTCCGCGTCTATTTGCTTGGTACTAAATTCAAGCTAGTTACAGATTGCTCGGCGCTGCAAAAGACTATGGACAAGAAGGACCTGACCCCCAGAGTGGCGAGATGGGCGATGCTGATGGAGAGTTCGATTATAGCATCGAGCACCGCAGTGGGTCGAGAATTCCCCACGCTGACGCCACCCGCAGGTCCTGTACGCTGTCGAAGACAGCGTCGTCGCTCGGATCAAGCGGGCGCAGCAAGCAGACGAAGGCTTGAAGGCGATTCAAGATCACCTGCAGCACGAGCCGTACAAAGATTTCACCATGAAGGATGGGATCCTGTTCAAGTTCATCGATGGTCGCGAGACACTCGTCGTTCCTCGATCGATGCAGCACGAAGTTGTCCGGAGTGCTCATGAGGAAGGACACTACGCTGCTCTGCGCACGGAGGAAAAGGTAAAACAAGATTTCTACATCCCGGAGATAAAGAAGGTCGTCGAGAGGGTCATCCGTAACTGCGTCAAGTGCATGCTGCTCAACCGGAAGACGGGAAAGCAGGAGGGACTACTTCATCCGCTGTTCAAGGAGAGTTCGCCATTGCACACGTATCACGTCGACCACATCGGGCCCTTAGAATCGTCGCACAAAGGTTATAAACATATTCTAACCATGGTAGACAGCTTCACGAAATTCATATGGCTGTACCCGGTGAAGTCGACGACGTCCAGTGAGGTCGTCATGAAGCTGGAAGTCCAGAAGGCCACCTTTGGTAACCCGACGCAGATCGTATCCGACAGAGGCACCGCCTTCACATCCCACGAGTTTGAGGAGTACTGTCGAGCGGAGCAGATTCCTCATCTGCTTATAACGACGGGACTTCCTCGTGCGAACGGGCAGGTGGAGCGCATGAACTCAACGATTGCCTCTATTCTAGCCAAGCTGTCGTTCGACGGCCCCAGTCGCTGGTACAAGTACGTCGACGCCGTCCAGAGGGCCATGAACTCAACGTTCAACCGCAGCATCGGGCGCACGCCGTTTGAACTCCTGATGGGCGTCAGGATGAGCAACCCAACGGACCTGAGGATCGCCGAGCTCATCACCGAAGAAACCGTCGCCGAGTTCGATGCCAAGAGAGACGAGATACGGGAAGCGGCCAAGCAGCAGATTTCTAGAGTCCAGGAGGAGAACAAGAGAAGCTTCGACCGACGTCGCCGACCCGCACGCCGCTACGCTATGGGAGACATCGTCGCCATCAAGTGGATGCAACTGGGTCCAGGAGTCAAGCTTCGGAAGAAGTACATTGGTCCATACCGCGTCATCAAGATGAAGTCAAACGACACATACGACGTCATCCGCGAGGGAATCCACGAAGGACCAAATCGAACATCTACGTGCGCTGAATTCATGAAGCCATGGGGTGACGGGGATTTCTCATCTGGGGCAGACGAGCCGCAGGATGGCCGAATGTGGGGACCCGACTTCGCATTTAAAGGCTTCGCGCGTGAGGAAGCAGATGACGCGCGGGAGCGTCTAAGAAAAACATTCGAAAAGTTTCTCCCGGGAGACGGGGTAAACAAAAAACAGTAATTGAATAAACAATGTCAAACACAGTATTTTTTTTGGAGAGAACGCAATTAAAAATCAGGTTCAATTTCTTTGAGTGTATACTAACATTGAATAAAGGTTCCGTTATTTTGTTCCAACACGTGAGTTTTATTCACGACGCCCAGCCGGGGAAAGATGATTTTCCCACATATATATATATATATATATATATATATATATATATATATATATATATATATATATATATATATATATATATATATATATATATATATATATATATATATATATATATATATATTTGTATGTATATATTCGAACTTCGCCAAAATATGGACCATCCTTATATATATATGTCTGTACTTTTATCGTGCGGTAGTACTCTTGAAAGAGATAGAGATGTTTACTATTTGGATACATGGGTTTCTTTTACAGAGTATCTATGAAATAAGTTGAATTTTGTCATGAGAACTATGTTAATATGGGTTTGTAAACAATCGTTGCATTTGTATTAATATCCTGTAAAATATATAGTTAAAAAAGTAAAGATTTATTTTCTAAAAAACATAATTATGTCTTTTTAAGGAGGGGTAGTTTATGATAAATAAAACTAGGCTTTTTGAAAGAACAATTTCTTAATTAAATCATTGTTTGTCCAAAGATTTAATAAAGAAATTATTCTACCAAGACCCTAGTTAACCAAATACCGGCAGTTATTTCAAATCTACTGATTAATTTTTTTTTCAAAATTAATGAAATAAATATTAACATATAACGAATATATTATTTAATTAAAATTGAATTAATTATAGGTACATTTTTTTAATTAATTAGGACACATTTTACATTTCCATTATATTCCTTTTCAAATTAGTAAGGGACTACTACCGTTAAATAATAACATATTTAAAACTTTCGTTAGTATTATTATGAAAACTCGATACATCGACAGTTTATTATTGGTAATATCAAAGTGCCGACAGTTGATATAACCTATAGTTTTTCACATCTAATGCCTAGGACACACATTCGTCGAAGAGCATCGGTCAGCTCTTCGATGAAACAACAGGACGCACCCGTCATTGACGAAAAATAAAAGCTTCTAAAGTTGACAAAGAAAAACTAAAATGCAAAAATTTGCTAACGTGAAATGAGACACAAAAAATACGAGTGATATGAGATACGTTCGTTTCATTGATGAGCTCTTCGATGGAAATAGAGGAGCCCCTATTTTTCGTTGATAACGGGTGCGATCCGTTATTTCATCGTACATCTCATCGATGCTCTTCGAACAGTGTGTCATAGGCATAATCTACATAGTCAGAAGTATTACAAACGGTACGGAATAAATATAATGTGACCGTACGCCTCGTTTCAAACGGGACACTCTCACTCATTTAACTAACCAACAATTCCTTCGTTTTAGTTAAAATAACTCATTTGTCTCGTTTTAGAATATTTATACCGTTTTGAAAGGTTTATCTCAGTTTATAGAATATAAAAATCTTGGCTTACAATGTTTGCGTTTTAAAATTGTTATTTACTGTAAGAATTAAATATATTTAATGTTATTTTAAATTTTCTTTAATAAATTACTTTCCTTATAATAGGTACCCCTCCAAACTCCTTGGCTAGTTTTTAAACTAAACAATTATTTGACCCTAAATAAAACTGACTTTTTAAAATGATTTCGTTAAACTTCATTCTGTATCAAGAACAAGTACTTACTTCAAGATACATTTGTGAACAATTTATAATTACATTCCAGTAAACATTTCTATTCAATTCTGTACTTTTATTTAATTCCATCTTTTAATCTTACAGTTCATTTCAGGTGAACAGTGTTACTTGTAAACTACATGAGGGCTGAATAAACAATAATTTATTTTCTGAAAAGAAATCTCGTACATACAACAGCTCACGGAATGAGTTCTTGCTTCGCTGCGTTGAAATGACTGCTGGCAGGCTGGCACGCGAGAACTACCGGAAGGATTTCAACAAAATCCATTCTATTGTTTGCACTTTAAACCACTGTTTAATATTCTTATTATAATTATTGTAAAACATAAACATTTTTTTTAACAAATTATACATCACTACAGGGCAATTACGTTAATAAAACTTAAATTTTTAAATTTGTTTTTGAAAATTAAATAAAATTGATATATGTAATATGAAATAACGAGGTTTGCAAATACATTTTTATTTACAATTATGTTTTCATCTTATTGTTAGCAACTTTACATTTATTGGTTGTCACGTTCGTTTAACGTTAGGACATAAGTTTTATAATATTTTAAATGTTAAATTATCTCAATTAAAAACTTATTACATAGTTTACTCCTTCCTAAACATATTGAGTATTGATTCTTTTAATTTTACAGAATTGATAATGGCTTTGACCGTGATCGCTATGGAAACTAAATACATACAAGATCGAATATAATTTTCTTTCATTCTCCTTTAAAATAATTAGTATATAACAAAAACAAACTAAAATTTTAATTACAGGAATTACATATTAATATATGAAAACAATATTTTAACACAACAAAACAAAAACATACCAATAATTGTACTATACATAGAAAAAAGCACTATCCTATTCAACTCCGTCATTGTAACCTAAAACAATCACAATTTCAATTTTAAACCCCATATAAATATTCATTCTGTATTCTGTGTATGTATGAAATAATCGTATATAATCTATCCCGCGGCAACAACAACGCGATGCCAGCATTCTATACAGGAACCAGTCGGAGCCAGGACTAGCGGGACTGTCATCCATCATACGTGGAACTGGACATACTCTGTCCGGACCGTGGTATATCTTGTGCATTTAAAACGGGTATAATATTGCTAGAAGGATATGGTTTTGCGGTTTTGTGTTTATTTTTAAAATATTGTATTATGTAATAGATCATTGTTTTTAAAAAGAACGGTTGTTGCTTCAATGATTATTAAAAGAAACTGGAACTGCGAAAACTGAAATGGTTTTAAAATCTTCTGTAGATATACAGGCGGATCACGTAAAAGGTGTACGATGAATAAGTGAAATAAGTATTTTAAATACCTACCATTGCTTGCCTGAGTGCAGTAAAAAAATTCAAAAATAATAGTAGATAGAGAAAAGTTTCAAATAAAAATTATAGATAATGATGTTTCATTGACAAAAAAGATTTAATATATGTAGAGTATTTCCTTTAATACAACTACAAATATTATACACATAAAAAATTTTCAAAATAGGGATAAGGGGCTAATTTATCTGTTATAATATATGTTCAACCAGTGGTTTTCTAATTGTAGAACAAAATTATATTTTTAAAAAGGTAACCTATAATAATAAGTGCGTTGGCCGAGCGTGTAAATGCCTATCTCTAACATACTGTAACGTTACCTGAACCAAGGTTTTTCAGTTCGGATCCGCCTGCCAATGTCTGATTGTTGTTAAATATAAAAATACAGTTATATGTATTTATCACACTTGGGTGCTATAAGTTAGTTACTTATACGTCTTTAATAATTTGACTAAAGAAATCGGCAGTTATGACAGTGTAAAAACTGCGGCTCGGTGTGCCTGCCCTATATTCCGAATAGAGAATTGTCTTCTCTTATCAAAGTTATAAATATTGTATAGGGTTGTACAAGAATAATTTCGAGAAAAATGGTATTAAAAGTAAGAAATAAAGTTATAATAGTAGACTATGCAATAAACAAATACAAACAAATCATACAGGTGACAGATAGTTTTGTTATTTATGTTATTGTTTGCCTTTGCGATTATTTAATTATTTATTAATTCAAAAAATGGTTGCACCCAGGCAACAGTCATATTATATTATATTGATGAGGTTAGCAATCATTTTGAATATTTATAAAATCAACATAATTTAAATAAATTTTTACGAAATGTTGCTTCTTTCTGTTTTCCCTACCACCACAAAAATTTATTATTTCGTTAAATAATATTAGTTACCGTTGTCTTAGTTCGTTATTTAATTCCGAGGCACAGTTATGGCACCCTATTCTTTTTCCAATTATGGTCCGCCATTTGATTTTTTAATATTGTAACATATGGTTATTTTATATGATTGTAAAGCCAATTCCAAATACGTAAAAAATATAGTATGTTTTTTTTTAATGTCATCAATTAGCATACATGTTGCTATATGAATCATGTTGTATGGAGTGTTAGGTCAGATAATGATTTTTATTATCTAATAATAGATGACAAATAGCTTATTGTAAATTATCTAGATAAAGATAATCGATCTTTTCCGTGTTTTCTAGGTAAATTTCAGATAACAGGTAAGATAATTGAAAAAAAGTTTTATAAATCAAAATTATAATTTCATGTGAAACGAAACCTGAAGTAAAGATATGTTGGTAGTAAAGTGAAAAATCTAATCATTTACGAGTATAATAATACTTTGTAACAAATAGGTAAAAAAAAGTAGTGGTGTGGGTTCAGGCCTTACTAATTAATACGCGAACGAACAACATATCACAAGTACTTTATTAATTATACAGGGTGTTAAAACAGTTCCGGGACGGTGAAATATCTCGAGAAATACACATCAAATCAAGAAACAAAAAAAACACGTGTTTCATATTTTTTAAAAACCTATCTAAGCACACTAAACACAAACCCCAACTCCCAGGGGGTGGGGCGAGGGGCAACTTTGAAACCTTAAATGGGAACCCCCATTTTTTATTGCAGATTCGTATTCGTTAATTTTATCTGAAACTTTTTTTCTAATTCGGAATAGATGGCGCTCTAATCGAAGGGGACTCATCGAAAAAAAGTCCCCCAAAAAACAATAAAGGAATAAAATAACGTTTATTTTATAAAATCGTTTTGCAAATTTACTTCATGCAATTAGTCGGTGAAGGGCTTGTGGCTACCTGAGATTATGTCGATTTTTTTATTGGATTCAATGTTTATTTCTTGTGATATTAGACCATTTTTTACTTTTCTTTCAGAATCATGTACTAGGAGGCTATTGTACAGGACCACCACGTCCTATCCACCTATCCTCAAAGGTTTGAGTTAAGTATTGCCGCACATTACATGTGCACCGTCATGCTGGAACCATGCATGCTGCCGTACATTTAAGAGAATATCTTCCAATAACTCCGGCAAATTATTTTGCAAGAAAGATAAATAATTTGCACCATTCATTCTATTAGGTAGAACATAGGGACCAAGTAACGTTCCATTTATGATTCCAGTCCAGATATTCAAAGAAAATCGCTGCTGGAAATTGCTTCTAACAATAACATTCGGATTTTCAATCGACCATTGATGTGAGTTATGAAAATTATAAACTCCGTCTCGCGTATAATTTGCTTCATCAGAGAAGATTATGTGCGAGGTGAAATTTTGATTTAGGGCATATTGTTGTAGAAGCCACTCACAAAAATTTACCCGAGCTGGAAGGTCAGTTTGTAGTAGTTCATGCACTCTTTGAAAATGGAACGGATGTTAACCATTATTCTGAATAGTTCTACAAACACTGGAATGTGGAACATGTAAAAGTCGAGATATTCTTTTTGTGCTAACTGTAGGGTCAGAATGGACGGCGTTTCAAATTGCATCATCAACAATGTGACGATTTCTTACTTGACGAGGGCCTCCCTCTCTACCACGATTAGGTCGCAAAGATCCTGTGTCACGCAGGCGTTGTGTAATTCCAACAAACATACGGTGGTTAGTATGCCGTCTTTGAGGAAAACGTGCCGCAAAAATACGGTCTACTAGTCTCGCATTTTGTCTCGCCTCTCCATATGCTAGCACTATGTCCACTAATTCACTATCACTAAATCCGTTCGCATTACCCATTTTTAAAACAAATCACCAATTCTTTTTCACTGTTATGTATGTATCATTCACGAAAGAAACAATAAATTGACCTACTGACGAACTACGAAAGAATAATTACACAATTCATTAGCAGTTATTTATAATAGAATTTTATTTAATTAATAACTTTAACATAATCATCCACCCAGTGGCAGTGGCAACGAAAATTTTGGACTGGGAAACATGGAACATAATTTTGCGATTTAAAAAAAAAAATATTTTTCATTCGTAATCAGCTTATAAAATAACATATACCATTAACGTATGTACCTGAAGTTATGAATATTAATTTGAGTTGAGTATTCGTTCTTATTACTTGGTCACTATTTTGGTTTGATTCGTGGTCGAGACGGCACAGTGAACAGACTTGTTGTAAAGAGCTCCTGACAATTACCTAGCAATAAACCAAACAATTACATAAACAAATTAATAAAAGTGTTTAAATTATTCATTGAATTACATTTATCATCGACACCGAATAAAGAATAAACAACTTACGCAAGATGCAGGAATTCAGTGGCGGTTCCCCCGCCGCATTATCCGCCTACACAAATGCGATCATCACAACCACTTCAATGATAACAAGTAATTCTACAATTCACCTCACTCCTTACTATACTAGTCCAGTATCCAGTACAACTTCTTCAGACGTAGTTAGTGACACAATCACAAATACCCGTGGCAAGTAATTAAATTGAAGAGAGTCGCAAAAAGACTACGCAACGAAAACAACGACAAATCCACCCAGAGGGACAATAAACACACAAACATGAGCATAACTAATAACAGATATTCTGTCTTAGAAGACAAAATCCCAACAACATCGAACAGTAATCAAGAACAGAACAAAATGAACAACAAACAACGAGATGAACCCAAAAAACATAAAACACCCCCAAGATACATCCAAGATGTCACAAACTATACATCAATGTATAATAGCATAAAATCAGTACTAAAACCTGATGAATTTATCTGTAAAACACTACTACATAATGAAATTAAAATAGACACCACATCTATAGAAACATACAGAGATCTCGTTAAACATCTGAGGCAAATTAAGATAGCCTTCCACACCTATCAACTAAGACATGAACGATCATACAGGGTAGTAATTAAAAATATCCACCCATCTACACCAACTGATGACATAAAGGAAGCGCTAAAAGACAAGGGTTTCAATATTAGGAAAATAGCCAACATCCGCAGCTGGAATACTAAAGAACCATTGCGATTTTTATTCGTTGATCAAGAACCTTGTGAAAACAATAGTGAAATTTATAAAGTTACGAACATTCTCGGTACAAAAATTACTGTAGGAACCGAATTTTTTTTGAGGTGAAACACGTGTCTAAAGTGTCTTATCACAAAAGTCCTTTGTAAACTCACAAAGCAGTGTATATTAGTGAACAGTGGTACTCCAAATTGCAGTAACAACCAGCAGGTATAACTGATCCATTTTATATACACCATACCCCCTAAATACAACTTCCTTCTCTCCCTTACTTAAATATAACCTATAAAGTAAAAATATTTTACTCCTACCTCAGAGAGCTAAAAATAATATATCACAGCGCCATCTATTAAACAATAGCCGTACGGCTAAATCAACACTACTGTCGCAAGTACAGGAAACTGTAATGCACCAAACAAAACCAAATTAACAGATATCAACATGAGCCTTCATGATGTTCATTCCATGGGAGCAACAAATCTCGCAACTACCAGCAAAACAAATGAAATAGAAATAAATTCAACACAAAACATGCAACCAACACGACCCCAAACATATGCGGAAAAAATAACTCAAAATATTATTAACCCAAAAAAAGAACAAGCAATTGTAATGCATATAATTGAAGAAACCCGACTCGGAGATTATATAAAAACGATAGGAGATATAGTACGACCAATAAATATAATATACGCGTTTCGAATATCTAATAACCTGTCACGCTTCAATTTCGTCCTTTATCCATAAATTCCTTTCTCTCTTTCAGTCCTTTTAAATTCTTTCCCATCCCATTTTTACGTGTAACCTAAAATCAGAATTTTGAATTAGCAGCAGTAAAATACTAATTAGTCATTTGTACACTACTTACCTTATTTGTTTAAATTAATTTCCACGTTGCTTTCCATTTCATTTACTTCATATTTTGTTATTTTATTTCAATTTAAATTTAACTTTCTTTGTTATTTCAATATTTTGTTGACAGTTGTTGTTTAGTTAATTGTTTATCTTGCCGCTAGAGCGTTCAAAACAGGTAAAGGTTGATTTAAAGCAACGCGCAATATACTTGATTAATAAAAAGTCCCCGATAAATAGATAAAAAGTAATTGATTACTGATTTATCTTAGTTATACCATTAGTTCACCTGTCATCTAGTTTGCCATATTTTTACAATAATATATTCCTTACCGATTCCTTATTTTCCATGCATCTCGGCCCCGAAATTGTGAGTGTAAAGCTGTCTTTAGATGCTATTCCGATGTACTTTTGTTTTGCCGCCAATTTTTGTTTCTTTCTTATTTCTTCTCATTGTTTCTTATATCTTCCTTCTTTTTCTTTTGTCTTCCGGACCGATTCCGAAAAATTATTAGAGAGTGAGTTCTTGGCTGTTGTTCGATTGAGTTGACAAGCGATTTTTCTCTCTGATTACGTGGTGATTTGCGCTTTACTGATTGCAGTTTGCAATTCCATTTGGGAATTATTAAAGCGAAATCTCATTCAGTTCTTCGGAGTAGTTGCAAGTTTGGGTAAATTGCATTGCCGTGCGTGCACTCCGCAAGACGCCCTTTTGGGGAATTATTGTCGTGATCGCGAAGATCCAAGATTTGTTCGCCAACCACCAGCGACCCACAGCCAGCACTTGTGCTCACTGGAAGGTACCGCCAGCATCCTCTTGATCCAGTACACCAGGTTTGGAATTCCTGAGCTACGTCTCGCGAGTCCAAGGTCCATCTGCGGGTCACCATTCCAGAGGCCACGGGTTTGAGCCTGTTGAGGCGACAGCTAAGTGTTCTAGAACTTTCATTTAATTGTTTTCTTTTTTCACTAATTATTATTATAAAGTAGACTTAACCTTTATTTTTCATTACCGACACTTTTGGTCGAAGTTTGCTGTTCTGAAATAAATTAACTGGTTCAGTAATTCTAATTTCATTTATACATATTTTTGTTGTCTTTATTATTATTTTATTTTATTATTTACATGTGTCACCTGATTATTTGGTATATCAATTTATGTTGTCACAACGTTGCAAGTCATTCAATTTGTTTGAATCATATTTGTATTTGTGTTGCAAGGGAAGTTGCGCTGTGGCGCTCTGTTACTTTAAGTTTTATTCTATGGTTCCATCTCGCAGTAGCCGAGTTATACGCCGCATTTAGACTGTATTTGTCCGGGTTTACGCGTTGGCCAAACGTAAATCGCGTTCGACCGTCGTCGAGGTGTAAGTGGCATATGACTGCACTACGTTGCGCTTTCAATTTGTTCCACGTCGCTTTCGCAACCCTTCCCGCGTTTATTAGTATTGTTGTTGTCTTTTACGTTTGTTCATTAAAGTTAGTGTTGTCCTCCATTTTGTTTATTTATTTCGGAATCGTTTCTTTTGTCATTTTCCAGGAACTTAGTGTTTCCGTTAGTGTTCAAGTTTATTTACTGGTAAGTAGTGTGGTTTTGTCGGTAAGTAGTACACAGCATTTTAATTATATCATCCGTGGGCCTCTGGAATAGTGTTCACGGATTGAGATTTTCCTGTATGCCCTATATCCCTCTCTCGTCTCCCGTGCTTTTGGTTTCAGGTACCTTCGTAGTTGGGTACAGTGCTGGGTCATACAACTACGTGGCGCCCTCTATATTTGTTTTGTTTTGTGTTCATTTTGTGGAACCACCCCCTTCTCCACTGCCAGCTAGCCGCCTCCATCTCTGGAGCCTCAAGTTACGTCCTTATAACTTTTGGCGCCACAACGTGGGCTAAAGTGTTATAAACCGTATGTGCATCTACTTAAAAAATAAAAACTTAGTAGACGAGATCATAAAAAAGCATTCTAAAGTAACAATAAACAACCAAGAAGTCACAATCCGCCGACTAATAACACCAGCACAAAGAGTCGTCATATCTAACGTCTGTCCAACCGTACCAAACGAAATAATTCAAACAGCACTGCAAGAAGCAGGTTTAAAAATCATATCCCCCATAAATTACTTAAAGCAAGGATTACTTCGTGAACCAGAATACAGTCACATCCTTAGTTTCCGTAGACAAACTTATATTAAACAGAGCGAACAAGAGACTACCACCATTCCTACCTCACTTGTAATCAATCATGAAGACACGACATACAGGATCTTCCTCACAACAGACGCACCCATCTGCGCAATATGTAAACAACAAGGACACATAGCAATAAAATGTCAAATGGCCAGTGACAGACAAATAAATGATAACAAAGAAAACACACAAACAAATACAATACAGAATGAACCAATCTCTGAGAAAAACTAAACAGAAAACACAAACAAAAAACTTACACAAGAAAAAAAATGTCCAGCAGAAACAATTGATGATGACTACAATGATAAAACCAAAGTCAAGAAAATAACTTTATGGAGACGCAGCTATCTCAAAAAAACCCAATTGCAGAAAATATACCAGATCCTCCAAACACAAGTAACAAACGAGCAAAAAAGCAAGATAGATCCATAAGTCCTAATGCAAAACTACCCTTAGACGAACTTTTAACGCCAATAAAAGACACAATAAATGAAAATCCAAAAAAAATTGCTCTACCATACAATCTATTTAAGGATTTTATTGAAAACGTACACCAATTCACTGATCCATTAAACACCGCAAAAGAATATACGACTGATATCAATAAATTAGTCGGCACTCTTACCTTACTACACCCATTCCTCAAGAACAGAACAATGAAATACCGTTTTACCAAACTTATAAATACACTCAAAACTTACACTGAAGTTAAATATTACAAAAAAACTCACAAAATGATAACCTGGAACTGTAATGGACTTCGGAGCCATTACGAAGATCTACAGCTTTTAATAAACCAATATAAGCCTAATATATTCTGCATACAAGAAACGAATCTGAAGGAAAATCAAAAACTACACATAAAGGGATATGATATCTATAGAAATGGTAGAAGTAGTGAACACGCCAGTGGCGGTGTAGCTATACTAGTTCAAAACTCAATACCCTCCAAGCAACTCCACCTTCAAACCAACATAGAGGCAATAGCCATCCAAATATTATACCCACATGAAATTAGTATCTGCAACATTTATATACCTCCTGATATATGCCCGGACCAAACCACAATGGAAGCACTAGTCAACCAATTATCAAACCCAAATTTAATAGTAGGAGACTTTAATGCCCATAACACAAACTGGGGCTCTCAAAACACAAATCAAAGAGGAAAAGTTATAGAAAGTACGTTTGAAAACTATGTATTATTAATTAATGAGTCACCAACCCACTTCTGTAGTGCCTCCGGCACCTTCTCAATAATAGACCTTGTTTTCTCTCACCCAAACATAGCTACAAAATATACTTTCGAAGCACTATCTGACCTTCACGGAAGTGATCATTTTCCCATACACCTACAATATATTTCAGCGAAACAACATCCAAGCCAAATACTACCGAAATGGAACTTAGAACAAGCAAATTGTACTCTATTCGCAAAAAAAACTACAAGAAATGACGTACCCAAAATTAGAAGATACAGATAAACTTGTCGAATGTCTAATGAACAATATAAAAACAGCCAGCGAAGAGACTATAGGATTTAAAAAATATTCAAAAAAAAAATGTGTACCATGGTGGAATGAAAACTGTAAAAAAGCTATCAAGGATTGTAAAAAAGCACTATATAAATATAAAAAGAACAAAACCACTGAACACCTAATAGCTTTCAAGAAAGCAAGAGCTATTTCCCGCAGGACTATAAAAACAAGTAAAAAACTATCTTGGAGAAAATATGTTTCCACACTTTCCACAGAAACTCCTATTTCTGCAGTCTGGAACAAAATTCGAAAGATCAAAAATGAAAATTACACTCTACCCACAACAATGCTTATAAAGGACGATAGAAAAATAACAAATCCACGCCAAATAGCAAATACAATTGCAGACACAATCGAGTCAGATTCATCTGATAAAAATTATGATTCAACGTCCCAAGAATTTAAAAAAAATCAAGAAAATACACAAATACAAATTGAACCCGACGACACAAACACAATAAACAAAGAAATCAACAAAGAAGAACTATTAACATCAATACACGACGCCAAAAATAATAGTAGCCCTGGACCGGATAATATCCCATTCGAAATCATAAAACATCTGCCAGAAAAAACCATGGACTATTTACTATATATATATATAACTATATATGGACAAATAACACTTTCCCGACACAATGGAAGCAAGCAATTATAATTCCAATCCTGAAACCACATAAGAAAAAAACAAACCCTCAAAGCTACAGGCCTATAGCTCTTACAAGTACCTTAAGCAAAATAATGGAAAAAATTATTAATAAAAGGTTAATCTGGTATCTAGAGTCTAATAACTTAATAAGTACGTATCAGAGCGGCTTCAGAAAAGGCAGGTCAACCACGGACCATCTCATAGCAATAACAAATGACATCCAAAATGCTTTTAAAAACAAACAAAAGGTAACCGCAATATTCTTCGATATGGAGAAAGCATACGACACAACGTGGAGATACAATATAATTAAAACACTAAAAGAATACCATGTCGAAGGACGAATGCTGCACTTCATACATAATTACCTTCGAGAAAGGAAATTTAAAGTTAAATTCAATGGTCATCTCTCAGATGAAAAAAACGCTCCAAAATGGTATACCACAAGGGTCAGTAATAAGTGTAACGCTCTTCCTAATAGCAATCAATCAGGTTATCTCCATCATTCCACCCCCGGTAAAAGCACTCCTTTACGCCGATGACCTATGCATTTATTGCATGGGGAAAAATATAAACTCAATAAGAGAACATATAAATACAGCCCTAGAGAACTTGGATCGTTGGACAGCACGTACAGGATTTAAAATTTCTACAACGAAAACAGTTGCCATGCAATTTGACAAATCCAGAAAGCCGCTCAACAAACCAATACTTAAATTCAAGGAACAAAATATCCCCTACACCGAAACCTTTAAATTTTTAGGCCTAACTCTGGATTCAAAACTATCATGGAAACTACATTTACAAAATCTTAAAACCGAAACTACCAGAAGACTTAATATAATAAAAATTCTAAGCAATCAAGACTGGGGAGCCGAAAGAGATATTCTTCTAAGAACCTATAAAGCATTAATTCAATCAAAAATAGATTACGGAAGCATCGTATATGCGTCGGCAAAAAAACACACCTCAAAATGATAGACAGTGTACACAACTCAGCTTTAAGGCTTATAACAGGAGCCTTTAGAACAAGCCCTATTCACAGCATATTAATAGAGACAGGAGAACACTCTCTCGCAGCTAGGAGAACTTATTTAACCTTATCATATCTTATGAATCTAACAGAAAACCCCTGCCACCCAAATTATCACACCTTATTCCAGAAAACGATTAATACTATCTGCCTAAGGCAAATCAACCCATTCTTAACAAATATCCAAAATTCCATAACAGAACTCAACTTCAATTTCCCAAATACACTCCTTAAGAATCCATCTTCGACCCCACCTTGGTTATACCATAGCCCCATAATAAACATGGACATGACCAAATACAAAAAAGAAAACACCAACTTAACAATATATAAGAACACATTTAATGAGCTACAAGAAAAATACAAAGACCACATCTTCACATATACCGATGCTACCAAGACAGAACATCATGTCGGAGCTGCAATAATCTTCAATCAATCCAAACACCTATACAAACTACCATCATTGTATAGTATATTTTCCGCAGAAGCCTTTGCCATCGAGAAAAGCCTTGAGATAATATACAACAGGGAAAATGACAACGAAAACCATGCCACATGTACAGACTCGTACAGCGTACTCCTCGCTCTTCACGGCACACACACGACAAACCCAACAATCCACCATATACGTGAACTTATTCACAAACTGAAAGCGGAAAAAAAGTCTAGTACCGCTCTAATCTGGGTCCCGAGTCACGTGGGAATAAGCGGCAATGAGGAAGCAGATATGGCAGCAAAATCAACAACGGACCTCCCATTACAAGAACTACTAATTCACACATACGACATTAAAAGTTGTGTCAAACAAAAAATATCCAGCAAAAGAGAGGAAGAATGGCATAATAACACAAGTAAATTGAGACAAGTAAAAGATAACACCTCCAAACTAAAACACTATGGATCCAAAAAAGAACAAATACTGCTCACAAGACTTCGAATCGGACACACACGAATAACCCATAGCTACATCTTCAGAAAAGAAGAACCCGACATCTGTACAACATGTAACAAAAGACTGGACGTTCAACACATTATAACAGAATGCCAACTGTATACAACCCAAAGAGAACAATTTGCAATCCCAAGACTGCTAAGAGAAGCCCTAAAAGATGATACCACCCACACATATAATATAATAAAATACTTAAAAGCCATAAACCTATACAAGGAAATATAACTGTAATTGTATAAGAGGTTAATGACCACGCTGTCGAAACCTCTATAATTATAAAAAAAAACAAAATTACTGTAGAACCACCAAAGCAAAACAAAATATCTCCACAGTGCACAAGATGTCAAAACTATGGACATACCAAAACATATTGTAACAAACCATATTACTGTGTAAAGTGCGCGTTAAATCATCCTATATCATCATGTAACAAATCAGATAACACTCCAGCGAAATGCGTACATTATGGTAGCGATCATCCAGCAAATTATAAAGGTTGTACAGTGTACAGAGAACTCCAAAAATCAAGAGACAAAACGACAGAAGACAGAACATCAACACAAATAACTCCACACAGCACATATCTCAAGGATTCACGTCAAACAAAACGTTCACCGAAGTTACAAAAAATCAACCCAAAGAAAAGGAAGAAAATGATTCCGCACTGCACCAGATTTTAAGTAAATTTGAAAATATTTTCAATCAGTTATTAAACCAAAATAATATGATCATCAACATGCTCCATACACTAGTCGATAAACTCAACAGAAATGGATAGTACATTAAGAATTGCATTATGGAACGCCAACGGCCTAGCACAACATAGGCAAGAAGTCGAATATTTTCTTAGTGAACAAAAAATAGATATCTTCCTCATAAGCGAAACTCACTTCATCGACAGAAATAACTTCAAAATTCACAAATACAACACGTATAACACAAACTATCCTGACGGAACAGCTCATGGTGGCTCAGCTATCCTAGTAAAAGAAAACAAATCATTACGTATTGGAAAAATATGAAGAAAACTATTTGCAGGCCACCAATATAAAAATTAAAGAACTAAGTGGCACACTATCTCTAGCTGCAGTGTACTGTCCTCCGAGACATGCAGTGAAACAAGAGCAATTTGAAAATTACTTTATAACTCTGGGACATAGGTTCATTGCTGGTGGCGATTTCAACGCTAAACATCTACAATGGGGATCTAGAATATCTAACCCTAAGGGAAATGAACTTCGGAAGACAATTAACACAAAAAGATACAACCCTTAAGTACAGGAAGTCCCACGTACTGGCCAACCGATACAAATAAAATCCCCGACTTACTCGACCTTTTCATAACCAAGGGCATCTCAATGAACTATACTAAAGTGGAAGAGCACTTTGATTTCTCATCTGATCACTCATTAATTGTCTTAACCATAAACACTAATATAATTGAAAAAGTAACTAAACCACAATTGTATAACCACAAAACTAACTGGGACTCATTTAAATACTACCTTGAACAAAATATAAGGAAACAAATCCCATTAAAAAGTGAATATGAGGTTGAAGAAGCTGTCCAAAAATTAACAAAACTTATTCAAGGGGCATGCTGGAAAACAACTCCACCTGTGAAACATAACGCGAGCACTAATAATTATCCGAAAGCAATACGGGACAAAATAACCGAGAAGAGAAGAACCAGAAAAAAATGGCAACTATATAGGCACCCACAGGATAAAACTCTTTTAAATAAACAAGAAAAAGAAATTAAAAACCTAATTCGACAGGTACAAAATGAAACTTCCCACGAATATCTAAATAACCTTTCTCCGTATTCAACAGAAAACTACCCTTAGTGGAAAGCAACCAAAAAACTCAAAAGACAGAAGCAACCAACACCACCACTCAGAAAACCAGATGGAAGCTGGGCAAGATCTAGTAAAGAAAAAACAGAACTATTTGCCGAACATCTAACCAACATCTTCAAACCATACACAAGCCAGATATCGACCAAAGAAAATAACGAAATAAACGAATATTTAGATATACCACTCCAACTTTCCCTACCTCCAAAACACTTTACACCAAAAGAAATAAAAAATGAAATACAAATTTTAAACAACAATAAAGCTCCAGGATATGATCTTATCACAGCTGAGGTCCTAAAACAATTACCAAAGAAAGCTGTAGTGGCTATTACTCAAATTTACAATTCAGTTCTCAGATTAAATTTTTTTCCGTCACAGTGGAAATTATCACAAATACTGCTTGTATTAAAACCCGGAAAGCACTACACGAGATAACATCATATCGACCGATATCTCTCGTACCAATGCTAGGCAAGTTATTAGAGAAGTTACTCTTGAAACGATTAAAACCACATATAAGCAAGAACAGAACTATACCCGACCATCAATTTGGCTTCCAAAATAACCATTCCACAATAGAACAAGTACACAGGATAGTTAAGGTAATCGAAAACAGCCTAGAAGAACATAAATTCACATCTGCGGTATTTCTTGACGTCAGTCAAGCATTTGACAGAGTTTGGCATGTGGAACTTTTATACAAAATTAAAAAACAGCTTCCTCATAAATACTTCTTGTTATTAAAATCATACATTACTGATCGCCTCTTCCAAGTTGTACATGAAGGATGTCAATCTACACAATATAGTATATGAGCTGGAGTTCCACAAGGAAGTGTACTTGGGCCGCTTCTATACCAGATCTTCACTTCCGATCTACCAGTCGAAGATTACACAATGACAGCGACTTTTGCAGATGATACTGCCAAACTAGCAATACATGAGGACCCAACAGAAGCGTCACAAATGCTACAAAAATCTTTAGATAGGCTGGAGAAATGGACTAAGATATGGCGCATAAAGATTAATGAAACAAAATCCAATCATATCACATTCACCAACAAACAAACAATTTGTCCACAGGTCACATTTAACAAGGAAATCATACCACAGCATACAGAAATAAAATATCTAGGCATTCATTTAGACAAATCCCTCACATGGAAACACCACTTAAGTACCAAAAGAAAACATCTGGCAAACACATAATATACCTTCCACATTAAAACTAGCGTTAGCAAACAACCCACAAAACATAAAAAACATCACCAATTACCTAAAACACTGTAACCTTACTAATGATATATAACTTAAATATGTGTAAATAACCAATGTACCGGGGTATTAGTGGCCTTAGCTGCCGAAATACCTCTATAATTTTCTTAAATAATAAAAAAAAAACAACTGGATATAAAATTTAAAAAGATGTATTGGCTATTAGGCCGAAAGTCGACCCTATCACTAGAAAACAAAATACTGTTGTATAAAACAATTCTAATGCCTATATGGACGTATGGAATTCAGCTATGGGGATGTGCAAAATCATCGAACATAAACCTTATTCAAAGATTTCAAAGTAAGGCTCTAAGAATAATCACCAATGCACCCTGGTATATAAGTAATTATACCCTACATTCAGACCTGAGAATGAAATACGTTGAAGAACAAATACAAATATTCTCCGAAAAATATCAAAAACGACTAAACCAACACCCCAATCACCTGGCGATAAACTTGCTCGACAACATCAATGAAACACGAAGATTGAAACGAAGAAAACCATTAGATCTAGCAACTTAAATATACAATAACAATATTATAATTATGTTACACAATCTGTATAAAAAGAACTACTAATGAGTAGTCCTTTTTCATGTTACACATACTATATCACATTTGCTGGTTGGCATAAAAATTACTACTTGTAAATAACTTTGTTTAAATTAAAAAAAAAAAATTTGTTTTGTAAACTTTGGCTTATTTGAACTTTTTTTCTCTTTGTTTAATTAATTTAGTTTTATTATATTATGATATTTCCTTGTTTCACAACCTAATCTATATTCATTTCACAAAAATAAAAAATTATCAAATTTAGTACAAAATATATTTTATTTGATTTATTTACATGGAATTTAAATTATTCATTGATATTTGTATTTGTTTACTGTCTATTACTTTATTTGAAATTAATTTGACCTTCCTTATCATTTTGCTACTTTATATTCGGATACGTGTAAGCACTCTTACATCTCACTTTTATCTCTGTTGATATTTTAATAATGTCGTTCAATGTTACTATGTTTACAGTATACGTATATGTTTATATATAAATAACAGTATAGTTGAATTTAGGTTATGTTAATATTAGATCACTATCGACGTATTTTGATGAATTTAAAGATTTGATATTAAGTGAAAGTTTTGATATTTTTGCATTATGTGAAACTGGGTTAACTTCTAATATTAGCAATAATATTTTTACTATTCCAGGCTATTATTTTGTTAGGAATGATAGACTATCTGGTCGTGGTGGTGGAGTTGGATTTTTGATTAAGTCTAGATTTGCTAGCAATATTGAAATCTTAAATAATATAAGCACCAACAATCATTGTTTAGAACAACGTTGGATCAAAATTTCTCTTAGTAAAACTAAATTAGCTATAGGTGTTTTATATCGTCCACCGAGTATCTCTTGTGTGGAATTTGTAGATGGTTTGAAAACTTCGATTTCACTGACATTCTCAGAGGTTCATCATATTTTATGTATGGGAGATATTAATATTAATATATTTAACATGAATAATGCAGTCAATATTCTAACTGACTTGCTTGATGAATTTGGTTTATTTCTAATTGTAATTGAGGCAACACGAATAACACCTATTTCAGAAACATTAATTGATGTTTTCATATCGTCGAATAAAGAAATTTGTTCTGATATCACAATGATTGACATACATCAAATTACTGATCATAGATCTATTTCCTGTAATGTAAATTTAGTTTGTGACATACAAGCCCCAGAAGTGAGATTTTGCAGAGATTTTAGAAATGTTAACCTTTGCTAATCTTATATTAAGTTTAAACTGTATTGACTGGACTACTTTTATTCTATTACCAACATTAATAATCAACTTGAATTTTTTAATAGTCTCATTATCAGTCTTTTTGATACACATGTGCCTCTCAGGACAATTATGTCAAAACTATTATAAACATCTTAGAAATGAAACTATTGAAGCAATCAGAACAAACAATCTCATCTAGGCATAATACTCCCTTCAACAACATTGATATTCCCATTATATAAGTTCATTTGCTCCTCACACTCGCAATCTTTCATCAGACAACCAGCCATAAATCACATATATCCCTCACTCCTACACACATTACGCCCGCCCCTCTAATAACGAAACTATAAAGGTAAGAGAAAAAAAGAAGCGTTTAATTGTACATTTAAATGAAAGTAAATTCCACATAATTGCATTAGATACTCTACGGTAAGAAGTGAAAAATTAATCAAAAAGATAATGAAGAAAGGGAGTGGAGCTCTGCGCTTGCTTTTGAAAGTAAATTTTACACAATTGCAGGTAAACACTCTAACGAAAACACTAAATAACGATTTTAAAATCTTTAATATTGCACTTGTCTTTATTTATCTTGTACTTGTCTTTGTAAATCTTCGCTAAACGTTCTTATCCTGTCACACCACTTTCCTTTCAACCACATTCATAATTCTTTTCATGAAAGTTTGATTGTTCCTCACGCGCAGAGACTTTCGTTCACGCAGAAATCCTTTAACATATTTATCCATTTATTTCTAGGTCGTCCACGCAATCTTTCGCCCTTAATTTCATCAGCATACATCTGTTTTGCCAATCTTTTATAGAACATACGAGTACGTTCGACCAAAAACCAAACCATCTTGACTGACTTACTCTTCTGAATCTTAGATTCGTCATACACCAATGTATTTCAGACACGGTCTCTTCTTGTGTATCCATACATACCTCGTAAATATCTTATTTCTACAGCATTTATACGCCGTTTATGTAGGGCTAGAAATAAACATAAGCAAGACTAAATATATGATACAGACACGGCAGGCATCGAATAGGAACACCACAATTCCAGAACTACTGAACATTGAACAGGTATCAGATTTTAAATATCTGGGCGCGGTTATGCATGAGAAGAACGACATGAACCCAGAAATCGACTCCCGAATAACAGCTGCCAATAAGGCCTACTACGCTATGATCTCACTTATAAAATCTAAACTGATATCGAACAATAGCAAGATAAGAATATATAAGACCATCATACGGCCCATCCTAACATATGGATGCGAGTCGTGGATTCTAACCGCAAAGATAGAAAATAAACTGGCAATATTCGAAAGGAAAATCCTACGAAGAATCCTTGGACCAATAAAAGAAGAGGGAATGTGGAGAAAACGAATGAATTTTGAACTATATAACACATACAACGAGCCGGATATAATAGCAACCGTGAAAAGCCACAGAATTAGATGGCTGGGCCATGTAGGCCGACTAACAGATAACAACCATATAAGGAAACTGATGGACAGCAAACCAGGATCAAACAGGCCAAGGGGAAGACCGAAAGAGCGATGGATCGACAACGTCTATAAGGACCTACAAAAGATAGGTGTCAGAAATTGGCGGCAGGAAGCTTTGGATCGAGTTAGTTGGAGGCGAAAAGTTGAGGAGGCAAAAACTCTTTTAAGGGTTGTATAAGCCTAAATGGATGGATTATGTTTCCTCATCCACACCCAACATTAACCACCATACATCAACATATCTCTGGATAAATTAACGTTTTGAGCAAAAGTTCACAGAGCACTTAATATCTCGCATCCCGCATATATTTTTCTTTAAATCTCTTGACCAATGCGTCTGTCTTTCGATAACATACTACTAAAGTATACAAACTCATCCATTTGAACCACTCTTACTTAAACATTGTAGTCATGTACCAAATCACTGTTTTCAAATACTAGTACTTTACATTTATTAACATACAATAACAGATTTAATCCTTTTCTCACCTTATTTATACTTAGAAAATTTTTCCCAATTGTTCTTCAGATTTACCCATTACAATAACATCATTCGCATAAGCAAGTACTGACATTACACATCCGCTCCATTTAGTGACTCTCATATTTCAATAAGCATTCTTTATGTAAACTTCCAAGCACATATTTCACTTCATCATTCCATCATGCATTCCTTGAACGA
Organism: Pterostichus niger; assembly: GCA_947425015.1. NCBI lineage: Eukaryota > Metazoa > Arthropoda > Insecta > Coleoptera > Carabidae > Pterostichus > Pterostichus niger. The sequence continues at coordinate 3,893,060 of OX380347.1, forward strand.
GAGAGTAATCTACATTCACCAGAAACTTCTTTTGCACATTTAAGACCTGTATCCTTGAATTTCATCCATTCAATATTAGACTCACCTACGGGTAACGATTCATTTATTTATATCTTTAATATCTTTATTCAGAAGTACACTGCATTTTACATGAAACATATTTTCAATGCCTTTCACCCTCATTCATCCGAACGTATGCGCGACACCACCAAATAAAGATCATTTATACACAATTCAACATCACGCTTAACTCGCTTATGCACTACTAAACTTCTAAATCCTTCATAAAATCAATCACACATCGTCTATTCTTACTCACAGTCTACTATATATACAAAGACACTTATTTATATTTAAAGAGAGTTGGAAATGAAGAGATCACACTCCAAGCAGAAAGATACTATCTTTTAATTTACTCAAATATCACCAAAACTACCCAATGCATTCCCAGACATGCTTCTTAAACCTAGTCATTTAAATCATTACATACGATAATTTTCTTACCTGGATCACACGAATCAGTCACATTATTTAACAATTTCCAAAATTATTCTATTTCAAGATCTCGTTTACCTTTAATCTCCGCCAAAGAATTCTCGAAGAAATACAACTAGAATCACTCACAAATAGTTTCATTCTTTCACTCACCAGCACACCTGCATTATGCTTCGCCCGTTCATTCACATCAATAGGTACCCGACCATAAGCAAACAATTACATCTACCTCTTTCTCATTATATCTGCATTATCAAGTATTACCTTCATCATTTATTTTTTTTAGCATTTATACCCCAAATAATTTACGTTCCAAACTTACATTAATACAATTTTGTCCATTTATTCTTCATTCAATCAAAATATCATAGAAACAGTGTTTTCTCATTAATAAAGAAGAAATTATGGAAGCCTCTTAGGCTTATCTTTAACTGTAAAGAAAATTTAAATAAATAATATTATTCACACCAGCCTGTTAAATGTTAATTACACCGCAATACAAAATAAAACTACAGTGTTTCCAATATAAACGTACAACGAAACGAAAATAAAAAATACTAAAAAATTTTAAACTACTATAAAAATTTAAGATACACTTATCTCTTACTAAAAGACTATGTTACTTCTTTCACTGACAAACAATATACCGGGTGGAACATCATATATGTGTACATAGGCGATTAACATGAAAAAAAAATTTTTCTGTGCGCATTGCTCCCCAAATTATTTTAACCAAAAATGCTTCAAATAAATGTTGTAGAGCATAAAATTCTGCATCTAAATCAATAAACAGAATTACATTTACATGCGTTATAACGACAGAAATTAAATAAAAAAATATTAAAAATTACGTTGAAAATATCAAATAGCCATGGAAGTGAAACAAAAATAGACAGATGCTTGACGTTTGACAGATCTCCTGATTTAACACCTAGCGATTTTTTTTATGGGGTCATCTTAAATATAAAATTTATAAGCAACGCCACCCAAATAATAATTCTTTGAGAGAAGCCATCCAAGAACATAAAAACGCTGTTGTAGGCGAATGCAACAAAATAAATATTAGACAGTTGTGCAATGTTAAAAATAGTTTCTACAATAGATTAGGCTACTCCTTAGCACAAGACGGAGAACTTTTCGAACATCTTTTGTAATTTATTGTTATTTCTAAATAAATAAAATTATTATTTGCGTAAAAAATCTATTATTTATTATAAAAAATATTAAAAAATTATCAAATAAAATTATCCATTTTCAATAATGATATAAAAACAATCACCTTTATTGTCACTTAAATAAATCACAAATCCATTACAAACTAAACTTTTCTGACAGTTAAAACGTTATACATTTGTTTATCATTTTGTCTCAATTCCATGGCTATCACTATAAAGTAGAAATTCTTATAAAATATTAATGCAATTATTTCACTTACAAAACATGCAAAATAAAATCTGAAAACTGATTTAGATCCCTAATTTCAAGCTCTACAACTTTTATTTGAAACATTTTTGTCTAAAATCAATTGGCCACTTTTGCGCAAAGAAAAACTGATTTCCCATGTTAAATGCCTATGGCCAGGTTTTCATGTTACACCCGGTATATATATATATACTACCATACTGCAGCTCAATGAGCCTGGACTCTGTACTGTAATTGGGATAAAGTTCCTGTTGTACAGACTACCATAAATAAATAAATATTGTAACATTGTAGTGACTTTATACATAAAATTACTATTTTTTTTATCATACCTTCGAATTAAAAAAATTGTATGTACCTGATGCACAATAGGAAAAGTGAACTTTCCAGATTTGCATGGTTCGAGAATTCGACTGCTATAATTCAATTACCATTATCTCCTAGGAATATAGTCCTTTTCCTACTAATTCCACAATATATTTTACATATAACGCATAAACAAAACCATTTTTGTAATACTGTTTTGTCAATAACGATGACACAAAATTAGATTTGTACTGATTTTGGAGATTATTTATTTGTGAAGTTGTCGTAATATCAAACAAACACATCATTTTAGTTGTCATTGCTTATATAAGTATCACTAGAATATAATTTTTATGATAAAATAAGAACATCAATGAAAAAGACACTTTTCTTTTTACTTAAATTTAAAGATATTTATTTTTAGAATTATATTGATAATATTATAAAACTCTAACTTATAAATGACAAAATAATTTAAATTTAAAATGATCTTTCATGTGTCAGTGTACCAACTATGAATTTTTTTAGTTGTTTTGTAATAATAATTTTTAAATAAAAAGTTAATCAATGCGTTATAGGAAAAATTATATAAAAGACACGTATTACAATTAAGGTCAGTGTAATACTAGTTTTTCTATATACTGTTCTGAGAGAAGTTAAAAATATTATATTTTCAATAAGAATTTGTTTTATCTACACTGAATATATTTTTTGTTTGTTCTTTCTGTCTTACGCTATAAAAATCCTTAGCAATAAAGTAGAGGACAGGCGATAAAGCATCAGCTGGAAATCTTGGTGCCCCGGGTGATAATTCTTTGACCGCAAGTGTTGAGAGCGAACTTATGGCCCAGCGGTGCAATATTCTAACATAGGTTATTATCCCCACAGGACGATCACAGAAATCAATGATTTTCTACCTCAAAAAACATGGATCATAGAAATGTAACCACTCAGTTTTATGTACTGCTGTTTGTAGTAACATATGCATAGACATCGGTTAGGGGATTTAGGGAATCGTCCGCCTAGATATATTTATCTGCACCTTGTCTTTTATTCCAAACTTTACACTCACCAATATGTTAAATTGCATAAAGAATGCGCGAAGATAGCCTGAAAGGACAGGTTAGGTAATTTAATTAGAAATAAAATCAGATTAAAAATATGTACCTTTAGTACTTTTAAACTAAACAATAGTAATGACGTAAGTAAAACCAAATTTTAAAAAGATATCATGGGACAGCGTATATTTTCTGAAATACTATATATAAAAATTCAATGTATGCGTAATCAGAAAAGAGTTCGCAAACAATATTACAACATTAATCTTCTTTAGAACATTTTAAAATACATTTTAAAAATCTAAAAATCCTGACCACGATATTTTTTTTGCTTTTAATACCCGAGGTAGTAGGATTGAGCAAAGCAGTGTGCAGTGCTAATTTGAGTCAATTTTATTCGTTTAATAAGTTTATGTATGTTAAAGTTTGCTGCGTGTAAACTTTCATGTTGGCGAAATACTGCATTTTCATTAGAAGTTTCTGACGTTTTAAATTAATCCCTGTTGGTAGCACTAATTTTAATTTCAAATAAGATTCAAACTACTAAATCTGAAAAGCAAGGCGGATGTTTAAAGCTGAGCCGAGCTTGTAACTGGAGGCCTAATTTAACCGACTGTAACTAGACCACTCCGGCGATAGAGTTATGATGGTGAATCCTTATGACTGGGTCGTTTATTATTTATATATGTGAAAGTGATGGTTTTAATATTTAATATTTCTTATTCATTTCTTTCATTACTGATTCTTTGCTTCGCTTATATAATGAGAGTCTTGCTTCACAATCGTTCGAATGGTAAATATTCTAGTGTATTATTATTTTTTTTTCTATTTAACAATTTTGTATACAAAATGTAACAGCAAAACGAGCTACCTCATGTAACTTCTATGTTATTAAAGACACAATAAAATCCTGTAAGACAATCTTATAGAGGACCAACCCAGCCATCCATCTATGGAAAACAATTTTTTTTTGTACCATTGGTTCTCAAATTACAACACAAAGTTATATATTTTTAATAAGATGGTATGTACCTTTTAGGCCCAATCGCTAGAGTATTTTTACATAACTAAAATATTAAGAAAAATTCATTTGAAATTTATATACATTATATTTTTATAGTTATTTTTCAGTAGGCTATGAAAAACAATTGTGTTTAAACTAAAACTAAATATAAATATTTCTTAATAATAATAGTATTCTATATGATATGCATTTTTTTCTAAACATAATTCAAATCTTTCCAAAACTGATTCAGAAGTAGCATTATTAATTACTTTCGTTGTTAGTATAGCACATGCTTCTCTTACGCGATCCATCAAATTGTCCCTTTTTGTTACTGGTGTAGGGTCCACTTTATTTTTTAGGTATCCCCATAACTGAATTTAGAGGTGTTAGGTTTGGGGAAGAAACAGACCATTTGAATGGCCCATTTCTAGCTATCCAGCGATCATCAAACATATCTTATAGTCGTTCATACACTGGACGAATATTGTGGACCGGCACTTTGTCTTACTGGAACCACATGTTTTGCCTCTCATTTAAATTTTCCAGATAATTTATTAATTCGTTTTATAAAAAATCTACATAACCTGCCCATTTAAATGTTCTTCTTATATAATTTTATTCCCCATTAACCCAATCTACACATTAAAACAGCATCTCGAAAGGAATGCAATTGTTCTTCCGCCCATTTTCGTTATATCAATTGAACAATCCATTATTAGTGAATTTTGATTCATCCGTCCACATTTTTTTCTAGGAAAATCATTATTTTTATGGTTTTTACCAAATACCTTTCACAAACTATACTACGTTCATTATCTGTATTATTTATTGCCTGTAATAATTTATCAGAATACGGTTCCAAATTCACCAAACCGACATGTTTGAAATTCTTTAGCAATTTAACGTGTGGACGCATTTGGATTACGAGGGATAAATCCCAAAACAGCTATTCCTTTTTCTTAGTTATATCTAATTAGTCTTTGGTTTTCACCTTTACATGAGAAAGATCTATGATTTCCTAAGTTTCTTGTAAGCCATTTGATAAAATTTTATCCTGGACGCGGTTTATCGGGGTTTATTCTAACAAAAATATTGCAAGCCTTCCACAGTTGAATGTTCCCCTTGGACCTCTTTAATATTGTCTTATGGGATTTTATTGTATCTAATAACATAGAAGTTATACTCGTATAATGTAGCACGTTTGGCTGTTACACTCTGTATATTTATATTTAAAGTTGAATTAATAAATAAAACGTTTCTTAAACTTTACATTATCCCCTGTGTTGATTAGATTACTTCAATGTTTTTGTACCAATTTTTTTACTGATTGGTCACCTTCTGCCTACCGTGGCCTGTCATTTTTCTACCACCGGATAAGTACACTGATCTTCAATCTGTTCCCTGCCGCCCATTAGAGTGCGAACCAAACTTTTATCGTGAGCTGTAGGAGTCATATCCGTTTTGATCTTCCTGCATACATCAAATACATTTAAATATGCCTTTATAATTTACTTTTGAATTTGAAAAAACAATTTTTAACACAATACTTACGAACACAAAAACAAATGCAAATATAGACATCGAAAAATCACTATTTATTTTTGTAACATATTACACGAGAAGACACTAGATGGTACAGAGATATTATAGATTAGGTGCCAGTAGATAAGAAGAGAGGCAGTTAAAGACAAATACAAAAATAAAACGAAGGTCTTAAAGCAATAGAAAGTAAACTTTAGCCGTCCTAAGCTGGGAATGGAAAAGAATGAAAATTTCTTTGCGAGGCGAAAGCCCAAGGTGAACCACCATTCCATATGAAATTCTGTTTTACATTTTGTAACATTTCAAATTAACACGACGATATACTTAAATATTGTTTTTGATATATTTTGAAGTATATGCTTTCGATAATTCCATCCTTTAATATAATTCTAAGGGATTCATTGTTTTAATATGCGATCAGATAAGCAAATAATTTTTAACCAAGTAATATTAATAAATCAGTTCTGTGCAGACACTGGCTGTCTTTTTTTACAAGTGAGTGAGTGAACAATCAGACGAGTGCGAGTATATCAAGTACGACAAAGCAATAAGAACGATTTCGCACAATAGTGCAATACTTTCAATATTAATTAATGTGTATCTAAGGATATTTTTACTATCGATATTGTGCAGATTAGTAGTGCGCAATTCAATAACGATCCTGGATTTCAAGTATTCGATTTTGGCTCTTAATTTTTCGACCTTGCATCGGATTTAATGGAACAAATTAACGCGAGCATCATAATACCAGATATCTATTTTCTTTTATCTGCAACCACTAAATAATACCATCATTATGTATTATCACGTAGGTGGCTAAGTGGTGTCCAGTCGGCCTGTGGATTTGAGAACTCGGGTTCGATTTTCAGTGCCGTCAAACTATTTTCACAGTATTATTAAAACTACTCCAGTGACTACCTCTGTACTAATATCTTTAGGAACCGTGATTTTATGGCTGGTAACCGCTCTTCACTCGTATAAATATATTACTAACCGAAATCTGCTACGGGAGATTGCCACTCTCGGTAATAGATAAAAGGCGTGATGATATATTTATTTTATTTATATACACAGATTAAAATAGATGCGAAATACAAGTTGAATTTTGTTGCTATTTGCAAATTGCCATGGAAAATTAAACAAGTAGTGAGACTAATTGTGTAACATAAATTTAAAAGTATAATAATTATTATTTAAAGAAACACACTTGTTTACAAAAAAAAACTGTGCTTATAAAATCGCTCTCTAGTTATTATATAATATAAATAAAATTAAATAAAAAATTCTGAGTTAATTGGTGCAGCGATGTGTATTGTATACTCACTGTATGACTATCTAATATCTAGTTGCATATTCGATAAATGCAGGGGATACCAAAACAGCACTACGCACAAATGTATAGAGCCTTTGCCTATGTGTATTGTATACAATGTAGTAATATAACAAACAAAAATGCAACAATCTAATAATGTACTTTTGAATAGTGTATAAATTTATTTAAAATTTGCAACTGGGGCCCTTGATCAAGCATTTCGTCATTTTGTACTTTATGCAATGTAATAAATTGTTGGAAACGTGTATCAGACGTTTCGTTATACATGTTTTAGTAAAGAATATAAAAAATTGGTGAAATAGTAGAAAATTAAAAGCAATTTATAAAATAGCATCACATCCGGGCCCTTTGAATTCCACGGGCCCTGGGTATTTTACCCCACCTACCCTCCCCTCTCGTCGGGCCTGATTATCGCGATCTGATACGGTAGAGTGCCATACCCAATAATATGTATAAGGATTGAAGATATATTATTTGATTTTTATTAAAGAACTTTGATATAGCTTCTTAGAAACCTTGGTATATTGATGTAATAGTTTATATAAATAATCGTGTTTAGAAACTTGCAATTTCAGCCAAGTAAGCTACGATCGCCATATGATTAAAATTTGATATTCGAATGTTTGTCTCTATTTTGTTGTGTTATGGCAACCGTAGTCAGTGGTGAACAAAGAAAAATAGAGCCCTATGCATAGTACACTTCGCGGGCCTTACCCAGAAAACAAAACATTAACTAAAAAATATATTCTTCATTAAAATAATTACTATATTGGTAACTAATATATAAGACAAATAAATTTATATTTTAATTTTTCAAAGCTTTAATTCAGTAATAAGTGTATCGTAATCAATGGAACGTTTTAATACATCGTTTTCAATATATAATATAAACAAAGAGTCCAACATTTGTTGTCCTAAAGGGTTTCTTTAAAAAGTGTCTACTCTTGCAAGTACAAAAAATGATATAACTAATATTATTAATGATATAACTGGCAGTGTGATATAAATATATTCTTAAAATTATATTTAATTTTGTTATCCTAAATTTTAAAAATACATGGATTCCGGGGATATAATATTTTTTAGTTTAATATAGAACTTTTAAGTTCTATAAATATCACAAATGATGATCGCATACATTTTAATTAATTTGGGAAACAGTTATATGCTTTCCATTACTGCCAATTACACACTTCTATTATTTTGTGTTTGCTAGTAGTGGTTTCTATTAATTTATATAGAACATAGTTGTCTGTTGTCATTAGTTATATTTTCAGTATTAGTTTCATTTATCATTTTGCTTTTATGTACAAATTTATAATTTCTATTTCTTCTTTTTTCGATTGGCTTCGCCCTCACATATCTTATGATTATAGTACCAGTTAACTAAAGCCCAGATTATCTTTCGTTATCTTTGCAGATATTCAAGTTATGGACGCGTTTCCAGCGGACCGCGCAAGTATAGCACGCTGTGCTAAGACGCAGATGTATGTAAATTTGAAAGTCTTAGATCTATCAATTTTAAATTCGGGATTGGGAAATTTAAAACACTAGTTTCATATAAATTAATATGATTATATCAGTAGAGCTTCAAATATTTGCCAAAAGCGGAAAATTAAGATGATGCAAATTAGTTAGCATGTGAATATTCTATCCTTCAGCTAAAAGAAAGATTTAAAATTGTTTCACTTCCGCCGCACCTGACATCTATCTTGACTAAATATGCGGACCACTAAGAAATTAAGGTAGAACCTCCAATCCAGATCCGTGAAATATATGTGCGTAAATGCAAAACGTGAAAACATCTGTTTGCTGGAAATACAATTTGTGTAAAACACATATCCAAACATTGCAAGGTTTCCTTAAAAACATTTTATAAATTTTAGAATAATAAATTTTTCAACTTTTTTACCTTATGTTTCTTTATTATTATAATTTTAAAGAAACAGATTTGATTTGTCAAAACGAAAGATTCATAACTATTTGCTTTTTTCAATATTTTTACAATTTATTGAATTTTTTTATTTTAATAAAACTTTATTTCAATAGTCACTGTGCATATTTATTAATTTTATATAAAAAATTCATACAAAATTTATCATGATCGGCGATATACGTAGTTTCAAATGATAAATTTTGTATGAATTTTTTATATAAAATTAATAAATATGCACAGTGACTATTGAAATAAAGTTTTATTAAAATAAAAAAATTCAATAAATTGTAAAAATATTGAAAAAAGCAAATAGTTATGAATCTTTCGTTTTGACAAATCAAATCTGTTTCTTTAAATTTATAATAATAAAGAAACATAAGGTAAAAAAGTTGAAAAATTTATTATTCTAAAATTTATAAAATGTTTTTAAGGAAACCTTGCAATGTTTGGATATGTGTTTTACACAAATTGTATTTCCAGCAAACAGATGTTTTCACGTTTTGCATTTACGCACATATATTTCACGGATCTGGATTGGAGGTTCTACCTTAATTTCTTAGTGGTCCGCATATTTAGTCAAGATAGATGTCAGGTGCGGCGGAAGTGAAACAATTTTAAATCTTTCTTTTAGCTGAAGGATAGAATATTCACATGCTAACTAATTTGCATCATCTTAATTTTCCGCTTTTGGCAAATATTTGAAGCTCTACTGATATAATCATATTAATTTATATGAAACTAGTGTTTTAAATTTCCCAATCCCGAATTTAAAATTGATAGATCTAAGACTTTCAAATTTACATACATCTGCGTCTTAGCACAGCGTGCTATACTTGCGCGGTCCGCTGGAAACGCGTCCATAACTTGAATATCTGCAAAGATAACGAAAGATAATCTGGGCTTTAGTTAACTGGTACTATAATCATAAGATATGTGAGGGCGAAGCCAATCGAAAAAAGAAGAAATAGAAATTATAAATTTGTACATAAAAGCAAAATGATAAATGAAACTAATACTGAAAATATAACTAATGACAACAGACAACTATGTTCTATATAAATTAATAGAAACCACTACTAGCAAACACAAAATAATAGAAGTGTGTAATTGGCAGTAATGGAAAGCATATAACTGTTTCCCAAATTAATTAAAATGTATGCGATCATCATTTGTGATATTTATAGAACTTAAAAGTTCTATATTAAACTAAAAAATATTATATCCCCGGAATCCATGTATTTTTAAAATTTAGGATAACAAAATTAAATATAATTTTAAGAATATATTTATATCACACTGCCAGTTATATCATTAATAATATTAGTTATATCATTTTTTGTACTTGCAAGAGTAGACACTTTTTAAAGAAACCCTTTAGGACAACAAATGTTGGACTCTTTGTTTATATTATATATTGAAAACGATGTATTAAAACGTTCCATTGATTACGATACACTTATTACTGAATTAAAGCTTTGAAAAATTAAAATATAAATTTATTTGTCTTATATATTAGTTACCAATATAGTAATTATTTTAATGAAGAATATATTTTTTAGTTAATGTTTTGTTTTCTGGGTAAGGCCCGCGAAGTGTACTATGCATAGGGCTCTATTTTTCTTTGTTCACCACTGACTACGGTTGCCATAACACAACAAAATAGAGACAAACATTCGAATATCAAATTTTAATCATATGGCGATCGTAGCTTACTTGGCTGAAATTGCAAGTTTCTAAACACGATTATTTATATAAACTATTACATCAATATACCAAGGTTTCTAAGAAGCTATATCAAAGTTCTTTAATAAAAATCAAATAATATATCTTCAATCCTTATACATATTATTGGGTATGGCACTCTACCGTATCAGATCGCGATAATCAGGCCCGACGAGAGGGGAGGGTAGGTGGGGTAAAATACCCAGGGCCCGTGGAATTCAAAGGGCCCGGATGTGATGCTATTTTATAAATTGCTTTTAATTTTCTACTATTTCACCAATTTTTTATATTCTTTACTAAAACATGTATAACGAAACGTCTGATACACGTTTCCAACAATTTATTACATTGCATAAAGTACAAAATGACGAAATGCTTGATCAAGGGCCCCAGTTGCAAATTTTAAATAAATTTATACACTATTCAAAAGTACATTATTAGATTGTTGCATTTTTGTTTGTTATATTACTACATTGTATACAATACACATAGGCAAACGTAGTTTCAAATGATGGTGCACAAAGTTATGTTACAAAAATAGGTACCCCAAGTTAAAGGTAAAATATATAGATCATAGATTCTTTTAATAGCGTAAGTTTTTCATAGTAGAAATTTGTTCCTTTAGTATAATATTAGATAATTATATTTCTTTATTATAAAAAATTCATTTTTATTATTATTTAATTACTTAGTTATTAGGATAATACCAAACTGTACTTTTGTCATGGTTCTAATTTTCGCCAATATGAGCGTATTCTTATTTAAAAATCTCAATATTGTTGCAGTTCACAAACTCACATTGAAATATATTGAATTATAAAAATAGTACAGTTTCGTCTTTGTATCAATTTTATTTTTTAAACCTTGAGTAAAATTTAAGAAATTTAATACCAAAGCTCTCTCTTGCTTTTTAAATAATTGGTACAAACATTTAATAATACACAAACATACTTCTCGGAATCCAAGGTACAGAAATATGTTTTATACGATTCAGAAGTATTTTAGTTAAAATACTAATTAATTATATATTGCTCTCTGCTTATATTAAATTCTTGAAATTTTTGAATGCATGTTTTTTTTATTATCTCTAAGTAGTATCTGGCGACCCTTCAGGGAATCGCGATCCACACTTTGTAAACTACTGATCAAGAGAATATATTTCAGGCATAAATCGTTCAAAATGATGTACTGTCACCATTTGCCCCCAGCACGGCACTCAAGGATGAAATGGAGGGTGAATTTCAGGTGAAAGCGGAAATATTAGGATATCTGAAACCTCGCTGCAACCCCTTTGTATGGTGATATTACTCACAGGGTTATAAAATAAAATATGCAGTAGAATATAGTGTACGAAACCTGTACTAAAATTGTCGGTGTAAAATTTAAGTTACTTTTAAAGCTATTCTATTTATATGCTAATATTGAATTTTAAAGTTTCTGTCAGTCGTAAGAAATGAGCAGTAAAATTTTTACAATTGATGTACCTTTATTAAAATAGATAGCTTAGGACACACAAAACATGTCCGATATTTATTTAATAAATAAATACAATTAATTGGAGCAAAAAACTGCATTAAAAATGTATTTTTTAAATTGTAGGAAGTTAAAGTCACATTTCTAGTGATAAATAAATAAAATATGTTGCAATTAGGTCATTTATTTAAGATAATAATAATACGGATGTTATTCATTCATCTTTACGTATTTATTTATTTATTTATTTATTACGTAAGTATTTAATATACTGGTTACAACGCAATAATAATTTTGCCGAATTTTATTTTGCGATGTAATCTGCTACTTCAGGTAATATATATCTTTAAATTTTTTAGCAATAATTTTTCAACATTCTGTTCAGTAGCGTGGGGTTAATTATAAATCAGAGACCAAGAACAAAAACAAATGTAAAGCTCATCAAATTTATTACTTCGCAAATAAATCAGTATTCATTAGCATCAATGGTATATTATAAATATTTACTAATATTCCTTTGAATAACAGCTGGTTACAAAATTATAACTGTTTCAGACATGAAAAAAAATTAATTATAATATTAATATATTATTATAATCATTAATTAATTATATAATTATAAAAGTGTCACTTTATTGAACGCGGTTAGTGCTGTAAAACCATGTGTGCAATACAATTCAACACCTGTGGCATACACTATTTTTTCATGATCGAGCTTTATACAACTATTACACTATTTAAATTTTGATTCTCGAAAATATACATGACAGGACTAAAATAAGCTATATAATCTGTTGTTAATTATGTGTAAAACATGGAATTAAATATCACATTTCTTTAATAAACAGAAATGCTTCAAAACTTTAAATATTTTGTGAACTTGGTGAACTGTGTAATTCATGTAATAAAGTTTATCTAAAATTTCTTCAATCATTTTCGTTTCTTTTCAGAATGAAGATTTTCAACAAGCTATACTTAATTTCAAATATGCGTGAACTAGCATAAGCATTAATTTGAATAAGTATGTATGTTACTTTGATAATTTCAGCTTTTTTTCCAAAAAGAGATTTTAAATTCTAATATTAAGTATACCAATGAAATACTGTTAAAGAAATAATTCTGAATAATACAGTATTTCCTCTTTGATAAGTACGGATAATTCAAATCAAATAGATTTAATTTTTAACTATTGTGGACTCGTACCCGCAAAATAATGTTATATCAGGCGTGATTTATGTGCATTTCACTTTGACACATTTATCACCAGAAGAATTCTTGCAATTATGAAAAATCGAGTGTATAGCAAAGTTTATTTCATTTCGGAAGGGTCATGTCATTGAATATGTCTGTAATGCAAGTTGTAGGTTATGCATTTTATTTCTATAATTTAACGTACAGTGTAAAACAAAATAACTACGAATATTATTATGGGGTAACAAATTTGTTCCTATGATGTAAAAGCAATTTCAAATTATATGGACAAATAAATGTTATTGAATCTAAATCTAGAATTTAATGTAGTGTTTCACAAATAATAAATGAATTATGATATAATATTACTACACTGTTAAAACTTCTCATAAAATTTTATAGGTAATTCGTAACAGAGCAGATTGATAGAGCAATTTTCAGCAGATAATAAACAATACCTTTACGACCCCATTTACACGTCCTCATATCAAACAAATCACATTAAAACCTCGATTACAACAACATAAATTAACCGGAAATCAGATATCAGAACACCAGTCCCACAAACAAATCTAATTTTATTTGCAACCATCCACATACCTTTACCACGTGCAGGACAATTGAATTTTTGTGAGATAAACCTGGCATAACACGAAGTTTTACGATAATTTATTTATATTATACTTGTCTTTTGCTTACTCGCGTAACACCGCACAATTTTTATCTTACTTATAATAAAGTCATATATACTTATTCTACACTTCAGAGATTGCTGTATAGTGTTGTTAGATTAAAGTTAACTTCACTGTACATTGTCACATTTTTTTAGTAATAAAACAATGTGTAGTTTTGTCAAGTATAGTCTGTTCAGTGAGAAATTACAGTGTGGTTGTACCTTAATTATTAGTTACGGGTGAATTTTTAAAGAAAAAACGGGTTATTATGTCTTTTGAATTCGGTTTACTCGTATCTTTATTTTAGCTTGAAGTTAAATATCAGTATTTCAATCTTTAGGATATTTTAACGTCTATAAGCCATAAACCATCGCTATTATGCGGTGTCATAATAGCTAAGAAACACTAAAAGACATTTTATATGTAGATTTTGTTGTTTGGGACTTTGGAAAGACACTAAAATATACAAAACAATTATTTTTCATAAAAACAGGGGTACTTCAAATTTCGGTAAAAAGTTGTATGGAATAGTTTTCGAAACCAATATTTCCTATCACAGTTGTACTCTGTACTATTTTATAAATAGAAAATATAAAGACAGTTAAGTACTATTTAAATGAAAAAGGAATAATACTAAATTGTAATAACACTATCATTAATGTAATTTAATTAATTAATTTATACGTATAGTCTAAACTATAAATGATACTAATCGAAGTAGGTAAAATTGATTTTTTATCACCCTTTGTTATTTCTCTGAAGCATATCTTTCTTATTGTAGGTAATGGATGATAAATTAAATAAAAAGTTAAATGGAATATGTTATAAAATTATACAATCAATTACTGTATATAATCAAATCGTCAGTGAAATAACAAAAAAAATAGGTAAAGTGCAAAAACATCTCTTCTTAACGACAATTTGCATTGAAATTAAACTGTTCTCGATTTACAATGCAAATTATTTAAATAGACTGAACGGCCTTTTGCTGCCACTGCCGATAACGTCTTATTTAGCCGAGAAAAATAATTATTTTAGATAATTTATTCTGAATCGAGAGCATTTATTCACATTAACTTTCTATCTTCTTTTATATGTAGTTTTATGTGAAAATAATTTGTTTTAAGTTGTTTTTGTTACTGAATTTGTTGCTTTAGTTTGTTAAGTTGTATAACACTGTTACATTTTGTTTATTTTCACATAGCCACCTATAATATTTGTATAAAAATTATTTCTAGTATTTCTCAATTTTCTTATTTTTCTCGAATTTTTTCAGATACATTAATAAAAACTAATACACCGTTGAAAAGAGAAAAAAATGGCGGTTTTTATTTTAGTAAAATAATTATAGGTTGCTATTTAAAAAATAAAAGTTGATAGTCGTATCTTGTAAACCTGACTTTATAAAAAATATCTACATCTGCCATCAAATAGTATATTTAAAATAATAAAACTTTCATATGAACCATTTTTTTCTATTACTCATAATAAAAAAGTTAAAGGGGGGGGGCGTCTTCCCAGACTCAGCCTGTATATATATACACATATACAGGGTGTTTCATAACTTCAGGTACATACGTTAATGGTATATGTTGTTTGATATGCTGATTACAAATCTAAAAGAATTTTTTTTAAATTCAAAAAATTAAGGGTTGTTTACCTAAAACATTTTTTGTAGTACTGCACTGGATTCGCTTTCCTATAAAACACAAACAATGAAGTAGGTAATCAACAATTTAAATTACATAATACTAGTAAAATAAACAAACAACATTTAATTATTTTTAATGAAACGATAATTATAGTTTATTATGTGTTCAAAATAAATGACATGTCAAAATAAATAAAACACATACAATTCGAATAATTTTTACAAAAATTGCTCAAAATTGTTGCCATTCTCTGCCATACATAATACAGTACGGTGAATTAAAGACACGCTGTAAGCTTCGTTAAACGAATTATGATGTCTCATAAAATTAGCAGCGTTTTCAACCCGTTTCCTCAGTTGTTCCAGAGTTTCATGAGCTTCCTGATTATCATAAAGTAATGATTTGAAATAGCCCCAAAAATTAAAATTTAATGGATTTAGATCCGGAGATCTAGGAGGTCATTGTACAGGACCACCACGTCCCATCCACCTATCCTCAAAGGTTTGAGTTAAGTATTGCCGCACATTACGTGTAAAGTGCGGTGGTGTACCGTCATGCTGGAACCATGCATGCTGCCGTACATTTTGCAAGAAAGATAAATAAGTTGCACCATTCATTCTATTAGGTAGAACATAGGGACTAAGTAACGTTCCATTTATGATTCCAGCCCAGATATTCAAAAGAATCGCTGCTGAAAATTGCTTCTTACAATCTGTTCGCGTTATCCATTTTTAAAACAAATCACCAATTCTTTTACACTGTTATGAATGTATCATTCACAAAAGAAACCTACTGACGTACTACGAAAGAATAATTACACAATTCAATTATTAGCAGTTATTTATAATAGAATTTTATTTAATTAATAAATTTAACATAATCATCCATCCAGTGGCAGCGGCAACGAAAAATTTTGGACTGGGAAACATGGAAAATAATTTTGCGATTTAAAAAAAAATCTTTTTCATTCGTAATCAGCATATCAAATATCGTATACCATTAACGTATGTACCTGAAGTTATGAAACACCCTGTATATATATATATATATATATATATATATATATATATATATATATATATATATATATATATATATATATATATATATACTGGGTGTTAAAAAAGTTCCGGGACGGTGAAATATCTCGAGAAATACACATTGAAACAAGAAACAAAAAAACACGTGTTTCATATTTTTCAAAAACCTATCTAAGCACACCAAACACAAACCACAACTTCCACCCGCAGGTGGTGAGGCGGGGGGCAACTTTGAAACCTTAAATGAGAACCTCCATTTTTTTATTGTAGATTCGTATTCTGCGAAAAAAAAAGTTAATTTTATCTGAAACTTTTTATTCAATTCGGAATAGATGGGGCGCTAATCGCAAAAAAAAGTTTTGACATAATTCTGAAAGAAAAGTAAAAAAAAGTCACCCCAAAAAACAATAAAGGAATAAAATAACGTTTATTTCATACAATCGTTTTGCAAATTTATTTCAAGCATTTAGTCGGTGAAATGCTTGTGGCTACTTGTGATTATGTTGATTTTTTTATTTTATTCAATGTTTATTTCTTGTGATATTAGACCGTTTTTTGTGTTTGGTGTGCTTATATAGGTTTTTGCAAAATATGAAATACGTGTTGTTTGGTTTCTTGATTCGATGTGTATGTCTCGAGATATTTCACCGTACCGGAACTTTTTTAACACCCAGTATATATACATATATTCAATATTCGTGGTACAGAATTATGACAATTTGGAACAACTAAGTTACACTTTAAATTTATTAAACATTTGTTAATGAAATAATCAGCATACATTAAATTATTGAGCAATTAAGATTCTATTTATCTACAACCTAGTTCACATGCATAAATATATTTATATAATGGTAAAGATAGATATACTAATATGATTTCATTAAATTCTTGTAATTTTATATACACTTTTGTGCGCTTAATTTTACAATTTCTGTCGGTTACTTATTATTGAATACAACTATATTTTATATTTTTAAACAGTTTATTTAAAAAAAAAAACGATCTTGTTAAATAATACAATGCGGCTAGAATATATTCATCCAAATTAGTATTTTTCGGTTGAAGTATGTAGATATTTTGTATTTGTTCATTATTAACAAAAACCCATCTTTGGTTTTCTTTTTTTACTGTTACTGGCAGTTTTATTTTATTCGCTAATATCCGGCAATATTGAACTAAATTTTGAGAATCACTTTGATATTGGAACAAGGAGAACAATTTTAATGATGGTTTTAAATTCTCTTGCATCTGGTATTTATTGACAGATTCGAATTAGGGAAAACAAGTTTTTTATTTAATCTTGTCCCCGTATTGAAGTGGTACGCTTCTATATCAAATTTATTCAATTCATCGCCGGCTGAGATACGCGCAGCCCAGCTGACCTCACTTCGACCAGTGGCGTACCTATTCAAAGTTATAGGGAAATTATGATTATAGTATCTCTTTATTAATTATTAATTAGTAACAGTAAAAGAGGTAATCGAACTGCAGAAGTATATCATAAACAGGTACAACAGCTCCAGCGAGAATATTCGCAAGTATCTTATTGTTTGGTTCTCATATAATTTCCGGGTAAGAATTTTATGAACGGCCCTGGAACA
This sequence comes from Pterostichus niger, assembly GCA_947425015.1. Taxonomy (NCBI): domain Eukaryota; kingdom Metazoa; phylum Arthropoda; class Insecta; order Coleoptera; family Carabidae; genus Pterostichus; species Pterostichus niger. The sequence goes on from OX380347.1 coordinate 3,911,514, forward strand.
AAACCTAGTTTGATGGTATTTAGAAATCTGGACGATATGGATTCATGTGGACCTTCTTTGTTTCAGCAGGGTGTAAAAGATATTAAACAGTGCCTGACACCTTCCGAAGCGGAGAGAGAAGGGCACCCACGCCACCTTCGGAGACGGGATGCAGAGAGGAACCCACGCCAACTACGGTGAAGGGGTGAAGAGATTGCACCCACCTTATACCATCGGGGTGCCGGGACAAGAGGACAACTAAAGTATATAAACTGCACGATTTGCCTCAATCGAGGAGACTCTCCGGGGTCTCCACTCTGACTATGTCAGTAAGTTCAAAGTTGCATCACCTTCCTCACCGTCACTATCAGTGCTAGCTTAAGCAGGCACGGGTGACACCTTCCAAACTTCACTATCAGTGCTAGCTTATGCAGGCACGGGTGACACCTTCCTAAATCGATATGCAGTGCTATCGGCATCCGGGCACGCTATCACCCTCCAACCTTCACTATCAGTGCGAGCTTATGCAGGCACGGGTGAAACAATCCTAAATCTATACGCAGTGCTATCAGCATCCTGGCGCGCTATCACCCTCCAACCTTCACTATCAGTGCTAGCTTATGCAGGCACGGGTGACACCTTCCTAAATCGATATGCAGTGCTATCGGCATCCGGGCATGAAATCACCTTCCAACCTTCACTGTCAGTGCTAGCTTATACAGGCACGGGTAACACATTCCTAAATCTATACGCAGTGCTATCGGTAATCGGGCACTCTATCACCCTCCAACCTTCACTATCAGTGCTGGCTTATGCAGGCACGGGTGAAACCTTCCTAAATCGATATGCAGTGCTATCGGCATCCGGGCATGCTAACCCTCCAACCTTCACTATCAGTGCTAGCTTATGCAGGCACGGGCGAAACCTTCCTAAATCAATATACAGTGCTATCGGCATCCGGGCACGCTAACCCTCGAACCTTCACTATCAGTGCTAGCTTATGCAGGCACGGGTGACACCTTTCTAAACTTATATGCAGTGCTATCGGCATCCGGGCACGCCATCACTCTCCAACCTTCATTATCAGTGCTAGCTTATGCAGGTACGGGTGACACCTTCCTAAATCGATATGCAGTGCTATCGGCATCCGGGCACGCTATCACCCTCCAACCTTCACTATCAGTGCTAGCTTATGCAGGCACGGGTGACACCTTCCTAAATCGATATGCAGTGCTATCGGCATCCGGGCACGCTAACCCTCCAACCTTCACTATCAGTGCTAGCTTATGCAGGCACGGGTGACACATTCCTAAATCTATACGCAGTGCTATCGGCATCCGGGCACGCATTTCACCCACCAACTCACCACTCGGTGCCATCGGCAACCGGGCAAGGGAGAACCTTCCTTTTTACCCAGAATATTCTTTATATGAACTTTGGGCTTGGTGACATACGTCAGTTTTATTTGTTGTTATTCTCTCACAAGAGTAAATTAACTAAAACTATTGTAACTATTATTAATAAATGAAATAATATTTTAAGGAACACTTAATAACAACAAAATGATTTTATAACAAATATTCAAAATAACTCTCAGCCTCTTCAATGCATTTTCTCCCGATATCACCACTTGATTTTTGTATGGAGCTACGTGAAACATTTTGTTTGTAATGAACCAGTAAACATATTAAACGGACTGAAGAATTATAATGAAGCAGCTAACCAAATATAAAGGGCTACTTATTTTGTTTCAAAACGTTGTGCAAAATGTATAGAAGAGACTGGGAGCCATTTTGAATATTAGTTATAAAATCATTTTGTTGTTATTAAGTGTTTCTTATTCTTATTTACATACAGTTATTTTCCATATTTCAACACCCTGTAATAATTATGTTATGAGAGCAAAAATCAATCTTCATCTCTTAAATTACAAAAGTATGATTTTTTTTAATAAGAAAAAGTATGTTGACACTTTATGAAATGCCTAATTTTTTTACAGATGTTTAAAAATCAAATAAAATGTTTTTTGGAGTACAACATTGAAAAAGATGAATTAGTGAAAAAGCAAGCGGTTCACTGAATTTTTTTTTAATCTTATCAGAATCGCAAAAGGCCATGTTGCGAAATTGTGAGTGTGACCGAGATCGCTTAGCCCGATAGCGAGGCACAAGAACAAGAACCGTCAACAAAAAATATATTAAACGCATGGTTAAGTATAAGTATCGAGATTTATTAAAAATAGTTAAATATGATAATAACAAAGTAAATGATATTAAGGAATGCAATAAATAAAGGAAAAACAAGCTAATTTGCTTTGCTATGTGAAAAGAAAGACTACAGAATTAAATCAATTTGTTCATTCTTCATCTCGTCGTATTCCTGCTTAGAAATTTAGAACAATCAAATGTTGAAATGAGTAGCGACCATATGTCATACAGATAAACTTTTACGTTCTACATTCACAGAGGAAAGATTGTCGGGACTAGGTTTCTTAAGCATTTATCGTGATATAATTGTATACCCCATGGAAGTTATAAATAGTGTTGCATTGTTAAATCCACGAACAATACTATTATGAGATGTGTGGATGCCAGGATCGGCACCACGATTGAATTGATGAGTGGGCACGAATTGGCCGCATAAGTTGTTGGGTGGGCGAATGTGGACATGGCCTGCATTAAAAATACAATACGGTACCTACTCAAAATGTTTTATATTCTCTATACATTCGGTATAAGTAGTATCTGGAATTCCTAACATGGCATAAAATAAACAAACATTATATAGATGTTTTTAATTTATAACATAAATTTATTTAAAATTAGTAATATAAACAACTGTACATAAATATATAAAACAATAATAAGTACTTAAAAATAAGATATTAAATAAGCTTTTCAATATTGTAATACAATTATATATTCATTACACTAATTGTATTCTATTTGGATTGCGTTTGATAAACTCTTTCACACTATTTCCATGCTTATTGATCTAGCTTTATATTTTTCAATATTTATAATTGCCAGACTTGTCAGCCTGTCGTTAGTCATTTTATTTCTTAAATATATCTTCAGTCTTCTAAGACATGAAAAGGATGTCTCACATGCAGAAATTGAAACCGAAATTGTTATGCATATTATTAAAAGTTTGTGTATCGCCGAAAATGCAATTTTATATTTATTTACCATATCAGAAAATTGTAGCATGTTTGATATTTTTATATTATATTCTTTTTTGTAATTTGAAATTGGGTTTAGTAATATATCTAATTCTGATCTTAGTAAATTTAAATCACATGAATAATATTTTGCAAGTGGAACTACAGTATCATAATTTAATTGTTTTTCTGTTATTTAAAGATTCAAACTACAAATAATCATTAAATTATTTTTCTAGTTCAACTAAAATCCTGTCTATCACAGGTTAAAATATTTTCGCCCTTAAATGTTCTTTTATTTCTGTGTTAATATCTTGCACAAGATTTGCTCTGTAATTATATAATTTTAGTTTTGACAGTTAAGTGCGGTACATGTGTCTAAAGTGCAAGCCGATAAAATCTCTCGTTTAACGGGTCTTATCGCTCTGCAAGAGGGCACAGTGTCATTTTAGTGTACTTTAAAAGTCAGTGTAATTGTGAGATTAAAGTCCGGAAAAGTTATTGGGGAATAAGAGCGTAACAGTTAGTTAAAATTTGACAGAAGCGTTTAAAGCCAGAGGTAGAAGGTCACGCGCGGCCTCGAGCCATAGAACAAACTGCGCGCGCGCTAAACTAAAAGTAATCAGTGTTGCCAACCAGAGCAAAGTTAAAAATAAAGTTTAAAAAAATAAATAAATAAAGTGAACATAACTCGAAGTCTCGAAGCGAAAACTGGGGAATGTATAAAAGACAAAGAACAGAGGAAGAACAAGCTCATATATTTAATAAAAGTAAGAAAATACTGAGATCACCAGAACAGAAAAGAAAAGAAGAAGAATTAGCAAGAAAGCAGGAGAGCAGTGATCCACCAGAAGGAAACACAAATAGAAACTTAGAAAAGATGGATGATCTGAAGGAAATGATGCAATTAATGATGACAAAAATGGATAAAAGTATGGAAGAAATAAAGCAGGAAATAAAAATGTTGAAACTAGAAATGGAGAAAAAGGAGAAAACTTGGAATGAAGAAAAAGAAGCACTAGTAGGTAGAATAGAAAATCTTGAAAGGAAACAAGAGAAGGACGAAAAAGAAAGAAAGAAGAACAATATAATAATTAAAGGTATAAAATACGCTACAGAACCAGAAACACAAGTCAAGAAGTTATTTGAGGAACAACTAAAAATAAAAGTCGAAGTCAACAAGATAGTAAACTTGAGGAACGAAGTCATATTAGTAGAAATGGCAAACTGGGAAGAGAAAAGGAAGGTAATGGCAACAAAAAACCAGCTAAGTAAAACAAATATTTACATTGAAAACGACTTGACGTGGGAAGAGAGAAAAATTCAGAGAGAGATAAGAGCTATAGCGAGAGTAGAGAAGGAGAAAGGAAAAAGAGTAAAAGTTGGCTATCAAAAATTGACGGTAGACGAGGAAGAATTTGTATGGGATAAGAAAGAAAATGGGGCGTCCCTAAAAGGGAAAGGAGAATCAAAAAACGATTAGGAACTACAAAAGCAGAAACTAATCAAACGACGACGGACAGACACACGGACAGGACAATGCAAATTGGAACATGGAACATTAAAAGTTTAAATGGAAAAGAAAAAGAGTTAATAGAAGAATTTGAGAAAATAAATCTAAAAATACTTGCTATAACAGAGACAAAAAAGAAGGGAAAAGGGATAATGAGACTGAGAAACGACCACATATTAATATATAGCGGAGTAGAAGAAAATGATAGAGCAAAGGCGGGAGTAGGATGTATAATTAATAACGAACTAGAAAAAGCATTAAAAGAATGGGAATATGTGAACGACAGAATACTGACAATCAAATTACAAGACCGAAATAATCTCACCGCGAACATAATGGTAGTTTATGGCCCAAACGAAGACGAAATTAAAGCAAGAAAAGACGAGTTCTGGGATATTCTACAACTAGAATACGAGAAACTTGAAGAACCAATATACATGATGGGCGACTTTAACGCAAGAGTAGGAAACCAAAACAAGGGATTAGAAGAAATAATGGGAACAAATGGAGAACAAACCAAAAATAATAATGGAAACAGACTAATAGATTTTTGTATAATTAATGACCTACTAATACTAAATACACTATACACGCATAAAGAGATACATAAATATACGAGGGAAGTAAAGAGCAGGAATGAGAGATCTCTGATCGACTACTTTTTAACAAACAAGGCACAGAGAAAGGTAATAAGCGACGTAAGAGTGAAACGGGGTAGCGAAATCGGAAGCGACCATTACCTGACTATAGCAAAAATAAAAAAGGAAGAGGCACAGCAGGAACCAAATACGGTAAACAAGGAGAGAAGAATAACAAAATTAAAAATAGACAAACTAAAAGACGAAGAGACAAGAAATAAATATCAGGAAAGCATAAAGGAACTAATTATCAAGACACCCACGCCAGACATAAATAACGTGGAGGAAATGTGGAATACGTTCAAATTCATAATAGTAGAAGCAGCCAAAAGAGCATGTGGTACAACAAAAAACTCAAGCAACAGGAAAGAAACGCATTGGTGGAATGATGAAGTTAAAGAAGAAGTAAAAAAAAAAGAAACAAATGTGGAAAAAGTACTTGAAAACAAAGAGTGTAAACGACTATGAAGGGTACAAAAGACAAAGGAAAATAGTTAAAGAGATTATAAAAAAAGAAAAGATAAAAACATGGGAAAAGTTTGGAAACACATTAGAAGAAAATTTCAAAGTCCGTTACTGTTTATCATATTTTTAGACCAAATCATGAAGAACATCAAGAACAAAACAAAAAAAGTTGAAGTTGGTTATCACAATTTGGAGAGAAAAACGATAGCGGAATGCGCCTTTGCAGACGATTTAGCAGTGATGGCAAAGAGTGAAGAGGATATGCAACACAATTTAGAAATATGGAACGAAGAATTAAGAAAACATAACATGAAAATAAACGTAGAAAAAACAAAAATAATGGTGTTAGCAAGAGAAGACACAATAACAAACTTAATACTGAATGGAGACGAATTAGAACAAGTAGAAACATTTAAATATCTGGGGGCAGCCATAAACAATAAAGGAAGCATAGAACAGGAAATTAACATGAGAATTCAGCAAGCAAACAAAAACTTTCACACCATGAACAAATTAATACTAAATAACAAACAAATAACGAAGAAGACAAAAATGACTTTATACAAAACAGTTCATAGACCCATATTAATATATGGTAGTGAATCATGGTTGATGAGTCAAAGAGCGAAAAGTAAGATACAGGCTGCGGAAATGAAATATATTAGGAGGGTGGAAGGAGTTACGAAAATGGATAAAGTAAGGAACGAGTATATAAGAAATAATTTGCAAATAGAAAGTATTCAAAACGCTATAGAGAAGAAACAATTAGCATGGTACGGACACTTATTAAGAATGCCAGAAGAGAGACAAACAAAAATAGCGTGGAAAGCAAGAATAAAACCAAAGAAGAAAAGAGGGAGACAAAAAAAGACATGGGAGAACAATATAGATGAAATACTAACCAGGAACCAAATCAACTGTCAAGAAGCAAAGAAGAAAGCATGGAATAGGAGAGAATGGAAAGATTTAATCAATAAAATAGAATAAAATAAACAAACAGAAATAATAATAAAAATAATCTCAACACTCGAAAGGGTATAAAACGAGATTTAAAAGTTTATAATAATAATAATATATAATTTTGAAATTTTAGACTTTCGACAGTCGTTTCTTTGAGAAATTTTGCAGTTTAATATTATTTTCGTCGGCAATAGCTACTGCTTCTTTATAAACAATTTCAAAACAGAATTTTTGTTCAAAAGTGTGAAAAGTGTGTCTTTGATTGCTAAATATATTTTATTCCCTTCTATTAACAATAAAACATCTGAATTAACTTCTTGTGATTAATCACTTATTCCCTTGAACATAATTAAAATATGAAAAAAACAGAGTATGATTAAATATGTACATGAAATTCAACTGTTTCAATAGATCAGTCGCTTTTATTTCCGTTCGCCTTTTTCAGTGATTAAAATATTTAATAACAATAAGACCACTTCAAATGCCTTCTTTAAAGCTATGCATGCGTGTACTTTGACTTGTCCAGCGCGTAAAACATATTTGCTTTAATTCCACAGGTTTGCGGTCTTTATATACGGTATGTCTTTTTGTAAATTTATAAATCTACTATGCATTACAGAACAAGAAAAAAAAACGAAAATTTTTCTAATAATGAAAAAAAGGAATCGGTTTCAGCAAGATATTTGCATACACCTACTACAATTAAATTCAGCCTGTGATTGAAGCAATGTACATAGATAGCTTGTGGCACTTCCTCACGGAATCATGCTTGTACACCATTTAGTTCGACACTCATGACACTAGCCCCGTCGTAAGTGTGTGCCACACATATGTTTATATCTTTGTTACATTTGGCCAGATTTTCTTTTATATAAAGGAATAGGGATAGAGCAGTTATGACTCTGCTACCGTGTAACCCAGAAATCTTTCATACAGAGTATCATTTAAATATTATCTTAAAACATCAACATTATTGCAAAATACACACATAGTTTTATATCATTGCTAATTTCATTTAGTATTAAATTTGAAATAATATGCAGTAATTCATTTTGGATACTGTGATGTAAATATTTTGCATTTTACGGAGCATTTAACAATCGAGATTGTAAAAATATTCGCTATTTTTGCACCTTATTGTAAAGTCATTCCATGCCACTTTACAACGTTAATGTAGATCACTTGCTGCGTGTTTTAAAATGCCTGAATACTTTTCCATTGCTCGGTTCCAGTTTTTGAACCCAACTGTCTTAAATGGTTTATTTGGTTCATATGCTGCATTAGATAAGAACCGGCAAGAAAAACAATACGCAGAATCTTCTAATATAATATATTCCAACCACTTATGATAATGGAACCAAGACATTTTGAATTCTTGCCACTTATTGCCAATTTTTTTTGTGGGTACTTGGATAATTTCGCCTGTACTGATCCTGTTGTTATACTCTACGCGATGTTTTGAGGGCCAACGAAAGTTTTTAACTTCTGATTTTCAACTAAAGAATAATTTCTTGCTCATGATATTCATCAGCAAATGACAGTGATGTACATTCTTCTTCTGATTATCATCATCACTCTCCTATTTTCGCGTGGGCAACTTCCCACTCGATCCTACCCCTTCCGTCGTCCCTGGTGGATGCGTTTAGCCTTTGTTTCCATTGGTATTTAATGTTATATGCTCACTTCATTCTTTTTATATACTTATATTTGCATTTATTTTTTTATAAATGATATTACTTATATTATATTTCAGCCCCATCCCCCTAGATTCTCCCCTGTCCTCTACCGGTATTTTATTTATCCATCGTCGCCAACTGTATGCAGGGGCGCCGAGAGGAAAAGCGGGCCCCGGGGAAAAAAATCGGGGCACTTTTAACTTTGAATATTAATTAATTAAATATAAGATACAAAAAAAATATATTTATAAATATATGTATGACAACAATAAGAATTATTAATATCTAAATAAAGTTATAACAATATAAATAAAATTAAATACAAAATTCTGAGTTAATTGGTGCAGCGATGTGTATTGTATACGAGTACGTATCATAGCGTCTAAAACCACAGCGTCGACAACCCATAGTGTCGACAAGTCCATAACCCCGACAACCCATAGCGTCGACAACACCTCCCACTCCAATGTTCATAGCGTATAAATCGTGTTCGTGTAAGTTTGCTTTGCGTTGCCATTCTCGCTGCCAAATAGTATAGAAAACATGTAATAGATGGCGCTGATTATTACAATGAACCAAATGAATCTACAACAAATTTCAAGATTTTTTAATGCAATATATAAAAACAATATTCATATATCCTTTTAATTGTAATAGCTACGTGAAAGTAAATATGATTAAAAAAATTACAAATACTATATGAAAACAAATGCAATAAATTTTATTATTTATTGCTTTTACATTTACATTATATCAAAGCTAATATTATATTTTACCAATTTTATATAAAATTAAAAGAGTGTAAATTATGATTTATTTTATAATTCTAATTTAGTTATTATCTATATAAATTAAGTGAAATATTCTTGATATTTTATAAATAAAAATACAATTGCATTTAACAGGTTTACTTTAATAGTTGTTTCCAAATTTGAAATATACAGAAATTAAATAAAACTAAAATAGAAGCATACAGTGATAAGTGGTAATCAGTCCATTTTAAAATATTTTTCTAGAAAAAAATAAAATCATTTATAACTTTAACAATATTGTTAAAATAATGAACAAGTGATGGTACAAACAAATATAGTTTCCATACGTCATTTAAAAAAAAAAAAACTAAATATAAATCTATTTGATTTTGATATTCCAGGGTACTGTTTTCTCGTAAAAATTTATTTAGCAGATTTATAACGTAAATAACTATTACTACCAAAAATAAACTGATCTTTACAGCTTTCGAGTATATTCAATTAATTATTTCTTCAAAGATGTGTCGCCCGAATTATTGTGGACAAAAATCATTTAAATAGATACAAGTTTGTAGAGAATAAAATTCTATTTCTAAATCGGTCAACATATCTTATTGTACTTGTTTAATTACTGTAAGAATTGAATTTAAAATTGCCTAAAACTAGCTATTTTATTTTTAAATACTACTAACCGTGGAAGAAAACTAAATTCATGTAAATATCACAATTATTAAATTATATATTTCAATAGTACACATCATAATTGACATTTGATTAAAATAATAAATATTTAGTCTTCTAAATATTTGGTAACTTTTTAATCATAATTAAAATGTTTTACAAAATTATGTAGATCTGGTAAATATAGTGGCTGAAAAATGAATACGATCCGCAATTCGTAAAATTCGACTGTCAATGTGTTGTCTTGGTGGAAAAGCATTTTCTTCTTCTTTAAATATTGCAACAGTTATTGCCTTCAGGTTGTTAAATAATACTGCGTATATTGTTTTCCCTTTTTTGACATGATCGATAAACACAATTCCGTGACAATCCTAAAAAAAACAAAAACAGTCACGGCACAATATTATATTACATTAATTTTTACAAAAACGCTAACATCTACTGACACAATCGTCAGTCAAACTACAGCCAAGTGTTAAAAACAGCTGAAATTTTCAGAGATATCTTTCAAAACATGTACAATTGTAGTACTAGAATAGTTTTAACGAATGACTACGTTTACATATATTGAGGTTCAAAACTTTTTAGACAATTCTCGTATATAAATCCCAACGCTAAAATAAAAACGATTTCCAGTAATTGTCGCAAATGCTCCAATATTATAATATATCTATTCACAAAGTAATTGTAGTGTATAACCAGTTCTTCGTACTCATACTAATTTGATATTTGACAGTAGCATGTATTGCATCGTTTTGTTTCATTAAAACAATCTGAAACTAGAAAAAATTAAATTGTATTCCTTTTATAGTTTTTATATATATCTTATAGTGAAAAATAACATACTGATTCCTGATATATAAATATTTGTAAAGGTAAACTTAACTTCTAAAATTGTTAAAAGGTCCAGAAAACCAGAGTAATCCTGGCATCCAATACTAGCAGGCACTTTTGACGTATAGTACATTGTCAACAAACTACATAACACGTATAACCATGGTCAACTAGATGTTTCACACATTATTTATTATTAAAAATCATCTTAAATAAATGGAATATAGTCTACTTTCATATATAAAAATATGTTAGGTAAATCAACTATTTAGGGTTGATACCAATTTTCTAATAAGAAAATGTATAAAATTGATATATTATTAATTAAAAAAATTATTATCACCTTGCTCTGGGGTTACTTGACACCGAACTTATTTTAAAATATATATAGGGATGTTTTGTAAGTACATGTAAAAAATAATTGAGGCACATCAATTATTAGGGGTGTAAACGAATTTTTATATCCTAAACATACACAACCAATTATATTTGCAGATTCATATTTGGCGCTTAATTGTTATAATTAAAATCATATCTTTCTTAATATTCAATAAATAAATGTATTATTGTTTAAAATCAGGTAATATAATAGAATGAACTACTGTAAGACTATATTCCATTTATTTAAGATGATTTTTAATAATAAATAATGTGTGAAACATCTAGTTGACCATGGTTATACGTGTTATGTAGTTTGTTGACAATGTACTATACGTCAAAAGTGCCTGCTAGTATTGGATGCCAGGATTACTCTGGTTTTCTGGACCTTTTAACAATTTTAGAAGTTAAGTTTACCTTTACAAATATTTATATATCAGGAATCAGTATGTTATTTTTCACTATAAGATATATATAAAAACTATAAAAGGAATACAATTTAATTTTTTCTAGTTTCAGATTGTTTTAATGAAACAAAACGATGCAATACATGCTACTGTCAAATATCAAATTAGTATGAGTACGAAGAACTGGTTATACACTACAATTACTTTGTGAATACATATATTATAATATTGGAGCATTTGCGACAATTACTGGAAATCGTTTTTATTTTAGCGTTGGGATTTATATACGAGAATTGTCTAAAAAGTTTTGAACCTCAATATATGTAAACGTAGTCATTCGTTAAAACTATTCTAGTACTACAATTGTACATGTTTTGAAAGATATCTCTGAAAATTTCAGCTGTTTTTAACACTTGGCTGTAGTTTGACTGACGATTGTGTCAGTAGATGTTAGCGTTTTTGTAAAAATTAATGTAATATAATATTGTGCCGTGACTGTTTTTGTTTTTTTTAGGATTGTCACGGAATTGTGTTTATCGATCATGTCAAAAAAGGGAAAACAATATACGCAGTATTATTTAACAACCTGAAGGCAATAACTGTTGCAATATTTAAAGAAGAAGAAAATGCTTTTCCACCAAGACAACACATTGACAGTCGAATTTTACGAATTGCGGATCGAATTCATTTTTCAGCCACTATATTTACCAGATCTACATAATTTTGTAAAACATTTTAATTATGATTAAAAAGTTACCAAATATTTAGAAGACTAAATATTTATTATTTTAATCAAATGTCAATTATGATGTGTACTATTGAAATATATAATTTAATAATTGTGATATTTACATGAATTTAGTTTTCTTCCACGGTTAGTAGTATTTAAAAATAAAATAGCTAGTTTTAGGCAATTTTAAATTCAATTCTTACAGTAATTAAACAAGTACAATAAGATATGTTGACCGATTTAGAAATAGAATTTTATTCTCTACAAACTTGTATCTATTTAAATGATTTTTGTCCACAATAATTCGGGCGACACATCTTTGAAGAAATAATTAATTGAATATACTCGAAAGCTGTAAAGATCAGTTTATTTTTGGTAGTAATAGTTATTTACGTTATAAATCTGCTAAATAAATTTTTACGAGAAAACAGTACCCTGGAATATCAAAATCAGATAGATTTATATTTAGTTTTTTTTTGTTTTTAAATGACGTATGGAAACTATATTTGTTTGTACCATCACTTGTTCATTATTTTAACAATATTGTTAAAGTTATAAATGATTTTATTTTTTTCTAGAAAAATATTTTAAAATGGACTGATTACCACTTATCACTGTATGCTTCTATTTTAGTTTTATTTAATTTCTGTATATTTCAAATTTGGAAACAACTATTAAAGTAAACCTGTTAAATGCAATTGTATTTTTATTTATAAAATATCAAGAATATTTCACTTAATGTATATAGATACACTCTTTTAATTGTATATAAAATTGGTAAAATATAATATTAGCTTTGATATAATGTAAATGTAAAAGCAATAAATAATAAAATTTATTGCATTTGTTTTCATATAGTATTTGTAAATTTTTTAATCATATTTACTTTCACGTAGCTATTACAATTAAAAGGATATATGAATATTGTTTTTATATATAGCATTAAAAAATCTTGAAATTTGTTGTCGATTCATTTGGTTCATTGTAATAATCAGAGGCATCTATTACACGTTTTCTATACTATTTGGCAGCGAGAATGGCAACGCAAAGCAAACTTACACGAACACGATTTATACGCTATGAACATTGGAGTGGGAGGTGTTGTCGACGCTATGGGTTGTCGGAGTTATGGACTTGTCGACACTATGGGTTGTCGACGCTGTGGTTTTAGACGCTATGGGATGCTTCGTTGTATACTCACTGTATGACTATCTAATATCTAGTTGCATATTCGATAAATGCAGGGGAAACAGCACTACGCACAAATGTATAGAGCCTTTGCCTATGTGTGTTGTATACAATATAGTAATATAAGAAACAAAAATGCAACAATGTAATAATGTACTTTTGAATAGTGTATAAATTTATTTAAAATTTGCAACTGGGGCCCTTGATCAAGCATTTCGTCATTTTTATACAATGTAATAAATTGTTGAAAACGTGTATCAGACATTTCGTTATACATGTTTTTGTAAAGAATATAAAAAATTGGTGAAATAGTGGAAAATTAAAAGCAATTTATAAAATAGAATCACATCCGGGCCCTTTGAATTCCACGGGCCCTGGGTATTTTACCCCCCCTACCCCCCGTCTCGTCGGGCCTGACTGTATGTTCCATTACAACAAAATAATCGTAATAATATTCAACATAATTTTTTAAACATACTTTTCTTTCAGAGACCGCAATGTTTCTTTTTCTCGTAAAAGAACTTCGTATAAGTCAACATTCTACTCTCGTCCGGTCGTAGTCGAGTCAGGAAACGTGGACTGTTTCCGGGCGCTAATTACGCCAACCGGAGACTGCGGGCCTGATGATGACTCTCTGATGGTCCTTTTCTACTGATCTTTACGCGAACACGAAGTGTGCAACACTCGGAACAATGAAACACTTTACTGTTGAAGCACGTTCCGTAACCGTGACTGAGTTTCTTTAAATACAACACATCCAGTTCTAGTACATATAACGGGGAATGTTAATAATGCATTGGGAATACATTTTCTTTGTAAATTAAGTATTTTTTTCTATTGAATAATGGATATGTGTTATCACGTGTACATTGTAGAGCTAAAGATTTTTTAACGAAAATACTGATTTATAATTATGTTCTTTGAGCAATTAAAGAATTATATTTATTGCCGTTTATGAACAGTTTAGACTCTAATAGCGTTGCTATGAAGAAACAACAAATTTGCCACATATGATTTAATTTAATAAATGCAACTATAATAAATTCCGCTTCCTGAATATCGGGTGGGGTTAATATTCCTTTGTCGCTTTCCATTATACAGAGTGATTGAAAAAACCGTTAACATATGTAAGTTTATAATGGATCTGAAAAAATTGTATGTAGCAAAAAATATTTTCTGTTTGCATTTATTAAAAAAAAACTTATTTATCATATATTAGGTATTCAATATTAGCAATTTTAAATTGCTGACTATAGTAAAGTATTCATATTAATAAAGCGCAAACATTTAAATAAAATAAAAATGTTTCTAAACATCTTCTAAATTATTATATTTTTAAAGACAAGTGCGTATCAAATGTTTTTTTCAATAGTATTAGGAATCAAAAATCTAATTTAATACTTCTTCAACACACTTCTTCACACTACATTTAACAATTTTAGGATTGCGAGATCGACAGATTTAACGCAACTAGATTCCTGTTTATGGAGATATTTAAAGTTAATTATAATATTCCATTGACACAATAAAAGTTAATCAGAAAAATGTAAAAATATGATGACATTTTTAAAATGTCTCAAAAAATCTAGTTTTAAGTCTTTTAGAGAAGAATTCGCGCAGGTTTAAATTTTGTAAAAAATGTCGTTGTTGTTTACAATTATACACACATTGCCAGGTTCCTAAGCAATTTTTTATTCCTTTGTTGCAATTGGAATTTGTAAAATCATAAAAATAATAATTGGTGGGTGATTTTAAATTCATGCGATAAAAAGTATACAATATTAACCGAAAACAGCTTCTTCAGTTTTCTATTCGCAAATAAATTTTCAATTCCTTTTTTAACTTGGCTACAAATTTAAAAATATATATTTGAAAATACGAGCTAAATTATAATTTTCATTCAATTTAACTGTCATCTATAAGCATTTTGATAAGAATAATAGGATTGTTATATCTATTTTAGTAATTTTATTATTTATTTGATGACTACGATGATGACAGATACTATAAAAAATTATGAAAATCATCACAAAATTAATATAAATATTAAACAATTGGCAAAATAGTTATGTTCTCTGTATCTATGTCTCGTTATGCTCTTTAAAACTAGTATTTGTTAAAGAAGATATCAAAGCATTGGAAACCTGTTTATCATTATTTAAATAATTCGGTATTTAAAGAAAAATACTTTACATAATGGTTGTCGTATATGATACAATTGAATCACATACATAGAAAAAAATATGTTCGTTACAGCGATGCTGCTCAAAATTAAATATATGACAAATTTGTAAAAAATCATATAGTCATAAAAATAAAACATATAAACAAAATTTCAAGTGTTCTTCAAATATCTTATATTATGCCTTACGCATATTATTAAGAGGACTTAATGAACCGATCGGACAACTTATGAGGGCTAAAATACCTGAAGATTTTAATTCTGCAATAAGCATGTTAACTAACGATTTCCAGTTCGATAATCCGTCGACTACAAATTTCAAACCACAAAACACACAGATAATCGTTCCAAAAATTAACCAAGCACAATAATGTAATCTGACTAAACTATATTTAACAAATTACGCACCCAACTTAAATAGACCTTTTCATAGAAATTTCAATCAAAACTTTCAAGCTAAAAAAACAAAACAACTACACAAAACTCAAATTTTGATCAACGATTTCCAAAACCAACACCCATGAGCATATCCACAAACCACGAGCAGGACCATCTCACGGTTACTAAAATATTAGACCCAAACTAAACGTAATTTCTGAAGAATTATATAACATAGATAGCGAAACAATTTTAAAATATGTTTTTAAGATCCATTTAAAATCTCTACTGCCCATAGTACCTCTGTAGAACAATTTAGTACTCTGATACCTACTTCAAATATAATTATTCCAGATATCAATACAAATAATTTTAAAATACCGGATTGTGAAAATCATGAAGCGCTGTGTACAATAACGAATCCAACAGACTTAAAATTATGACTGAACGTACTAAAACCACTAAACGTAGAGCTATTCGATAGCTATATATTATTCCAGTCCTACCTCTAATTTAAATTCATTATAAATAGAAAAAAATTAATTTGACAGACTAAACACAAATGCAGACGCACTTGGCAGAATTCCACATGACTCACAAAATTCAACTTAGTCTAAATTATAAGGGAATTATTTATTAGAATATTAAAATTATTTAAACTTTAAACAAACAAACAGTAATGTTAAAACAAATATAATTGAAATTAAAGAAGATTTATTGAATGCACCCGTTAATAACAGCTTAGTACATTGCGTAAGCAAAGATCTTGGTATGTTCCAGAGCAAATAAATTTAAAGATAAATTTAAAAACATTGACAAGCTGAAAAGACGAAATCCCGAATTACATAAATTAGTATATTTAAAAGATAAAACTAAATTTATAATCTATTTTATAACAAAAAACCGCTACTTCGATAAACCATCTCTTCAAGATATGTTCTATACTATGTCCAATTTCAAAGAATTTTGTTTGAAACATAACATCATATATCTAAGTATACCCAGACTCGTATGTGGTAAAGACGAGAAAGACTGGACAGATATAAAAATTATGACTCAGTACATTTTTAAAGATACGGATGTAACAATAGCTGTGTATACAGGATAAAACTTAAAATTATTGTCACAAATAGAACTTAACATTAACGAAACAGACGTTACAGCATTTCAAAAATACATAGACGACTTTGATGAAAAATTACTAGAACCAAACGATTACAATACTCCTGACAATTCTCAATTCGTAATATTTGAAGTAGGCAACGCCAAACAACATTTTTATCATAACGTATCTGAAGACTATACACTCTAACGTAGAACACCCTGCAATCGGTATTCCGATAGTCGAATTCCCCGTAAACTGTGGCAAAACCCAAATCATAATCTCAGAAATTGAATGTAATCCCTCAAATCCCACTATATTAAAACTTCATAATAGCAAACAAAGAATTCTAGTAAAATTCTCAAAAAATGACTTAGAAAGAGATATCATAAAATTTATTAAAGAATTTATAGTGCCTCGCGTTAAATACTCTCTTTATTTCGAAGACTCATTTTTTCATTTACGAAAAATTCAGCACTACCCTACAAAAGAATTTTAAAAATTCGGACACACAAATGATTCAGTGTACAAAAAAACTTTTAGATATAATAAATGAAGAGGAAATCAATCTTTTCACGAAAGTAAGACTAATCACAGAGGAATCGATGAAACTGAAACACGAATAAAACAACGGTATTATTGGCCTAAACAAAGAAAATCAATACAAACCTACATTAATCGATGTGAGATCTGGCAAATAACAAAATATGATAGAAACCCCTTAAAATTAAAATTTAATATCACCCCAACCCCAGTAAAACCCTTTCAAATAGTATACATTGATAGTATTACATTAGAAAATTCAAAATTCTTATAAAGAAGTTCAGACCATGGAATAGAAGTTGTGTATAAATTAGTGAAATTCTATACTCATCATCCTATCCCAGACGGAATATCAGATAATGGTCTAGAGTTTAAAACTCAGTCTTGTAGAACTTCTAGAAATCCACAAAATCAAAATACACTTTATTACCTAACAACACCCTGACTCTTATGATTTTATAGAGTGCTTTCATTCAACCCTAATCGAACATATCATGTTTTTTAAGAATCAAGAGCTATATAAACACGAACCTATTGAAATCAAAATATATTATGCATTATTAGCATACAATAATACGATACACTCGGTTACAAAATTTAAACCTACAGAAATCATTTCCGGACACATAGTTTCTAAATCCCCATTTAATATAGAAATAGATAAACAATTAGTAAATAACTATATTACGGACCATAAAAATAATATGAAAATATTATTTATTTATTTATTTATATGATACGGTATACTACGGATAAATATCCAAATGGTATATCCAAAATTATACAAAAAATAAAAAAACAAAAATAGAACGTAACAGGTGTGAACTATAATTAACAGAAATAACATTTAATAAATTTACCTTTGAAAATAACGATATTCTTATTATATACTTTTTAATACATTTTTTAATGTCTCCTCGGTTATATTGAAAAAATCTATATGTACTGGTAAAGTGTTTATAATACAGACCAATCTGTTTAATATTGAAAATTTACCAAAATTCGTTTTACTAACAGTACCAACAAGTAAATCGTTATTTCTAGTATTGTACTGAGGTACTCTTAAATTAAGTTTACATAGCAAATCAGGTACATCGATTAGACCAGTGAATAATTTATAAGTAAAGCTAATATAAGATTTTTCCCTGCGTTTCGCTAATGATTCAAATCCAAGTAAAAATAATCTTTCATTATAATTATATTGATTTTTATTTATATTTAGCTTGAAAAGAGTAAAATTAATTATCTTCTTTTGTACTAGCTCCATTCTATTAGTTTGAATTTGATTGTATGGTGCCCAAATTACGCTACAATATTCTAAGTTACTTCGTACTAATGAATTATACAATAAATGAATGGTATTTACATTTGTAAAATTTTTACATTGGCGTTTAATGAGCCCACACATTTTTAAACTTTTCGTAATTATTTTATCAATATGGTTATTAAATTTGAGTGTGGGGTCCAGAACAACTCCCAGATCTTCTATTTCTGTTACTTCTTGGAGAATATTGTTGTTTAAAACATAGTTAGAGGTTATAAAACTTTTTTTTCTTACAAATCTAATAAATTTACATTTTGAGATATTCATTTCCATACCGTTTAAGGAACACCATAAAACCAATTCATTAATTTCTGATTGCATCAAATTAACATCATTTGAATTAGATATTTTTGCAAATATTTTTAGATCTTCGGCAAAAAGTCAACAATTTGAGAAACTGAACAATTTAACAATGTCATTGATAAATAATGATCCTTGTGGTACACCCGAAGTTGCATCTATTTCCCTAGATATAAAATTTTTATCTTTGACAAATTGCTTTCTCCCAACCAAATAACTTTCTAGCCATTTAAGTAAAGTACCATTAATGCCAAGTTCTTCTAATTTGTGTATTAATAGTTTAATATCTACACGATCAAACGCTTTTTTAAAGTCCGTGTACACTGCATCGACTTGGTGACCTTCCTCAAATGCTTCATATATATATGATGTATATAGTGCCAAATTAGTACATGTAGAACGATATTTTTTAAACCCATGTTGTAGCAAACAAATAGTATTCTTAAAAATTGATGATAAGTATTCTGATACTATACTGTCCAGAACCTTAGAGAAGATATTCAAGCCTGATATTGGTCTATAATTTAAGATATTATTTCTACTACCTGATTTATACAAAGGTGTAATGAAAGCAGTTTTCCAACTAACGGGAAATATTTCATTTATAAGAGACTTATTATACAGTATACTCAAAGGATAAGCTAACGTTGAACTACAAAACTTTACAAAATGCGCAGGTATTTTATCTGGTCCTGAACTTTTATTTGTATCTAATGTAGATAACTTATCGAAAACTACATCAGAATTTACATTAAAACAATTTACATTAATATTATTGTTGGATACGTTACAGTTATAACCAATATTATTTATAATTTTCGTGTAAACTGTTTCGAAATATGCTGTAAACATGTTAACAATTACATTGCCATCATCAGAGGATTTATTCTGAAAGTACATAGTTTTAGGCATGTCTTTATTGCTTTTCTGCGAATTCACAAATTTCCAAAAAACTTTAATGTTATTGTTAATATTATTCTGCGTATCCGTTATAAATTTTTTATAATCACATGTGATAGATGTTTTAGCTTGCGATCTTAGTGCTGAGTACTTATTCTTGAATACAATAAGTTTCGTAGATATATATTACTTGTAATATTTATTTTTGATTTTAATTAACTTTTTTGTTTCTTTTGTGAACCAGCTAGGATAACTGTCATTATTTATATAACATTTTGGAACATAGGAATCAATTAGAAAATATAGTATATTATAGAACAATTCGGCACAATAATCAATATCATTATTACTAAATATAATTGACCAGTCGAAGGAGCCAAGATAATCATTAATAGCTGCATAATTTCCTTTTTTTAAATTATATCTCCAATTTTCAGTATAACCAATATGATCTTCATGGGTATTATATAAAAAAATTCATGAAAATATTGATCATAATAAAAATAAAATAATTAATAAACTTAACAAAAGACGAGAAGAATTACTAGATATCCCAGATCAAATCCTAGTCAAAAATAAACAGGAACAACAAAAAAACAAAAACTAATTTAAAATTGAAAAAATACAAAATTTTTATAAAAAATTTAGAACAGCTAATTAAAAACTAAACACGTTAACACTACTGAAAATATTCGCCTTGCAAATATTAAACGTCCCAGGAAAACAACTTATTCATTTAAAAATATTACAGGTTGTTCGCAATCGCACAAGTACCGGACATTATAAATGTAACCGGAAATTTAGTGATTTTACCGATAAACTTAGGACCAGCCATGTTAGGAAAACAAAATACACCTTTGTACACTATTATGACATGACACCTTTATACAATGAATATAATAATTTAAACGAACAATACAACAATCTCAACACAACTACCACTATTAAAACAATTTATAATCATGAATTAGAGAATTACAACAAAATAATTAAATTCTTTCAATCCAGCATTAACGACAAAATTAATTATATTAATATACAATCGACTAACATTAGCAATAGAAGAGGACTAATCGACGGCCTAGGAACGATATTTAAATCTCTAGAAATTTAGACGCGTTAAATGGAAAAATATGTAACACAATTTTGGAACACATGCAGAATAACGAACAAAAATTACAATATCAAATAAACATGGTATATAACATAGTGTGTCACCAAATAATATAAAATTTTAATGGTACAATTCAAGATATTCAACATAACGAACTATTATTAAAAACGAAAATACATAATTTGATAGAGAATAAAATTGATCTTGATAGAATATAAATGGTCGAAGACTATATAACCAATTAATAATTTTATATAATACCATTTTAAACATATTCCAAGACATCGAAAATTCTGTAACTTCCTGCAAACTAAAAACCAAGCACCCCGGGATAATCAGACCAAAAGAACTATTTTTAGAATTCCAAAAGATTTCATCTCATTATAAAAATCAACTACTGTTTGAACTGAAATACGAAAACATTTTAGATTTTGAATCAGCAATAGCAATTAATTATAAAATATCACAATCACAAATAAATTACTTTATATCAATACCAATAAATTTCGAAAAGCAATTTGAAGTCTATTATCTGCATTCTACACCTACAAAACTGGAATCAGAATTTGTAACAATTGTAAAATTCTTTTTATATATGATAAATATGAATAAATAGACAATAACATTCAATTCAAAACACCAAACAATATTTAATATTCTATAAAGACAGTACAACTAAATTTTTTATAACATGGCATGGTAACTATAAACAAATATATAATAAACAATAAATAATTACTGAGTAAAATAATAAATAAATGCTACATTGAATAACACTTACTTCTGCACCAGTATCAACAAGGAAGCGCTGACCAGTTATTTTGTCCATAATGAAAAATAGATGCTGAGTAGAATTAAAAATGCTAGCACTGAAAACAGAAGGTACAAATTTACAGTGATATGTATTGCTAAACAATTATTCGATATATTAAATATTTTAGGTTCCTTGAAATCTTGGACAAATTTGCAGGGTGCAATACATTTTCTGGCTGTATGATGGAAGTTTAAATGGTACCAACAAAGATCCTTTAAAGAATTATTTAAAGAAGACGACGATTTTCCATACTGAAGATGTGCAATTTGTTCTTTAAGTTCTAAAATTTCTTTCTTCAATGTCTCATATTTGTCATCTTTTGTAGAGAAAGATGAATGTGGTTGAGAAACATCCAAAATTTTATCAGCTATATCTGCTTTAGCTTCTAAAGGAAAATTTCCAGTTGCCATTAAAATCATTTGAACATTTTGGCGTAATTTTTGTAAAAATAATTCTTCCAAAATAGATTGATGAAGTGCTCTTCAACCAATAAGTTGTTTCAAATAACGTAAAAATTGTGAGGGTTTTTATCGCCCAATGTAGTAGTTGAAATTAATTTTTGTAACTTCTCTTTATCAGACAAAGAAGTGCGTTGAAGTAGAGCTTGCTTTAACATGGTGTATGGTAAATCAATAGGAGGATCAACTATAATATCCCTTACCTCACTTGCAAATTCTGGAGTTAAAGTGTTGACAACTTTACTAAATTTCGTAAATTCAGACGTAATTCTAAGGGCGCCAAAAGCTGTCTCAATTTGAGCAAACCACATTTCAGGATCATTTGGCCAAAATTCCGGAAGCTTAAAGTTTGCAGCTATTACTGCAGAATCTTCTACTACCTCCATATCAAAGTAGTGCTTCAGTCGGTTTTCTTGTTCAATCGGGGTCACCAATTGTAAAATTCTTCATATATATGAAAAATATTAATAAATAGACAATAACATTCAATTCAAAACACCAAACAATATTTAATATTCTAAAAAGACAGTACAACAAGATTTATGAAGTTTATTATTTGAGTTGTGAAAAATTATCTTATTTATTTATTATTTTACTCACCAAGTAACCATCAAACAAAAACTATAACAATGAATAATAAATAAATATAATATAAAAACTAGATTTTGTATAACATGACATGCTAACTATAAACAAATATATAATAAACAATAAATAAGTAGTGAGTAAAATAATAAATTAATGCAACACAATTATCCTTGGTGTAAAATATTTATTAAAATCCGAGGATAACAAAATTAATTCTCTAGAAGACATTTACTAAAGGTAAAACATATCCGTGTTGCAATAGATATCAAACCCACTAAAACCCCGGATGCGAATGTCAAATCCTCCTAAAAGACAACTTTAACCAATGTCAGTATTCAAAGTTGAACATATAAAGAAACCAAATTGAGATCGTTTCCGAAATCAACCAGTACCTCGTTGTATTTCCCCAAAAAGATAACCTCAAATTTAACTTTTCACAAGGCGCAGAAGTGGCAGTTCTAAGTGATGTGTATCTCATTACAGAAAATAATTGTAAAGTGTCGTGGGCCTCGTCACCCGCCCGGTCGAACCTCGGCTAGGCTCAAGTCGAAGTCGGTGTGGGTACGACAATTTTATGTGATAAAAGCTCGGGGCGCCAGACGATCTGTGCCTCAACAGTTCGACGAAGGAGTGATCGTCAAAACCTACGGACGGGTTCGGCGCTAAAAAGATTTCTAAGTATCGGAGGGGAAGTAAACTAGTCGTATACTGAACACAAATATACATATATTGAAGGTAACGTATACAAACAAAAATAGTGATCGTGATAGTTTTTATAACAGTTATTCGACAGGATAACGAGACGTGGGAAAATCCAGTCAAGGATACACGCACCGGAGAAGATGACGGATTGTAAAGCGTAGTGAAGGGGCGCTGTGTCCACTCTAGCACGTAGGATCGTTGTTGTTGCCAACGTGGCATAAAACTGAAACAATACGGCGCAACGAACGTCGATGAATCGGAGGTACCTGCGATGTATACGACGGTAGCCGACAATACTGAACTCTCAATCAATCCTACTACTACCACGAAGCACGAGCTACACAACACTGGTGCAACAATAAATAAACTAAATGGTGCCAACAGTCGTAGCTTGACTAGACTTCTTACAATAGCGATACAGGTAAGAATTATCAGTCGTGAGTACTGAGCGTAAATAACAAATATACAATAATGTAAAATAAAATGATAAGGCTTAGCTGTGATCTCTCTGCCGAGAGTGGCCAGGACGCTGCCGGTGGGCGATGACTGGGTGCGGTCCGTCCACGGAGGAGCGTGACGTAACAGGATCCAAGGTCGTTCCTCAGGAATGACTCGGTCACAACAGCACGAAGACCCCGGAACAACGAAGAAGATGCGTGACGTAAAATGTAGCTCAAACCGATGAATGTATGAGTTTGAGATGTGAAACCAATGTACACAAACGGAAAGTCAGGAGAAAATTAAGACATAAAAAGTAAAAATAGAAATGTAAAGCCTGAAAACAAAACCGAGATTAGACGACTTGCATAGTTGATGACACTTGTTAATGTATTGAATTGAAAATAAACGATTTAAAGAAAACTAACTAGTAATTTACCTGAGTTGGTATGCGGCTTGAAGTGAATTTTATGAAGCGAACAATGATCCGGAATATTCCGTACTTAATAATTACTTTAATTATTAATCTCTTGGAGCGGTAGCGACGCTGATCCAGTAAACTGGGCAATTTCGTTCTAAACTATATCGCGAATTTGCAAAAAAATGTCGCACAGCTCTCTCGCTCAAAACTGGTTAAACAGTGAAAAAAATATTGAAACCGTTAAAATTACGCATTTCCGGCGACAAGTAAAATCAAGTAAAATACCAAAAAGTGTCATCTACCCCTGCAAGGCGTCCATCGTCGAATTGTGCGACAGCATAGCAGTAACAGTTGCATACGCTGCCGTAAATAACTAATGTCCTGACTTGCCGTTGTGCAGCACCAGAGATGTCAAACGAAGATGAAGGTGAAATGTTGACAGATGACTAAATGATAACACAGGTGATTGAACAGAAATAGAGCAGACATAAGGTAAGTACAAAAAAAAATGAGATGTAGTCAAGAATGAATTACAATACTAATGTTATGATTTTCAGGTGATTATAATGATGATGAAAATGAACGAAGTGGTGAATCCTAAATCTAACTGTAACAAATCCCCCCTTTAATCCGATAAGTAATCAACCTATCAATTGGCACATGCCTAGCATTTGGACAATTTTACTTTATACTGGACTTCTAATTATAATATCATACTATGGGCTCCAATATGTCAGCAACAAGAAGATTCAGCACAGACCCAAGGTCTCATCCCCAAACGAAGAAATTCGCCAAAAGGGGCTCAAATTTAAGAAGGGTGGAGTTATATGGCCGTAGCTTCCCTATAATAATGCTTAAGTAGTATAATATTTTATCAGTGTGGCTTTAGACCAAACAGAAGCACCACAGATCAGATATTTACTATGAGACAAAGCATGGAAAAAGCGTTAGAAGCATTTGATTCAATCTCAAGAAAAGCTCTTTATAAAATAATGGAAGGAATAGGAATACCGAATAAATTAATATCTCTAGCAGCAATGACACTAGAGAATGTAAAGGCAAGAGTAAGAATAGATAACAAGAACACAGAAAGCTTCAATATCAGCACTGGAGTGAAGCAGGGAGACGCGCTCTCTGCACTATTATTCAACATAACATTAGATTCAGTGATTCGCCAAATAGCAAACAGTGGTAATGTAGCATACAAAATGATACAAGTATGTGCGTATGCCGACGACATTGCGCTTGTCACGAAGGGCACTGACGAACTAAGAGAAGCCCTAGAAATATTAGCCGAACATGCTGCGAAAACAGGACTCATCATTAATGAAAATAAAACAAAATATATGAAAATGTCTGCGTCCCAGGCACGAAGAACTTTGCAAAACTTTATAACCGACAGTTGGAATTTCGAAGGGGTCCAGAATTTCACATACCTGGGAGATATATTAAACAACGAAAATTCAATAAGAGAAGCTATCCAAAGGAGGATACAGGCCGGTAATAAAACGTACTATAGATACGCGAACTTAATGAAATCAAAATTTTTATCCCGAAGTACAAAAACAAGGTTGTATAAGACATTAATCCGCCCTATAGCTACATATGGATCAGAAACCTGGACCATCACTAAGAAAGAAGAAAACGAATTGCGCTGTTTTGAAAGAAGAATCGTAAGAAAAATTTATGGCCCAGTGCAGGAAAATAATTTGTGGCGAAGCAGATATAACTTTGAAATTGAAGAGCTGTTAAATAACGAAGACATAGTAAGATATATAAAGGCACAAAGAATACGATGGCTAGGGCATGTATAAAGGATGGACGAAAAAAGACTAGCAAAAAATGTAACGAATACTCGTCTATACGGGAAGAGAAAAAGAGGTCGACCAAGAAAAAGATGGCAAGACCAAGTTACCGAAGACTTAAAGGTGTTAGGAGTAACGAACTGGAGAAATAAAGCTGTGAATAGGATAGAATGGAGAAAAATTGTCGAGGAGGCCAAGGTCCACACAGGACTGTAGTGCCATAGAAGAAGAAGAAGTATAATATTTATCTATAGGATTCATGTTCATGCTGAATAGTTGTTTATGCTGAGTCTTTTGTAAATACATTGTAAGTTAGTTTAGAATCAAACTTGTACCGAGCAATATCGTTACTAATAGTTGAATAAAATTCTTAAAAAATCAACTTGCTAAGATCAAAATCTAATTTATTTATATATATATATATATATATATATATATATATATATATATATATATATATATATATACATACATATGTGGTGCCCGTTACCGTTTATTTACATAGCATATAAGTAAAGGAAAGAAGTAGGTTGATCTTCAATATTTGAAACATTAAATAATTGTTGTAATTTTTCTTTTTCTGTCAGACCAGTTCGTTTTAATTGGGGCTTATTTTAATTTGGAATAAGGAAGATCTTGTGGAGGTGCCACAATGATGTCTCTAACTTCACTTGCAAATTGAGGACTTAATACAGTAATTAACTTACTAAATTTACTGAATTCGGAACTGATTCTATGAGTTACAAAAATTGCTTCTACTTGAGCAAACAATAACTCTGGGTCGGCCGGCCAGAACTCAGGAACTTTAAAAGAGGTAGACAATGTAGAAACTTCTGAGATAATCACTTCGGGTGAAGTGGAAGGAGCCGATAATGCCATACCGTACTTAAATTCATCACGTTGGGGTCACCAATGTTAAATGAATTTAAGATAATTGTTAAATTATATAAACTTGTAGAATAAATTAACTAAACCAAACACAAAATATTTTATTTTCCATCAACTAACACAATAATAATAAAACTTAAATAGTAAATTCAAATATTTCATAACAACCTATAATATAAAAATAAACCTAAACCTACTTCTTTTCTTTACTTATATGCCATGTAAATAAACGGTAACGGGCACCACACATACATACATACATACATAACATCACGCTATATCCCATTAAATGGGGTAGCACGAACCCGTTAACATTCTCATCCTGACATACGATACTCGTTTCGACCACATTAACGCTTCCTCTATACGTCTATACGAACTATTTCTTTTCTCACAACCAAAATCCATCATCACGCAACAAACATTCATTCATTCGCTCCTGTACACCTGTTTCGTAAATCTTCACTTACGCCCACTTCTCTAACAACGAATCTATAAGAAATGAAGGCAGCATCGCCTGCGCTTGTTTAAAAATACATTATATATATATATATATATATATATATATATATATATATATATATATATATATATATATATACAGGGTGTTTCAGGACTAGTGTAACAAACTTTAACAGCTTATTCCTGAGATCATTTTGAGCCAAAAATGTCATATGAACATAGGTCCTATTCCTTCTAGTTACCGAAATACAAGAGGTTGAAGTTCTATAAATAACACGAAATTTTCAAATTTTTGTAATCAAGATACTTTCGGAAAACATGAGTTATACCTTATTTATCTTAATTAATTTTATTTATTAATATTAACGAATATGATTTAGAGAACAAAACATAAAATGACACAATTAAATAGACACAGAACAACATAACCAAACATGGAAGAGGTTAACACAATATGAAATAAGATAACAAATTTTAAAAAAAACTCCAGCAAGTGTTCAAAATGAGCGCCTTGAACTCGTATGCATGTTAATATTAATAAATAAAATTAATTAAGATAAATAAGATATGACTTTTCAATAAAACACTTGTTTTCCGAAAATATCTTGATTAAAAAAATTTGAAAATTTCGTGTTATTTATAGAACTTCAACCTCTTGTATTTTGGTAACTAGAAGGAATAGGACCTATGTTCATATGACATTTAAGGCTCAAAATGACCTCAGGAATAAGCTGTTAAAGTTTGTTACACTAGTCCTGAAACACCCTGTATATACAGGGTGTAACATGAAAACCTGGCCATAGGCGTTTAACATGGGAAATCAGTTTTTCCTTGCGCAAAAGTGGCCAATTGATTTTAGGCAAAAATGCTTCAAATAAAAGTTGTAGAGCTTGAAATTATGGATCTAATAATTTTATTTTCTATTTTTTTAATATTTATTATAATAAATAATAGAATTTTTACGCAAATAATAATTTTATTTATTTAGAAATAATATTAAATTACAAAAGGGTTATTATCCATTTTCAATAATGATATAACAACAATCACCTTTGTCGCTTAAATAAATCACAAATCCATTTAAAACTAAACTTTTCTGACACTTAAAACGTCATACATTTGTTTATCATTTTGTCTCAATTCCATGGCTATCACTATAAAGTAGAAATTCTTATAAAATATTAATGCGATTATTTGGCTTACAAAACGTGCAAAATAAAATCTGAAAACTGATTTAGATCCATAATTTCAAGCTCTACAACTTTTATTTGAAGCATTTTTGCCTAAAATCAATTGGCCACTTTTACGCAAGGAAAAACTGATTTCCCATGTTAAACGCCTATGGCCAGGTTTTCATGTTACACCCGGTATATATATATATATATATATATATATATATATATATATATATATATATATATATATATATATATATATATATATATATATATATATATATATATATATATATATATATATATATTCGTACATACGGAAAGTTATGTCTGGAAGCAGAACAACATAAAAAGGCGATTATATTTTTATTGTAAATTCGTATTTAAACTTTTAAAATCGAAGGTTAAGTTCTTGAATGATTTATGTACATCCTGTGGTACTACAACTTCATGTTTTTATATGACATTTTTTAAGCCGATGACTAAGAAGAATAAAAATAATTCCCAGAATTTTGTTGGAAAGCTTGATGGGTTTTTACGTTTATCACGTAAACGGTAGGTTTGTTACCTTAATTTGTGTTAGAATAACTGTTTTAGTTTTTTCTCAAAATTGTTATCGGTTGTTTTTTTATAAGAAGTAATATTTTTATAATTTTTTAAATCGTTATGTTGTATTTAAGTGTTCATCAATTTTTATACAAAATATGCCCTTTGGTATTACATATAACCCTCAGATAGGAAATTCTAGTACAAGTGTTAAAAATTTTAATTAAGCTATTGTCAATTGTATTACCAATATATGATAAAATTTGGCCGTGTTTACTATGAAATTAAGGGTTTAGTAAAGATATAAAAAGATTACATTCAACCGATCATCAATTGTTGTTTTGAAAGTTATATAAATTTTACCAAGCTTATCTAATCATATGGCCGGGAACGTATTGTGTAAAGCAAGTTTTTATATTTTCCGCGTTTCGTTATACCCACTGTTTATAATAAAATATCTGTATATTGCTATATTTTTATATAAAAATATAAAATCCACTTACCTTGTAACATTTAAACATATATTACAAATTTCATTTACAAATCTATTAAACACATTCGCGTACAATCATACTTCTTTTGCGTAATAAAGTATTGTATTGCAAACTTTCACTTTACGTAACTTTGGCGTATAGAACAGTAGAAAGTTACATATACTACAATTATATTGAATCAGCGTTTTCATTATTTTATATTTTAGTAGTTGCATCTATGATTCTGTTTCTTGGAATTGTATTCATACGCCATTAACTAGCATGCTGCACCGTTTTCAGGACGACGGAAGTGGTAATGTAAAGTGAACGTAAGCGGTAATTCGATACGTTCCGCAAGAGCAAACTCGATATTACTCGTATGTTTAACAAGACTAAAACAACTTCCACTCACCGTCGTTTCACGATAACAGCTTCCTACTATCACTTAGCATCGCTGCAGTCATGAAATAGCAATAATTATGAGTATAATGATATTGTTTTGGGAGCAAAATGAGATTCTGAAGATATCTCAATAGGGTAATATTATTGTTATAAAGAATATTGAATTTTTGCCTATTTTTACGGGTAACTTAGGATTCTCGTATATTACACATATTGTATATATTTTATAATTCAATAACAAAATAGCAGTTAAAAATAATACATATTTAGTCAATATATCCATGTTATACGTCTTTGTTTGGTTTTAAGATGGCGATTTAACAAAGTTTAAACTTTTTCAAAAAGGTAGATATTTATTATATTTGTTACTCTGCCACAACAAGAACTTAACCCCAGGTACAGTAGAATGTGTTATTAAATGTATTGTAGCATTTTTAGAACCGGGATGTACAGTTGTATTGCATCTAAACAAACAGTATTACATAATATAGAGAAAACTTTATTCAAATCGGCTCTAAAATTTGCTGGTTTTTAGTGAACCTACGTTCATTCTTTGAATTTTATTTTTTTGTCATAATTAAATAATATGGCACGCTGTGTGAATTGCTTGACAACATAATAAACAACACTCGTCCGTCAAATAAGGATTTAATTTTGGTTTTTGACTGGTTATTTTGAGTTGGATTAATATTTATTGATTGTCACCAGAATTTGTGCATATCCTTTTACTAAGATAAGTATTATCTTTGATTTTCAAAATAGTTTAATTATTATTTTTTTGTCTTGTATATAGTATTTCATATCGTTAGTTGTTTATATTAGTTACGCTTAAATACGGTGAATTATGATTTGTTTTTAGGTGTGATTGACATTTCACAGGTGTGTGAATGTAATTTATTTCCTTTCTTTTATAGTTAAGGATAAGACTGGTAAGCTACCTTAACTTCTTCTTCTTTTACCGAGAGAACCCTATTTCTTTTATCTTTTGTTCTAATGAGGAATAAATGGGCGAAATTTGATGAATGTAAGTTTGGTACGTGGAATGTTAGGGGTATAAATGGAAAAGAAAATGAATTGGTGAATATAATACGTGTGTATAATGTACATGTTTTGTGTGTGAGCGAGATAAAGCAGAAAGGCCGTAATGAAGAAGAGGTAGATGGATTGTTTTGCTTGTGGTCGTGTGTTGCAGAGAATGAACGGGCAAAACATGGTGTAGGAGTGCTTGTTAGTGAAAGGATGAAACCGTTTGTAAGAGATTAAAGTTGTATTTCATCGCGAATTCTTTGGCTGAGACTTAAGTTAGGCTTTCAAAGAAACTTCGTTGTGTCAGTTTAATGGCCCAACTGAATCCGAAAGTGATCTTGAGAAAGATCAATTTTGGAATTTGTTAGATAGTGTGATTGATTCGTGTGATCCAGGTGAAAAAGTTATCGTATGTGGTGATTTGAATGGTTGGGTGGGAGTAAAGAGAAGCATGTCTGGGAATGTATTGGGTAAATATGGTGATGTGAGAGTGAATGAAAACGGTAGGAAAATAGTATCCTTCTGCTTAGAGCGTGATCTTTTCGTTTCCAACTCTGTCTTTAAACATAAATTAGCTCACTTGTATACATGGGAGAATGTGAGGGAGAATAGGCGGGGTGTGATTGATTTTATTTTGTATGATGAACGTCTGGATAAATGTTGGCGAATGAGGGTAAAAGGCACCGAAAAAATGTTTCGTGTGACATCTAGTGTACTACAGAATGAGGATATTAAAGATATGATTGTTGAGATAATAAATGAATCTTTGCCTGTATGTGAGCCTAATTTTAAATGCAGCATAAATGATGTTTGGATGAAATTTAAGGATTCAGTTCTTAAATGTGCAAAAGAAGTTTGTGGTGAATCCAGAATAGGCTCTTGTCCAAGGAATGCATGGTGGAATGATGAAGTGAAAGAAGATATTGAGGAGAAAAAGAGAGCGTATTTGCGATTTCTACATGTAAAAGATGTGCCAGGAAGTTTACGTGATAAATGTTTGCTAGAATATAAAAGGTTAAGAGAGTAGTGAGAGAAAGTAAGGCGCGTTTTGATGATTTGATGAGTGAAAGAATGACGAATGATTTTAGTATGAATAAAATAATGTTTTGGTTGGGTGAGAAGAGATTGAGAGGTGGTAATATAAGGGCGGTGAAAGCGATTAAGAATGCGAATGGTGAGTTATTGTGGAATGAATTAGATGTTAGAAATATATGGTGTGAGTATTTTGTTGTATGTTGTAAGAAGAGTGGGAATAAGTCAGTTGAGATGGTTTGGTCAAGTAGAACGAATGTCGAATGACAGATTGGTGAAACAGGTGTATGTTGGTGAAATTGAGGGTGAAAGTTTGCGTGGACGGCCTAGGAACAAGTGGATGAATATGATTGAAGGGTTGTTGCGGGAGCGAAAGATTCAAAGCGTGAAGAATAAACGAGCTTGTATGAAAAGAATTATGAATGTGGTTGAAGCAAAAGTGGTGTGTCAGGGTAGGAATGTTTGGAGAAAATTAATTGAGGGATAAATATGATGAATGAAGACAAGCGTATGATTCTTGATTTTAGATTAATTGGTTAGATGTTTCGAGTGTTTACCTGCAATTGTGTGGAGACCATCATCAGAAACAAGCGCAGCGTACACTAGCGAATGGATGAATGTTTGTTGTGTGTTGATGGATTTTGGTTGTGAGAAAAGAAAGAGTTTGTATGGCTGGAAGTGTTAATATGGTCGAATCGAGTATCGTGTGTCAGGATGAGAATGTTGACGGGTTCGTGCTACCCCATTTAATGGGATATAGCGTGATGTTATGTATGTATGTATGTATGTGTGAATTGCTTGTTCTGACACTCTGAATGTAAGTTTTTTTCATATATTTCAACAATTGTAATTGCTTTCATTTTATACGTTTTTTACTTATTTTTAATCAAAAATATTAAACAATCCCCTTTGGAGCAATATCACAAAAATCGAATTCTGATTTATAAAAAATGTCCTATTATCGCATCTGCAATAAATTGGTTTTCGTGTGAGGATTTCACAATTACTTTTACCACCAACTAAAAGCAATGATAGAAATTAAAGGAACGAATCCAAACGTCGCGGACACATTTCTCAAACTTTAAATTAAAAGCAACGGAGCGCACAATCGGAGCTTGGTGGTTGATAGACAGGGGCGGTTCCAGGAAGACTTGATTGCAGAAGAAGATTTATTTCGACTGTTTTCATTTGGACCATGCTACTTAAGAACATAACGGTGATTTTTCTAGAAAACCAACAATTTATCAATCAAATTGCAAAATTTAGTCGTCCTGTTTAATTAATATTGATTATCTTCAAAACAAAAATCAAGTCGAAGAGATCGGAGATTGTTCGCTTTTTATGTAGGTACTGTTTCGCAACTTGAAAATGGTTTTTCTAAAAAAAGCTGTTTTTCAATATAGGTATTCTCTTTCAAGTATCGTTTATTAACACACCATTCATCTACTCAGCGGCATCTATTACGACAAAACGCCATACCCAAAAATGGTTAAAAGTCGTGATTTTATTCCATTCTTCTAATGTAATTTGACTGGTGGACTTTATTATTAAAATATAATATTCTCTACTTGGGTATTTTGTACATGAGTTCTTTCATATTGAGGATTAAATATATTAAAATTTTATTTTACTGACCCTGTCAAAAAATATCTTTTTAAGGAATAAATTTAACAATTATTTATTGTTGTTATAATGTTTCAGATTAATTTTTGTAGGATATTTAAAAGAGATTCGTAGGTATATGGTTAACAATAAACTTTATTCAACAAAGGGTCCTTTAAAATTGACTTGGTAGATATTTTGAATCGTATAGTATAGATCAACCTTTATTTTAAATATATTTACTTATTTATATTCAATATCAATTTTTAATATAATTGAACTTAATAATTTTAATTATAAAAATTTGTAGCCAGTACCTCGAGAGCTGTGTAAAATATATAACTTATCGTTCTTTAATGTGACAGAGAGCTATACTCACTAATGAATAAAAGACGCGATTGAGCAAAATTTGGAGCCAGTACCTAAAGAGCTGTGAAAAAAAATCACTAATAAATATGTTAGAAATATTAGAGGTGACTAGTAACTGTATGTGACGAAATAGCAGGTTACAAATTAGTTTCAAGTTCAGTCAATATCTTATTTCCATCCCAAGTTTCCAGTTTCTTTACCGTCAACGCAACCGTTTAGCGTGGGTTATAAGGTCTTGATTCTTTTATGTGATTTGGACTGGACAATTGCACGATGGTCATGTTTCCTGAAACTGGCAGTCAAATTGATATTTAAAAAGAATTGGAAAGCGAAATCTTTTGAAATAAATTGAAAATCTGTTAAGGCATTCTGATGAGTAAATTTTTGATATTACTTGAACAATAATACCTAAAACTACATGTTTTGCATATTGATCATTGATGAAATATTGTATAAAAAGTAATATATTTTTCAAATACATTAGACAATTAAAAACACTAAATACTATATTCCTATTGATTTAATTTGAGCTTTTCCCACTATTTTTATTTATCTATGTCGTTTAAGATTATTTAAAATTAAAAATATGGTATCGAATTTTTTATATCTGTAAAAAATTTTATTTTTTCTTCATTTGATTGATATATTCCGACTTCGCTATCGTGCATCAAACTTCAAACTCATGAGATAAATATGACTTTCTTTACTAATTGTACAAATAACTATTTTAAATTTGTTTTAAATAAAAGTAAATATGGGGTAGATGGCTCAGAGGTATAAAGTCGGGCTGTGGATTTATTCGATTTCCGTAGCCGACAATTTTCGCCACGTTAAAACTACCCCTGTGGTTCCTTCACCACAATCAACTTTGGGGCCGTGATTTTACGGTTGGTAACTGTACTTCACGCGAAGAAATATATCAGTTACCGAAATCTGCTACAGCAGAGTGGCATATCCAGTAATAGGTAAAAGGTGTGAACATATATTTATTTATTTATTTTATTTTATTAAATAAAAGTATTCTAAAGCACTGTTGTGGATTAACAGTTGTTGAAAACTAACATTGATTAGATATTAGATAATTTCGTCGCTCACTACATTTCTGTACTTCGTTAAACTTGCGTGTTACATTTTGTTCTATTCCGCAGGGATCATAATATAAGACCCGAAATCGTGCATGTTCATTATCATTTAATAATTACTGACCTATATAAAAAAAAAACAAATTCACAAAAAATGACATACTCAGCTTAAAAGTCATGGTTTGTGAAACAAATGATAATTTAATACATTTGAATAGTAATATCAATTTGTTTTATATCTTTGGGTTGCTACCACCTAGCTCTAATTTCCCCGTTAGAGACGGTCGGACCTCGGTCAGCTATGCAGTGGTGAAGGGGTGGGGGGTTCAAGTACCTAATTACCTGTAGCAATGCCCTAGGGCATAGTCTTACGATGTTCCAAAAGTGTGGGTGCCAGTTAGCCTTCAGGGCCAGTCCAACCAAAGGTCGGCAAACTTACCTACGAGTGAGGGTGGTTTACGAAAAGAAAGGTGGACCAAAAGCTCGTAATAACTAACTACTTTTAATGACGAGAAACATGAAATACAAGTGGTTTGTAGAGTGAAGCTCATTAAACGTAAATACAATAATAATGGGGCGCTAATTTTTTTTCTCCAAGTGAATGCAATAATAAATTAACTTAGTGTGATCCCCGGTGTTTCGGCTCTCAACGCGAGCGAAGTGACTGAATGTAGCGCGAGGGATATTAAGTCGTGAATCGTCAGTGACAACAATTGTCTCGCTTAAATCTGAGCGTGAATATCGCAGAGTTCGTAGAGGTACCTGTACGTCTTTTGCGTACGCTGTGTGAGTAACTAAACGATTCGCGGACCACCAACTTAACAACGGTAAGTATTAAATGTACTAACATATAACTAAATATTACAGAACATAAACGTAACCTCTCTTGGAACTGGAGGTACGAAATCAAAATTAACCAAAATAAATGCTTAGCTTGTAATGGCTTCTCGAAGGCTGTCAGATGGCATCCGGTGATAGCGAATCCGGCGCATGCGCAGTGGAATGAAGTCACGCGGCTGACAGACCTCAGTCGCGGCGGTATTGAATTTGGCCACTGTTCTCGGATCTCCCGGAATAATGTTGTCACTTACTGTGACCATAAGCCAAATCCATGTGTGCCAAGTAGACTGGTTCCAGGTAACCGTAGAATAGAAATAACACAGAATAGAAGTAGAATAAAAGTAAAAGCCTTAAGATGTTGATCGGCTTCAAGTGAGTAAAATTTGTGTGGATCTACTTTATCCGGATTATTCCGATGAATTCCAAATTCGTAGTACGTTGCGAAACTGATTCAATCCAGATTATGAGCAAACTATATATTTCCAAATTCCCAGTTTTACTCTCTCAAGTAACGCAACCGATCTCACGCACTTTACTCAACAAATTGACCGGTTTTACTTCGTCGTACGAAGTAAAGAATGTATTGTAATCGCGAAAATTTTCGGTTCTCAGATTTCAGCGGAAATACGCATTTTGGCCCTCTCTGAATTCATTTTGACTAATTTCGTCGTGCCGTCTGTACGTATGTATGTACGTATGTATCTCGCATAACTCAAAAACGGTAAGCCGTATAAAAAATTTTATTTAGGCCTTTTATAACATCTAGTTGTGCACCTCCCTTTTTGGTCATTATATAACTTCCGGAAGTGGTAATTTACTTGAAGCCTATAATATATTTTAATGAAAAACTATATCAAAATATAATCAAAAAATTTTCAAATACTAGATAATAGATTTTGGTTAAAAGGGACTAACCGGAAGTGATACATTATATGAAGCTGCTAACAGTTTTTCTTGAAAAAAATTGAATTATTCTGATTTTAGAAATAAATGCTACAAATAAAAGTTTTAGAGAATTAAATTCTGCGTCTAATTAAGAATTATTTAATTAGCCTTTAGTATAAGCGAGATATGGAAAGCGAATCCAGTGCAGTACTACAAAAAATGTTTTAGGTAAACAACCCTTAATTTTTCGAATTTTGAAAAAATTCTTTTAGATTCGTAATCAGCATATCAAACAACATATACCATTAACGTATGTACTCGAAGTTATGAAATACCCTGTATAAATTTAAATTTCTGTAAAATGTCCCTATTGTGTAAAATGAGTGATATCTATTTATTGATTTAAAAATAAAATTGTCAAGATTGCTGATCATATAATATTCTAAAAGTAATAAAGTTTAATACGCACCCATTATTCCTAATTAAGGCCACTATTTTTAATTATGTTTCCTCGCGAAATTAAAACCGTTTACTTTATTAAAAAATATTACGTCAGTATACATCCAATTTAATGTAGATTAATTGAACATCATCTTCCTGTAAGGTCATGTTAAATTATTTTTTATTATGTGTTGTAATAAGGTTTATTAAATGTTTCATCTTACGTAATACTCATATTTTATTTTAGTTTAATACAAGAAGATAGGTAACATGTATGAAAATTAACGCAGTGCCGTCCTCTAATTTGTGTGAGAAGTTTCCGTAATATTTCATTTTACAGCAGTAAGTTCCATTTCGAAATTTAGGTAGTGGGGATATGTCACTATATGTATATTTTTGTTATTGTTTTTGTAGCACATTCCAGTGTTTGTTTTCTATACGAGTATATAACAATATTCTTTTGCGAGTATAAATCCGAAGTGTGAACAAAAAATATCGTAAAAAACTCGTATTATTAGAAAATATTTGAATAAAGCTTATTAATTTTTGGGCAATATTTGGCATCCCTTGTCAGCAAACTAAGAAAAGTTTATTTATATTTCATAGATTTGTTTCAAAATGATATGTCCACATATTGTAACATTTAAAAATTTAAACTTTTATTTTTTTATTTATTTAAAAATTTTCCCTCGGCCTATTCTCAATCAGTCGTAATGAAATACGCTTGAAACTTAAATTAATAAGCACAGTTTTATAATGATTATTTCCTTCTTACATAATAAGCCAATCAGAAAGCTTCATTTGCACCAAGAGGATGATTTTGCAGCTATAAAATTTTGATAAAATATCTGCACCATATATTAACCATTTGATGATATTGAGAATTGTGTAATTTAAACAATAACTAAAAAGTGAATTTATGAAAAAATCAACCAAATATAACACGAGTCAAGAATTCATTTGGTTAAATTCCTCTTAATTCCTACGTAGAAACGGCAACTCGTATAAAAATGACATTTACATTTCTCCAGCTACGCTGTTGGGATCTAATTATAATTTTTTGACACTTAGCTGTCCGTTTCTACACAACAACTATTCTAATTTATACCCATAAATTCTTGTTTCTCGCCATATTATCCCTTTACTAAGCTTACCTTCCGTTAACAAGTAAATGTTTTTTTTTCACTACTAGCCTAGCAACATGCCATTATTTACTTCGATTTGAGTTGTGAAATTGTTTTTCTCTACCGGGTCCTTAACAACGGTCAATAATGGATTATTATTGACCTAGGTAAATAATGAGAATTGTCACTTTTCATAGAAATTCAAGCTTCTGAGCTTATTTAACTCGTTAAATGGAAGGAACATATTAAAACTGAATTTAAAATTGGCGCCTAATTTCAAGTTTACAATCGCAGTCAAATTTCAGTTTGAATAGTATCTTTCAAACTGTCACGTTTTACAAGCGAGGGTGCTTTACTGTTACATTGTGAAATATGTATTTATGTATTTATTTATTGTTAAATTCTCGAAAAGGTAAATGTTTATTATAATATTATTTAATAATCTTACATTGTACAGTTTTGTTTATTTTAGGGTTATAATTGCATTTTTAAATAAGAAATGGAAAACATGATTAGTATTTATTGCTGCAGAACCCGTGTTTAATGAAATTTGAGAATTTCGTATATTTCATGAAGTTGCAGTAAGATTAACCACGGGCATATTAAGTTGCATTTGGAATTTCTGGCATCATTGGTTGAGGTTATGACGTTTTCGAGATATGTCGCCCACATTTTCTGCCAAAATGGTAGCGAAAGTACTTCGCAATGAATAACCAATGTAAGTTTCTGAGTTATCTAAATTTAAAAATGTTGGAACTATATTTGGACATCGTGCTTATTGTATTATGTCGTATATTTTGTCTTGTAAATTTGCCATGTCAGAAACTAATGAATACTTTTGCCATGTCAGGAGTGGGCCTCTTATTTAGATATTTTTTAACTATTTCTACCCAAAAAGAATCTACCAGAACAAATTTTCTCGAGGATCCAAATATTTTAAAAAACAATTCTAAAAACAAAAGAACTTCATTACTACCTTCTCGGTTTTTGTAGATATTAGCAAGTATTCATATCAAATTGCTTGTTATGATTATTAAAAAATTCGTTAAATTGGATTAAAGAGCTAGTCGTGAAACAAATAGTATATAAACCACGGTTGAGAAGATCATTATTGACCATGCGCCTTGTACCCCTCGGTTGCACCTCGGGGTACAATCTTGGCGCTAGGTCAATAATGATCATCTTCTCAACCTTGGCTTATAATATACTATTATATGCTGTCAATTTTACACAAAACCATTTAATTTTTGTTTCAATCCAGTTCAAATCAGTTATATATATATATATATATATATATATATATATATACAGAATGTCCCATTTTAATCTTTCCAGGGGAATTTCTCTCAACGAGTACATCAGACAAAAAAACTTTCCGAATAAAAGTTTGATGGTTTGGAGGCGGACGTTCGATGCTATAACAAATTTCACTCTCCAACCCCCCAGGGGGTGGATAAAAGGGGTGACTTTGAAATCTTAAATGGAACCCCCTATTTTTATTGCAGATTCGAAAAGAGCATAAAAAACTATGTAGGTTTTATCCGGGAACTTTTTTATCTTTGCAATAGCTGGCGCTGTAAACGATAAAACTTGTTTTTTTTTTCGTGAAACGTAAAATTAACCCAAAACAAAAAATTCTTAAAATGAAAATCGTCGCAAGTTACTCTAGACAAAGAAGATTTGTTTGAATAATACTTGACGGACTTAAATTAAATTATTTAATTATCCAAAGGGTTAACAGAGAGCTCATTTGAAGCGATCCTGACAGTTTTTTAATTGTAAATTGACATCAAAACCTTAATCATACGTTTCACGAAAAAAAATGTTTTAGCGTTTAATCATAATTCGTTCAACGAAGCTTGCAGCGTGTCTTTAATTCACCGTACTGTTTTATGTATGGCAGAGAATGGTAATAATTTTGAGCAATTTTTGTAAAAATTATTCGAATTGTATGTGTTTTATTTATTTTGACATGTCAATTATTTTGAATAAACTATAATTATCGTTTCATAAAAAATAATTAAATGTTGTTTGTTTATTTTACTAGCATTATGTAATTTAAATGGTTGATTACCTACTTCATTGTTTGTGTTTAATAGGAAAGCTAATCCAGAGCAGTTCTACAAAAAATGTTTTAGGTAAACAACCCTTAATTTTTCGATTTTTTTATAAATTCTTTTAGATTTGTAATCAGCATATCAAACAACATATACCATTAACGTATGTACCTGAAGTTATGAAATAGCCTGTATATATATATATATATATATATATATATATATATATATATATATATATATATATATATATTATGTAACCCTATTAGATGACGACATAACAAATATGTGATGAATGTCTAACGGAATCTCTCACGCTGTAATAAGAACCTTTCTGATAAGACACACTATAAATACGTGTGAAACAAAGACATGTTATCCTTTTTACTGTGAAAACTCTAAGTTACAACTGCTAAAATAATGTCTGTGTTCAAATCAAAATATTGTTTTTTTATTATATATCGGCCACGATCATATAATTGGCGCAGTTCGGGTAGAATCACAAATAAAGAAGTCAGTGTGCTTGAAAAATTCGCCGTAAATCTGTACAACGCTTTATTCAACAATTTCAATTGTTGCTCAGTGTGATCGAACCAAATAACTAATAGTGCGAAGAAACTCGAAGCCTAACAAGCAAGAAGCCTTCGTTAAAGCAAAGCTATACCAATAAGCCTTCGCTTTAACCAGCAATCAACCTAAACAGTGGTTGCACTAGAGGTCTATTCATACGACCCATCGAGATCAGCGATCAACCTAAACAGTGGTTGCACCAGAGGTCTATTCATACGACCCATCGAGTTCACCAGGCCAAGCAGTTCACAGAAAGAAGCATCCGTCAACTGAACGTCATCAGCCCTTCGCAACAACAGAGATGTCAACAATACAGATACTCACAATAAGTCTGTAAGTCTCATTGTTTCTTTTCCAATTTACCAATCACATGTCAGATAACGAATCACAGTCATCTGATACAAATGAAGAACTTGAATTACTAAGTATCTTATTAAATAATATTACTTTACAACCAAACAGGTTGAATAATTCTGAAATTCATAGTATAACTAATACAAATAATTCAGAAATCAAAATGACTACTTACACTGATATCATAAAATCTCGCTAGTGTCATTCCAGAATATAATGGTGATGTAAATAGATTACTAAATTTTATAATACAAGTAGATTTGTTCTACGAAATTTTACAATCAACAATTATTAATGCATTGCAAACAAAATACGCATTTTCATTAGTTTTAAGTAAATTAACAGATAAAGCTGTAAATCTGATTGATGAAAATATTTTTAAAGACTGGACAGATTTAAAAAGATATTTATCCGAAAATTTCGAAGATAAACTCACTAAAGAAACTATTTTATTAAAAATTTTAAATACTAAATATACGAATAAAATATGACACTTTAATACAATTTAAAAATGATTTTGCAAAATATAAATCAAATGTTCACTTATTACCTTATAATACAGCTCAGAAAACTATATTAATAAATGAAATACAAGAATTAGTCGTAAAACATTTCATTACATTATTACCAATTCACGTCCGAGGATCTTTTATTACCAACAACCCCACAACATTAGAAATGTGTGAAAATTTACTAACAAATGATTATAATTATGCACTTCAAACTTTTAAAAGTCCATTGTTAAGATCAGACAATCCTCAACAATCACAAAAAACATTCCACAATAATATACCTCCACAAAAATTCCCAGGGCAACATTTCCCTTCCAAACCCATAAATGTTCAACAGAATTATAATAAACCAAGCACGAATTATGATATCTGTATTTTAATTATGATATCTGTATTTTGATTATGATATCTGTATTTTGATGACAAGGTGTTTTATTATATTAGACAATAGAAAGTTCCATTGTCTGACTCATACTTCTTTGAACTATGTTATGATAAGAGAATGATATATAAGCTTGAAAAAACTAGATTAGAACACTCTTGTACTGTTGCTGAACGTATTCACGTCAGTTGTAATTATATTCTAAATAAATAAAATATAATTTTCAAAACGAAAGATTTGTATTTTTTTCTTAAATACAAATCGAAAATTATAATTGGCGCAGTCGGTAGGATGCCAAAAGAGTTTTAAGCAAAATAAATAAATCTCTTTCGATCTCCATCGATTTATTTGGCATCCGAACAAGAATCTATGAGCGAAACACCAGCTCAGGCCTAAACAGTGGCCCATCAGAGGTTGAACAACCCATCTCTAACCATCATCCAGGCAAGCAGTCAAGGAGGACCAGGACAACACACACTCGCTGACTCCACCTCTCCGGGAAACCAGGACAACACAACTTCGCTGATCCCGATTACCAGAGAAAACCAGAAGAAAATCTCTAGCTGATTCTCAACAAACATGATTATCTTGTTAATCATCCTTTTACTTCAACTGTAAGTAAAATATATGTAACAAAATACACTAAAGGGTTTTGAGGAAAGGCTAACGCTTTTAAGAATCAAAACGAGCCCCAGCACAAGGTATAACACAAATTATAAACCTAAATATATTACACAAAAGGGGTGTCTCTAGTAATAACTAGTAATAAAGACACCGAGGAACCGGCACAGTTCCACACACATTACAAATCATATGTACAATAGCGATAGTGAACCAGAATCAAACCCATCAGATTCTGATTCAGAAACAAACCAAACACCTAGTGTTATAAGAAATTTAATATTAACGCCCAGTAAATTACAACTCAACTCAAAAATGGCCACAACCACAAACAACGAAATTCAAATGCTCTCTAAAGGTATCCCTGAATACGACGGTAATATTAAAGATCTACCATATTTTATAAATACTGTAGACGAATTTATATTATGTTTTGCAGGAATTGTATTGACAAACGTTCAAAGAATATTTTCATTTCAATTAATAAAAAATAAATTAAAGGGACCTGCAAAAACATATCTCTCAGAGAATTCATTTGCTGATTGGCCAACATTAAAATCATTCTTACAACTAAATTTCGAAGATAAAACAACAGCCGAAACTTTATTATTAAAAATCATATACAATACCAAAAATAACAATTCCGATTTGTTTCTCAAAGACATCACTAATAATTTTAATAAATATAAGAACAAAATCATGCTAACACAACATCAATTAGTAACAAAAAACGCAATTATCGCGGAAAATCAGAAAATCGTAGTATCTCACTTCATAAATTGTTTACCTCATCTCATTCGAGGATCCTTCACGGTCAAAAATCCTAAATCTCTTGAAGAATGTGAGCAGCTATTAGTAAACGATTTTAATTACGCCCAACATCAATCTCCCCTAAGGAGATTTGAAAACCAAGTAAAAACAACACATAATAACATACAGAAGAATACACCACCACAGAAATTCCCGGCACAAATGTTTCCTTCAAAACCAGTCACGATTCAAAGACACTTTCAACCACACGGTAGGAATAACTTCGGCAGACAAAACATA
The DNA here is from genome assembly GCA_947425015.1 of Pterostichus niger. NCBI lineage: Eukaryota > Metazoa > Arthropoda > Insecta > Coleoptera > Carabidae > Pterostichus > Pterostichus niger. The sequence goes on from OX380347.1 coordinate 3,955,837, forward strand.
GTAAATGACATAAACACAAGAAGGACATTTACACCTCAACCAATGTCCACACAAACTAGACAGACCGGCCCAATGTCAACACAGACAATCATACCAAGACAGAATTACCAAACAGACATCGAAAACGACGTAACAACCACTAATGAACCAAATAACGAATATAATGAACAACAAGAAGACGAAACAGAATTCGCCTTCGAGGATTTTCAAGACACATTGGTCGAAAACGAAGATACGTAATGGCTAATTATCAAAATTCGATCCCGATATTACACGATCACGACTCCATTATTCTAATTGACTCTGGATCAAACATAAATTTCATATCACCCGATTACGCAAAATCAAGAAATCTGAAAATTAACAATCAAGATAAAATTACCTTTCACACAGCAAATGGAAAGAAAACACTTACAAATTCAGTTAATCTAAAAATAAATAAAAAATTATTTAAGTTTTATATTACAGACTTTCATTATTTATGCAATCTATTATTCGGTATGGATATATTAAAAGAACTAAATATAACACTAAATTTTAAAACAAATGAAATCTATTTTGAAAACAGAAAAATGAAATTTACAACACAAAATAAACTCAATAATAAACTAAACTACATACAATTTAGAGATCAAAATCTAGATATTAATAAAAAACTAAAAATTGCTAAATTACTAAAACAATACGAGGACTTGTTCCCCAAAGAAGGAGAACAACTCTCCGCCACTAACGTCACCACACACAAAATTCACACCACAGACGAAACACCCATATATACAAAAAACTACAGACTACCCCAATGTTATGACGAAGATATAGAAGAACACATTAAAAACTTATTAAAAGCACAGATCATTCAAAAATCTAAATCACCATACAACTCACCTATTTGGATAGTACCAAAAAAAATAGATGCGTCAGGGAAACGGAAAACTAGATTGGTAATAGACTTCCGAAAATTAAACCAAAAAACCAGAGAAGATAAATTCCCTCTTCCTAATATAGACGACTTATTGGATAAAATAGGAAAACCAAAATACTTCACGACCTTAGATCTCCACTCAGGTTTTCACCAAATACCCTTGGAAAGATCGGACAGGGAAAAAACGGCTTTCTCCACACCATCTGGACATTATGAATACACTAGAATGCCTTTCGGCTTAGTAAATGCACCGGCATCATTCCAACGAATGATGAACGAAATATTAAAAGAATATATAAATAAAATATGTCTCGTCTACATGGACGACATAATCATTTTCGGATATACTGAACAAGAACATATAGAAAATATCACAAAAATATTCGAAGCACTTAGAAAAGCAAACAAAGTCCAAATTGATAAATCTGAATTTTTTCAAAACGAAGTCGAATACTTAGGATTCGTAATATCATCCGAAGGTTTAAAACCCAATCAAAAGAAAATAGAAGCAATAAATCAAATCACCATCCCAAAAACTAGTAAAGAAATTAAAAGTTTCCTAGGAAAACTTTCTTGGTACCGAAGATTTATTCCAAATCTCGCGAAAATAATAAAACCTTTCACAAATAGCTTAAAAAAAGGTTCACACATAGAAATAGAAAATGAAGAATATCAGAAAGCCTTTAAACACGTGAAACAATTAATATCAAACCCACCTATATTGATATCACCAGATTTCTCTAAACCATTTATACTAACTACAGACGCCTCAGACTTCGCCATGGGAGCCGTTTTGTCACAAGTACAAGAAAACCAAGAAAAACCTATAGTATACGCCTCAAAAACATTTAACTCCGCCGAACAAAACTACTCTACTATAGAGAAAGAATTAAAAAGTATCGTCTGGTCAATAAACAACTTTAAACCTTACCTTTACGGACAAAAATTCAGAATAAAAACCGACCATAGACCTTTAGTATGGTTATTTAATATGAAAAACGGTAATCAAAAATTAATGCGTTGGAAGATCGAACTCGGAGAGTACAATTTCGAAATTGAACACATCATGGGAAAAACTAATAAAATTGCAGACTTTCTTAGTAGACAAAGAAATCCATTTAAAATCGTAGAAAAAATAGGAGACGTAACTGAAACAACAATATTTTCACACTGCATATCACGAGATTATGCTATGAGTCAAGGACTCGCACTCCAAGTAAACCAAACATATAATAGTAAAAAATATTGTCAAAATTATATAGATCAAAATTCTCAATTAATACCACAAATTATAAACGGCAAAACTATATTACACTTAGTTACTAAGCAGAAATGCAACGACTTACCATCTGTAAAAAACTTTAAAAAGGCATTAATGGAACTTCGAGATTACTGCATTAAAAACGAATTGTATGAAATTAATATCCCAAAACTTGCCTGCGGCTTAGACCAAATGGACTATAAAGACTTAATAAAATATTTAAAATTAACCTTCACGGAAACTAATATCCTCGTGAAAATCTATTCATTACCACAAAACTTCCTTACCAGCGACGACACAAACGCAACAATACATAGTTCCCCAGAAAACATCGTAAACGGTATAAAATATAAAGAAGATAGACTGAATATTGCCGATAACCAAATTATATTCAAATTAGGAGAATATTCAAAATTAAAAATAGAAAAACTACCTTTCGAAACAGTACAACCTAAACAAAGAATTCATATAACCTTCTCAAAGAATAATCTAAAAAACGAAATAAATAATTTTCTGAAAGACTATTTAGTACCTAAAGTTAGATATCTGGCTATATTTAATGACGAACTGGATAAAGTAATATCTCAAGAACTACAGAAAAATTTCGAACCAAATTCTTTAAAATTAATCGGAGTAAATAAATTTGTACAAGATATCTTTACAATAGATGAACAAAAACAAATTGTAGCTGACGATCATAACGGATTTAGAAACCACAGGGGAATATTGGAAACAATCAGATACCTGAAGAAGAAATACTACTGGCCAAAAATGGTACAAACTATCCAAAATTTTATTAATAATTGTAAAATATGTAAAGAAAATAAATACGATAGAAAACCTATAAAAATTCATGAAAATTTAACTATAACTCCGACAAGACCTTTCGAGACAATTAACATAGACATACTATCATTAAATACTCAAAAATACCTCACAATATTTGACCAATTTTCCAAATTCGGACAAATAAAAGCAATAAATGTTGATTCAGTAAACGTATTAAAATCATTAAAAGAATATTTCGAGACATATACCCTACCAAAATTAATCATTATGGATAATGGACTAGAATTTAACAACGAATTACTAAAAGATTATTTAAAAACATTAAATGTAAAACCCCATTATATTTGTATTAACAATCCAAAGAGTAACGCGGTCGAAAGATTTCATTCGACATTAATAGAACACCTTAGACTAATTCAAAATAACGAAGAATTCAAACATCTTAATCAAAATGAAAAAATAAAGAAATGCATACTTAGTTACAATAACTCAAAACACACCATAACCGAAAAAACTCCAACAGAAATAATATTTGGAGAGACACATGAGTATAAATACCCCAAAGAAATACGAACTAACTCTGAAATGATACAACAACATCTGAAAGAACAAAAATAGAATCTGAAGGAAAAATCCAGTTAATAATAAATATTCTGAACAATATCCAAAATTTTGCTATACAAATTGAAACTAGTCTTACGTTCTGTTCCTTAAATAAATTACATTCAACTATAATTTCCATGAATAGACTCCAGAACTTTATCAAAAATCAAAATATCTTTGAAATTATGTCACTTATAACAACTCACTGTCAATACGATGGACAAATGATCTACTATATTATCGAGATCCCTATTATGAGCACCACCGTATACCCTTTATATCAATTTACGTCAATACCTTTTATGAATAACACAAAAATGTATATCCTTGATGAACCCAATATATTGTATATTAATCAAATGAATAAGAATATTATTGTCAATAACTGTGTTAGAAATAAGAATTATTATTGTAAAACTGATAATGTAGAAATAAAGAAATGTATTAATGATTTAACAATAAGATATAAAAATGATGATTGTTCTTACTTGTTAATGGATAATGAAAATAATATCGAACAAATACCAAATACAAATGAAATCATTATAATAAGCCCAATTTTACAAAATTTCATAATTTATTGTAAAAGTAATGAAATTCACAAAAAGATAATAGGAATTTACAAATTTAATAACGATCAACAATGCACATTAAATAATTATCATTTTGAAAAGATAGAACAAAATTATAAAGAATTAATCTATGAAGGAAAAATTTATAAAATAAATGGGTTAAACGTTAAAAGCAGACAATTAATCGAATTGCATAAAGTAAATAATACTGAATATCATTTGGAAGAAATACAAAATTTAAATTTAAAGAATAACGATCATCATCTTTTTATTATATATTCCTTTATAAGTATAATGATAATTAGTTATATATGTTTTAAGATTTATAAGTATATAAAAGAAAGAAAACTGAAATTAATTGCTTTAAAAGATTTAGAATTAATAAAGACTCACCCTCTCGAGTAATATAATAAAAAACTTGAAGGGGAGGAATTATGATATCTGTATTTTAATTATGATATCTGTATTTTGATTATGATATCTGTATTTTGATGACGAAGTGTTTTATTATATTAGACAATAGAAAGTTCCATTGTCTGACTCATACTTCTTTGAACTATGTTATGATAAGAGAATGATATATAAGCTTGAAAAAACTAGATTAGAACACTCTTGTACTGTTGCTGAACGTATTCACGTCAGTTGCAATTAGATTCTAAATAAATAAAATATAATTTTCAAAACGAAAGATTTGTATTTTTTTCTTAAATACAAATCGAAAATTATAATTCACGTCTTTTGCTCCTAGACAAAACGCTTATAATGTTATTAGAACTAGACAACAATTTAAATCTCAACCTATGTCCGGAATAACAAAAACCACAATTCCTATGAGTACACAAACAATAAAACAAAATTATTTACAAGAAAATATCGAATACGAACCCGAAAATTTTGAAACATATTCTCAAGAAAATCAAAATCTTAACGAAAATCCAGATTCTGAAAATTACTCAAACGATAATAATTTTTTAGCCAAGAAACATAGTTATGACTTCAATCACAAATAATATTCCTGTTATTAAATTATCAAATTATAAAGTATTAATAGACTCAGGAACAGATGTAAATCTTATTAGCGAAAATATGTCAAAATTATATAAATCAAAAATTGTAAGTGATAATTTGACCTTTAACACAGCCAATTCAAAAGTACATTCCATAACTTTAAAACTTTTAAATCAACCTCATAAATTTTTTATTCATACTTTTAATAAAGATTGCGCCTTATTATTTGGTATAAATATATTAAAAGACTTAAAATGCGAAATAAATTTTGCTAATGAAAAAATTAAAATAAAAAATATAGAATTTCCATTTATTCCAATGACAGAATCAAATTTTTGAAAATTAAATTTTTAATCAGAACATTTAAATAACACCCAAAAACAAAAAATTAACAAATTATTATGAAAAAGATGGCGAAAATTTATCATGTACTACTCACACTAAACACAAAATTCTGACTAAAGACAATACTCCTATACATACGAAAAACTACCGACTTCCACAGATATATGAGAATGACTTTGAAGATCACGTACAAAATTTATTAAAAACCGGTGTAATTAGAAAATCAAACAGCCCTTATAATTCCCCTATATGGATCGTCCCAAAGAAAACAGACGCATTAGGAAAGCGAAAAACACGCCTCGTAATAGATTTTAGAAAATTAAATGCAAATACTAGAGAAGATAAATATCCCCTCCCTAATATTGATACACTATTAGACAAAATTGGCAAACCAAAATTTTTCACAGCCCTTGATTTACATTCGGGATTTCACCAAATTTCGGTATAAAAAGACGATATAGAAAAAACTGCCTTTAGCACCCCATCAGGCCATTACGAATTCATCAGAATGCCGTTTGGACTTATCAATGCATCAGCGACGTTCCAGAGAATGATGAACGAAGTTTTAGGTGATTTAATTAACAAAATTTGTCTTGTTTATATGGACGATATCATAATTTTTAGCAAAACGGAAGAACAACATTAACAAAATTTAAAACTTGTTTTCGAAAAATTAAAAAATGATAATTTACAAATACAAATTGATAAGAGTGAATTCATGAAAACAGATATAGAATATTTAGGATTTGTCATATCAGAACAAGGTCTTAAACCTAATATAAAAAAATAGAAGCAATTAATAAAATTACAATTCCGAAAACACAAAAAGATATCAAATCATTCTTGGGAAAATTATCATGGTATAGACGTTTCATACCTAACTTTTCAAAATTAACAAAACCTTTTACCGAATGTTTAAAGAAAATAAAACAATTGATATAACAAATAAAGACTATCAAGAAGCATTTCAAAATTCTAAAGAACTAATTAGTAACCCCCCTATACTAAGCTTCCCCGACTTCTGTAAACCATTTATCTTAAAAACTGACGCATCAAATTACGCCATGGGTTCAGTACTCTCGCAAGTACAACATAACGTAGAGAAACCTTTAGCATACGCTTCGAAAACTTTTAATAATCATAAACAAATACAATACAAAGATGCACTATTCCTACTCAATTCAAAACTACAGCTAATAATCTCGATGCTAAATCATATTCAAATGATTATATCTCAAATAAACGAAAGTATAAATTTTTGTTCTCTGCACACTTTCGATGTAAGTTTAATATCTTTTGAAAATTTAAAACAAATGCTACCCATGACTGATATAGTTGAAATCTCAAAATTATTAACTGTTAATTGTAATCATGAGAAAAATAAAATATACTTTATAATAACCATTCCTGTTATGTCAGAGAAAACTCACGATTTGTACCAAATGACAATGATTCCCTTTAAACAAAACGACATGTACTATTTATATGACCGAGATACAACAATGTATATTGACAATAATGTTAAGGTTGACGATTGTTTAATTAATAATAAGCAATATTACTGTAAAACTAACAATATAAAAATAAGTAAATGTACTAACCAATTATTGTACAGCAATAATAGTAAATGTGAAATTAAACAAATAACATCCCATAATAATATAATTCGTATTCCAAATTCGAATGAATTAATTATATTTAGCCCTGATAAACAGAACGTTGAAATTGATTGCAAAAATATTAAAGAAATAAAAAGCATACAAGGAATATTTTAAATTTCCAGTACAAGTCAATGTAAAATTAATGACTATGTTTTCAAACCTTTTGTAAATAAATATAAAGAAATAAAACTTCAGTTTCCACAACCATTGATGTTAGAAATAAAACCAAACAAAAATAATTAATTATTACGAGACTTGTCGGAGTAGGACGAGAATGCTTTTATTTAAGAAAGTAAAAATATCTTTGTCACATGAAAATATGGTTTTATTGAGAAAAAATGTCAGAACTGTGTAAATAACAACGATAACAATTGTAATAATATCCATGACGATATTCTAACGAGGCCAACTGCTACAAAATTATTTTGTTTGATTGTTTTCCACAGAGCTCTCAATTCGTAATTTTCTTTATAAAAGCAATTTTTCATTTGCTTCTCACTCTTGCATAAAAACAATTGAGCAACAAATAGATACTTATTAGATGCAGTTTTTAATTCTAAACACTTTCACATTTGTTCTAATTTAATTAGGGAAGCAACAATCATCATATTAAATAAATACCATTGTATTTCCTATGTTACATATTTCAATTCTACACCCGGTATATATATAGAGTGTTAAAAAAAGTATAACAAAAAAATTTCAAGATATTTGATGTGCTGATTCATAATCTAAAACAATTTTTTCAAAATTCGCAAAATTATGGACATGCTTCCAGAAGAGTACATTTTTACACTGGTCGACATGTGATTTTTAATAAAAATAATAATGGAAGTTGAATAACATATAAATTATATATATATATATATATATATATATATATATATATATATATATATATATATATTTATATATATACACTTATAAATAGTTCGTAGAATATCAACAGCAAAAATAAAAATAAACCAAAAAAACAATGTAACGAAACAATAACATATATAAGTTAAAAAAAGAACCAAAAAAACCAAAATAAACAAATTTAACAACAATATTTTACAATAAACACGAGCGTATTAGCAAAAAGTAATAACGAAGTAATCAAATTCACAAATCTGTCAACAATGCAGCAGGTTTGCTCGCAACATCAATTCAAGCAACGAGAACCCCAAGATAACTCGGAGTTAGCGCACTATATCCATCCTTTATTTACATAATAGTGACGATATTAATAAAATATGTGCTGTTATACAGTCACTATTGAAATTTGATTAATTGTTCTTTCCGATAGCAGAAAAAAAATATTGTCTTCAACTTTGGTTGCAAATATATTTGCAGATCTTAACTAGTTGCAGCCCTCGCTGTGTGACAATATTAATAAAATATGTGCTGTTAAACAGTCAGGATTTGTTCAAGAAAAATAGCTTATTTTTCGTACCGGATAATCAGCCTTATTCTCGTGACCATTGTATTCGATACAATATCTTATAAAATACGATTATTGTAAACTTTACAATAATTATGAAAATTCGTATTCACGTGACCATTGCATTGAATATGATCTTGCATAGAATGCAATATCTTATACATTACAAGAAATAGTCGAGTGTGGTATTCTAGTGACCAATTTTATAAAACTGACAATTGCATTGAATAAGATAATTGCATAAACTTATTGTAATCTCAGCAACTACTTCGACGACTTGCTAGGCAAATTGTTTGTTGAAAAATATTAACTATAGTAGTGAAATATTAGTGGAACATGGCAAATGATGGATTTCTACTACTAATTGACATTCTACAAAATGAGGAAAATAGGTATGTATTACTGAAAATGAAGGTAATAATAATAATAATAACAATAATAATATATATGTATAATTAACCTTATTTTTGTGGTTGATTTTCACCAATTTAAATCTACCCCTGTGGCTCCTCCTCCACTAATATCTTTGGGGGCGTGATTTGACGGCTGGTAACCACACTTTACGCGATACAATATATCACTTACCGAGATCAGCTTAGGCAGAGTGCCACACCCAGTAATGGGTAAAAGGCGTGATGATATATTTATTTATTTATATATTTTTGTGGTCTTTTAAAAGACAAAACTTAAGGGTTTCAAGAAGACAATTAAGGGATACTAGTGATCCACTTACACTGCCCGAAAACATTTTTAAAGGAAATTATAGGCTCTCGCGACAAGTAGCACATGATATTATTTTGGATATAGCACCATATTTAAAAGATTCACAAAGAGATGAAATAAGTATTCCGAAAAATTTAAAGGTATTATTGCTTTCAATTGTTGCTTACTGTAAAGATTTAAATGGTTAGGTTTCTTGTAAATATTCAACAATTTATTTTAGATTATTTATTTATTTATGTTACGCTGTACAACAGGAATTTAATCAAAATTACAGTACAGGGTCCGCACTCCCCAAGCCGCAATGTGGTAGTTCATATAATTTTTAGCTTGAGTTCTAACCACAACTTTTTTACTGACTCTGGTGTCATATTAGGATTTAATTTTCCAGTTCGTAAAACAGTATGTTGGTTTATACTCTAAATATATTTGCTGCTGGGTTTTACTAACTTTCTTCTTTGTTGCCATGATTTTGTTTAGTTTGTGAGGTTAAAAATAACTATCAAACGTCAAAGTTCCAATATGGGATACCAACACACGTAAATGAAAAATAATTTTTATTTTCTACAATATCACATTTTTATTAAATGTTCTTTTAATTTTAAAGCATTAAGTGTAAATATACAACAATTCAATTATTTAATATCACTTTAAAATAATTTCAAACAGTTTTTCATCCATCAAAATAATTGCATTTTATGTTGGTAACAATTATTATTGCTTTCATACTTGTATAGATTACAATATCGTAATTCATACAATATCTTATTTTGTTGTTTACAAGGTGGTCACGAGAATACCAAATTATTACAATGTCTTAAAGTACCTTGTAATCGTAATTGTAAAGTTTATGATATTGTATTGAATACAATGGTCACAAGAATAAGGCTGAATATCTTCTTAAGTCAGTTTTCCACATTTTTGTTTAAAACTTTATAGTTACCTAATTAAAGATGTTATGTAAGTATAAGTTTATTCTTTATATTTTTATTGCTCGTATTACTCTGTTCTTTTAGTAAGTGTTATTATTGATAGTCAATTGAGTCTGATATGCTTTTTGGTTCGGCTGTTAATTATGCTTATAACTCCGTATGGTAATTGTTGTTGCCCAATAGTGTTAAAAAATGCAGTCGAATCATATATTTAATGTAGATCAGAACTTGGGTACTTATTTGAACAAATTATTTGGTACATTAATGAATGGCATTGGAAATGAAATATAAAGTATTCCAATATATTCATTTCTAGTTTTCAAAATTATAAATATATATATATATATATATATATATATATATATATATATATATATATATATATATATATATATATATATTTGACATCGTTTTTCGCGTGAAGTGCGATTACCAGTTGTCGAAACACGGCCCCCAAAGATGTAAGTGGAGGGGGATCTACAGGGGTAGATTTAATTTGGTTAGTTTTTCGGTTGTTGGAATCGAACCCGGGTTCTCAAATTTACAGGCCGACTCGATACCAATGAGACATCTACTCCATTATTATTATAATTTTAAATATTTGTTATTTTGAATTACAATTTACTTGAATTAATTTTTTTTCGTTAAAAAAATAAAAATTTTCAATGTCATTTGATGAGATAAAGTGACCAAGAATCTTTGTAGACCACTATTATAGGCAACGGGTTTCAAATTACTATTGAAATTTGATTAATTGTTCTTTCCGATAGTAGAAAAAAAATATTGTCTTCAACTTTGGTTGAAAATATATTTGCAGATCTTAACTAGTTGCAGCCCTCGCTGTGTTCGTGTTGTTATTACTAACTTCCGTCCGGTAACAGCTACTTTCAACCCTGGGTAAACAAATAACTATTTTGTACAATATCCTTTGCAGGTTCTGCTGAATCTTACTATAAAGCCGCAATTTCTAGACAACACTAACGTAAATTTGCCGTATTGTTTTATTCTTGTACGTTAGTATTCAAACAGAAGAACGGCGGCATGACCGACAGACTAATCTTGCCTATAAAACGCCGCGATGTTGGATACATGATAAGGGGCTACAATAGGATGGAAAGGAGCAAACAAGTCTTCAAAGATAACACAATCCTGCAGAACGTCAATACGTAAAAAAACTTATTTTCAAAGTAGTTAAATATATATATACCGTGGTATCCAGTGGCTAAGACAAGTTTTTTTCTGGTAAAAAAACTCTTTAATTCTTTATAAATTACATTAAAAAAAAATAAATTAATTATGTTTTCGTCTAAAAACTAAGGAGTTATTATTTAATATGAAAATTTCTAAAGTTTATTTTATTAAAATAATCGTTGAATGTGTACTCAGCAATATAGGATGTTATCGAAGAGTTTAAGTGAATACACTTATAGTTTAAAATATCCTGACAGTTCTAAAAAAATGTGTTCTTTAAATCAATTTATAGAGCATGACCTTCAATGATAATTTTAAATAGTTAATTATTAGCTAGTCTTTCTTAATACCTATTTTAAGAATCTATTAAAGTATACGAGTACAGTTGAAGTATTATGATGGTGATGTCATCGATCTAGAAATTTTTCTGATATTAACAAGAAAGAATGTTATAAATTATTATTAATTAATACGAATGTTTTGATATTTTCATGTAAAATCATAATGTTTGTAGTGTTAAATTAATAATAAATCTATTACGTTTACATCTGTATGTACTGTAGCACTACCCAGTAAGGCACTACGATTAGCAAGACAATTCTGATCACATTTGTAGCGATACTGAAGTTCGCCAAATTGCGCCATTAATTGCTTGACCATAGATAGAATGAGAAAAACAACATTCTTATTACTCCAAATTCACAAATTTAGCAATTTAATTTCATATTGTTTAGGGAATATATAATAAATACCGTTAAAATTGCATGTAACTATTAAAATGATCTAATATTTTACTATTTTAAGGGTTCTTTTAAAATTACTTACATGGCAGTACTGATAGTAAATTGCTTTATTCCTACATTTCATTTTCACATTTTGATATTGTAGATGAAACATTATAAAAAGTCATGATGTTTGACACAACAAAACTTCATTGATTCAGCGAGACATCCATATTAAGTATGAATGTAAGAGTAGTAGTAAGAATTATAGATTTTGATATTGACAATATTTTCTAATGAATCAGTAATAATAGTTGTTGGTTTTAATTGAAAGAAGATGGTGATAGTTACGTAGATAACGTATAATAATTATTGAAAATAATAACATCGTAGTATAGGCGCTTAAACGTGGGATGTATGGATGCAAGTACGAGTAATTGGGATTTTGAGATAAAAACTTATATATTTGCATACAACAAAATTTTAAAAAGGATTTTGTGAATTTAAAGATAATAAAATTCTATTTTATTCAAACCTTTGTAACTCTACTACATTTTATTACTTATTTTAACGTAAAACATGCGTCTGGTTGGGTCCGAAGTATCTTTATACACATTTTATATGTTATCAGTTGAAACTATGTTTTATAAATAAAATAAATATATAATCACGCCTTTTACCCAATACTGGGTGTGGCACTCTCTTATAGCAGATCTCGATAAGTGATGTATTTCTTCGCGTGAAGTTCCGTTACTTGCCGTCAAATCATAGCTCCCAAAGATGTTAGTGAATGAGGAGCCACAGGGGTAGATTTAATTTTGTTAAAATTGTTTGTCGGCTCTGGAAATCGAACCAAGGTTCTCAAGATCCACAGGCCGACTCGATGTTTTAAGTGAACATAATGCATAATATTTATAATTTTGTGAACAAAACGTCAGAACCTCCGTATATACTTAATAATTTAATCCTAAAACCCTTCTAGAGTCTTCCGGGTTTAAGGCTGGATGCAGATTTAATCTTTTGCCTTTCTTTTCCATATTTTCTTCTTTTATTCTCTTACTTTGGTTAATGATCTTGCTTCTTTCCATTTAACACCCCTTTTTTCTAATGCTTTCTTCACTTCCTTCGACCATTTTTATCTAGGTCTTCCTCTTTGTTTCTTCTTCTTTATCTTTGCTTCGTAAACTTTTCTTGTCTTCTCCCATTCTTTTGATGTGTCTCCACCATCTTACTTGTTCTTCTATTATGTTGTCTATTAGTAGTATTTGTAAAGCTTTCCATATTTCTTTAATTCTTATTTTATCCATGATTGTTTTTCCTTAGTTTTTCTGAATTATTCAGTTTACTTCCTTAACTTTTTGTTGTTATTCATATTTCAGAACCGTAAGTATTTTTTTGTATACTTGTAGTTTAGTGTCTTTAGGTATTTCATTCTTTGTTAATAAGATATTTTTAAAACTGTTAAGCATTCTCCCTATTATTCCTGTTCTTTCGGTTATTCTTCCGTCCAATCTTCCAATACAGGTTAAGACTGTTCCTAAATATTTTAATTTCTTGACTTGTTCCAGTATATTTCCGGCTTGACTAATTGTGTGCTTTTTCTTGTTTCTGCTAATAATTATTGCCTCGGTTTTACTAAGGTTTGTTTTCATGTTGATTAGTTCCAGTTTTTTCTTAAGGATTTCTAAGTTTCTGTTTAGCGCATTTTCGTCTATTCCGAATATGACCATGTCATTGACATAATATACGAGTAGCACTCGAATTTGTGTACGTTCCATCTTCCATAGTGTGATCTTTTGCTTCTTTTTCTTCTGTTCTTTTACAGCTTTATCCAGCACTAATGTAATAATAAGTGGACTTAGGATACACCCGTTACCACAACTTGCTTTATTTTCTCTGGTTCTGTACGATTTCCATTCTCTTTTTTACAGTCTATATTTCTGATTAGTGTGTTCACATTCCTGATTGTTTTATTATCTTATTTTAACCTTTTATTTTCTTTCCGTATCTGTTTGTGTTCTATGCCGTATGAGTTTTGCTCCAATTTAATTTCTTTCACATCTGTTGACAGGTTTAAGAGCGTTTGGATTATTATGTCTAATATATGCTCCTCTTGTTTCATACTATATTTTGTTTTGCTTTTGTTTGATCTATCTCCGTAATTGCGTTTCCCTGGCAATCTTTTCATCATCTTACTTCTTTTGAGAATTTCAAGAGTTTTACCTGTTCCTCCGTCTCTTCTTCTCTTACCATCATCTGTTAAACTTTCATCTAAACTCATGTTGCTTAAATAAATTCTTGACGTACTGCCCTGTTCTATCTCTCTCTCTTTCGAACTATAAGAGATACGAAGACTCAATTTGTGTTAGTAGGGGAGTAGTTCATAATTTTTTCCTTATAAAATCAGTAGATATATAAACAAGAATGAAAATTTTGTCGATTAAATTTTTTACCTATGAAATCTTTAATTGGATTTACACAAAATTTTTACTTGCACTCTGTTGAGACACTTTTTAACGAGGAAATTATATAAATTGTAAAATTTCATATAGTTTTCGGCAAATGCATACCAAATTTTTACTTTCATATGGAGCTTGTAAGAGGCTATGATACTTGTAAATAAAGATTGTTTGCTCTTTTCAACGATATAAAACACCTGTACATTAATTATGGGGCAAGAGGATCAGTGGTATGGAGTTTAATTTAAGAACTCGAGATCAATTCCCACAGCCGATTAAACAATTTTCAGTAGATTTAAATTACTCCTTTGGCTTCTCCTCTACTAATATGTATTGGGGTCGTGAGTTGACGATTGATAACCGCAGTTCACACAATTATTGATAAAAAGTTTTGTTGATTCTTTTAGCTATTTTTTTTATTAATAAGTAATTGAATAATCGCAAAGACATATATTTATGAACAAAAGTAACAAAACTATTGCTTGTATTACTTCCGTTTTAATAAAACTTATATTTTTATTGTTTCTGTTTATTTATTTTATTATAAATACTTATTATAACAGATACTCAGTATTTGCTATTTGTTCATATTTCTCTCTGTCCGTCTAAAAATTTTACATCCGGTCCTGACTGCGCGTACCAGTGACTGAAGTCCAGACAGGTAGAACCACGATAAAATTTGCATCATTGCGTTAAACGGAAGCAGTACTTATATACGACAATACATCAGTGCAAGTGAATAACTCATATGTGGCATAGAAGCATGCGGGGAAAGTATCACTGTTATTCGAACTGTCTTGCACTTGCAGATATTAACTATTCTGGGCATTCAATCGTTGCGCTGTTTGTAAAAAAGTACCTAAATGAGAATATGGTGCTGTCAGTATTAAATTAAACAGTTTTATTTTAATTTTACGCAAACTGAGAATTCTGGTTCATATTATTTATGTTTTCATACATATATTATAAAAAAAATTATAGTATTATTATTTACTTGTAAAATTAAATTCTTTGTAAATTTACCCACAAGCCACTACTGATTGAAGAACACGTTGCTATTATTGTGTCTCGTAATTAACTGGTGACAGGGAGGGCTGCACTATATACAAATATAAAATAATGAATAATACTAATAACAAGCATTTTAATAAAATAAATATACAAAAACAATACTAATATAAATTTAACAAAAAAGGTACTGTGTATGAAATGTAAAAAAAAATGCAGTTAGAAATAAACGCTACATGCATCCACATCTAAATATCTTGTAATTGTATTTTATTTAGATGTAACAATACAAAATTATTTATAACTTCCTCGGGGCTAGAATTATATCGCGATGAATATACAATAGTTCGGATAACTTTTCCTGTGTCATTGGAAAATTTAAATATAATTTCAAAAATCTTAATGTGGGAAAAGAACGCTCAACTAAATATGCATCTATTTAGATTGATGGCTTCTGTAAACTTTCATATATTTATAGATTTGCTTATGGTAGCAAATTACAAATATTTATTTCAGGGATGCCCATGCCCCTGAGCTCTTCTCCTAATACTGCTACTGACTGGTGCTTTCCAAATTCTACACCAGGTTCTCAGTCTTGAATAAGCAACCTAACCTAATTATAAATGAATTATTAAAACAAACAGCAATTACAATAACAATTCAAATAAATCACCATGGTTCTGTTTGCAAATTGCATGAAATTTTTGATTTGGTTTAAATTATTTATATTTGATTAACAAATATTGAATTAAATTATTTATTAATTTTCGTAAGTAAGATCAAAAGAAAATTGTTGAAAAATAATAATTTGTAGCATTATTTCAATTTATATGTATGTAGAAACTGAAATAATAGGTACCACGCCACTGGCGAGTCAGCAGTCGACAGAAGATTGCCACACCGATGGCTGAAGTTAGTCGTCCAGAGATCACTGAACAAGAACGAACGTGTAGTGTTGACAAGTGTTAAATCCTGTACAAATATCCATATTGTAAACTAAATCACATTAATTATTGTCTCAGGTTAATTAAATATCACATGTAATACAGCTAAACACAATATAATTATTTCTTTAATGTCATTATGTGTCTTAAAATAAATACATTCCTACAAATTGGGGGCTCAACCGGGATGTGAACAAGTGAACTGTGAGCTACGAACTGTAATAATAAAAGTGATATTAGTGACTTCAAGTATAAAGGTACTGTGTGCATGTGGAGTATAAATTATAGACAAGAATAAACAAGTTTGTAGTATTGCGTAATAGTATCGGGCGGCGCGGAATGTAGGTAGAAAAATAGTGCGGTGTAACATTACGCGTCAAAGTAGTGCAGTGTATCATTACGGGTCCGTCAGAACGAAGTAGTACACACCGGTGTATCACTACGCGCCAGTAGCGTACGGGTTCACGTTTCTTGACATTATTCGTGTTTAAAATGACTTCGCTAGCAGATATCAGTACAATAGAAATGAATATAACGAACGGTAATGCTAAATCCCTAAAAGTCTTATATACAATTGTATTTGGAAAAGATCTACGACTAAATAGAAGTAAATTAAAGAAATTTGAGGGATTTCAATTCGATGAAGATTCAGAAGAGTTCAAAACAAAGATGGAAGAAATTAAAACAATTGCAACACTTGCGGATCTGGTTTCTGTATGTCATATCCTGAATATCGATTACGCAGGAACCGAAGAAGAAGTGATAAAGAAAGTGCTATCATTTTTATGCCATATCGACTACACAGGAACAGAAGAAGAAGAGAGCGAAGAAGAAGAAGAGAGCGTGGAAGAAGAAGAGAGTGAAGACCCGAGAGAGAAAATAAGTGGCGACAAAGAAGATAAGAACGAAGTTCGAAAAAAAAATGTAAAGAAGACTAACAGTAAAGACGACACAAAAAGAAAGACGAAGAACGAAGAGGTCCGACGGGGAAATGACGAAGATTTATTGAAAATAAAGACGCCCTTGATGACCAACACCAGTTCTTCAGACGACGAATTGTTATCGCATAATAGCGGAAGAAGTCGAACTAAAAGATACAGGAACTATGACGCGCCACGAAGACAAAAACAAGACGAAAAAGACAGGGCGATGGGTTCTCAATATCTTTCAGAGACATGGAAGGAACAATTAGAAGGTTTAATGGAAAGGATGGGTACCCTATCAGAAGATGGTTGGAAGAATTTGAGGAGTTAGCTGATCTAACAGGGTGGGGTGATTTGCAAAAGTTAATATTTGCGAAACAATCACTAGATGGCTTAGCGAAGACACTGATCCAAGCTGAGAGAGGAGTGACAACATGGGGTAAGGTGAAGAAGATATTAAGAGAGGAATTCGAGGAAAAGATAAGCAGTGCGGAAGTGCATCGATTATTAATGAATCGGGTAAAACAAACAAAAGAAACGATCCAAGAATATACACTAATTATGAGAGAGATTGGAAATCGAGCAGATATAGAACCGGAAGTCATTATTCAGTACATCATAGATGGAATAATCGATGATACAGCTAATAAGGTCGTTCTATACGGCGCCAGAACCTTTGATGCATTCAAAGAGAAAATGAAGTTATATACAACAATAAGAGGAAAGACTATAAGAGATACTAAAGCTGAGAAGAAACATGACAGCAACATGACATCCAGGCAACCAAAAGAGGGAAAAACGAACTCACGATGTTTTGGATGCGGGGAAATAGGACATAAATCGAAGGATTGTCCGTCCAAAGAAAAGGGACTAAAATGTTTTAAATGTAACTCGTTCGGGCACATTGCCAAGAAATGTCCAAATCCTAAGTCAGTAGACAAGGAAACCACGAAAGTTAATAATATCAGAAATTCCACAAATTTAAGTCAAACCCCGATAAGAATAAAAGGGAAGGATTTTTTAGCCTTGGTAGACACTGGGACTGAAGTTAGCCTTTTACGAGAAGACACGTATGAGGAGATCGGTGTGCCTAACTTAAATGACGATCAAATCACTTTAAGTGGTATTGGGAAAAGTAGCATCGAAACAAAAGGATCGCTCACTATAAACACAACTATTGACGAAGAAGAATATATGCTCAAATTTCATGTAGTACCATCGGATGCAGTCAAATATGATAGCATCATAGGAAACAACATCTTAGATCAAAGCGATATCAAAATTACGAAAAATGAAGTACATATTAAAAAGAAGTACAACGAAAACTTTTTAGTAAATATAGTAAGCGAAAACAAGTATACAGAGATAGACTTAAGTCATCTTAAGAAGAATACAAAAGAGAAGATAGATGAGTTTATAACCAGTTATGACCCGAAGCCAAGAAAAAACACATCGGTGGTAACAAAGATTATTATGAAAACAGAAGACCCGGTAAAAGAAGCACCAAGAAGATTGGCTCCAGAAGAAATGAAGGAAGTAGATAGACAAATAAAAGAGTTAATGGAGAAGGATTTCATTTGTCACAGTAAATCTGAATACAGTAGTCCGATAGTTTTGGTAAAGAAAAAAAACGGTAGCGTACGGATGTGCGTAGATTATAGGAAGCTCAACACCAAAACAATCAGAGACCAATACCCGTTACCGTTAGTAGAGGACCAACTAGATAGATTGCAAGGAGCTCGTGTATTTAGCACCATAGACTTAAAAAATGGATTTTACCATGTGCCTGTAGCTCCTGAGAGCCAGAAGTATACAGCTTTCGTAACTCCGTTCGGACACTACGAATTTAAGAAAACCCCGTTTGGATTCTGCAATTCGCCTGCATCGTTTCAGCGATTTATTAATCATATTATTCATGAGTTAGTGCTTCAAAATATAGTAGCTGTTTATATGGATGATGTAGTAATACTAGCTAAAGATGAAGAGAAAGCTTTAACGAGACTCAAGCTTGTCCTCGATACAGCGGAAGATTACGGATTAGAGATTAACTGGACCAAGTGTCAGTCTTTACGATCTAAAATTACGTATTTAGGATACGAAGTGGAGAATGGGCAAATTCGACTAAGTCTGGAAAAAACAAAGGCGGTAAGAAATTATCTGGAACCAGAAGACGTGCGTCAAGTACAAAGATTTCTCGGACTCACTGGATACTTCCGAAAGTTTGTTCGAAGTTATAGCACCATAGCTAAGCCACTGAGCGATCTTCTGAAGAAAAATGTCAAGTTTCAATTTGGAATAGAAGAAAGAAACGCATTTAAAGTACTTAAAGATTGTCTCTCGAAACAACCGGTGCTTAAAATATATAAGCAAGGAAGCGAGATAGAGCTACACACAGACGCATCAAAGTTCGGACTGGGTGCCATTTTAACGCAAAAAGAAGACGAAGACCAAGGCTTACACCCTGTCTTTTATTACAGCAAGAAGACATCACCACCGGACCAAAACTATAGTAGTTATGAACTTGAGGTGTTGGCCATTATAACAGCATTGAGAAAATTCAGAGTGTACTTAATAGGTGCAAAATTCAAAATCATTACGGACTGCGCTGCGTTCAAGATGACAATGAACAAAAAAGAATTGAATACCAGAATTGCTAGATGGGCTCTACAGCTGGAAGACTTCCAATATACCATTGAACATAGACCTGGCGAAAAGCTAAAACATGTGGATGATTTGTCAAGAGCAGCGGTATTACACGTTAATACCAATGGACTCATCTCACAAATAAAAACGATACAAGATAAAGACGAATACTTACTCGAGGTAATGGACAAGTCGAACGGGTGAACCAAATAATCATACGGGTTTTATCCAAAATATCGATAGACGACCCAAAGCTATGGTATAAACATGTTAGTATGGTACAGAGAGCGATTAACGGGACATTTCAGCGTAGCATCGCCACCACCCCTTTGGAATTAATGGTTGGCGTCAAAATGCGAAATAAAGAAGATATCCCATTGAGAAATTTAATACAAGAAGAAAGTCAAAATCAATTCGTAGAAGACAGAGAAGAAGTAAGAAAACGGGCGAAGGAACAAATATGTAAAGTACAGGAGGAGAATAGGAGCTCCTACAATAGAAACAAAAAGAAAGCAAGGAAATATGAGACCGGAAGTCTCGTGGCTATCAAACGAACGCAATTTGGAAGTGGTTTTCAAATATGTTCTAAGTTTTTAGGTCCCTATCGGGTAACCGATGTCAGTCCACACGACCGTTACCAGGTGGAGCGGGCTACAGCCGGTGATGGGCCACTCCGTACGAGTACTAGTGCCGACAATATGAAGCCCTGGCCACAATCCATCCATCCCGTTCCAGAGGAGGAAGACAGTAGTACTTTCGAGGCGGAAGATTATCAGAAGGGCCGAGTTGTAGAAACTGAAAAAATAGGTACCACGCCACTGGCGAGTCAGCAGTCGACAGAAGATTGCCACACCAGAGATCACTGAACAAGAACGAACGTGTGGTGTTGACAAGTGTTAAATCCTGTACAAATATCCATTTTGTAAACTAAATCACATTAATTATTGTCTCAGGTTCATTAAATATCACATGTAATACAGCTAAACACAATATAATTATTTCTTTAATGTCATTATGTGTCTTAAAATAAATACATTCCTACAAGTATTATTTCTCTTATATCGTTGAAAAGAAAAACATATTAAAAGTAGCATAGTCTAATATGACCTTTATTTGAAAATTAAACTTTGGTATGACTTTCTTGAAAAGTATAAGATAAAAATTTTGATAACTGCAGCGAATTCCTAGTTAAAAAGTGTCTACATAATGGGTAAGATAAAATTTTGTATACATCCAATAAAAAAAATTAAAAACTAAAACATGTATAAACTGATCCCCTAATGAGGCAACTTTGTGTAATTTAACCAACTTCGTTCTTTTTAGTCTTTTCAACATACAATCTGTTTCGTAACATTGACCAAACTATACTAAACATAGAGTAAGTTCTCCTGATCGATGCCGAGATGGCAGAATATGATTGAATATTAATTAGATATTTGTAAAAGTTTTCTAAAAGACTTTTTCATGCTTTTGTTAGCACAATTTTTTAGCATTTGGCAACACAGAAATTTATCATTACATTTTCTTCAAAATGAGATGAGGGAAACATATTTGCATCAATAATTTTGTACACAAAAAAAAAACAACGGGTAGAAGTCTGAATAGATTTGAACTAATCAATTTTACGCTTCATCGTTCTAATCTGGTGTTAATCTTCAATCTATCTATTTTGAATTAGTAATATTTGCCAAAAAGTGTATTGAGAGAAAAGCCTAAACCATTATTTTTTTTATTTTTCATAGTATGATTGATAAGATCTTCGTTATGTAGTAAATCCAACCATTGTTTAACTACGGTCAATATATTCGTAGTATCCGACTGAATTGTATCAAGCACGCTACATACGATTTCTGCTTGTTTTAGAAAATTATTGTGTTCTGTTATATCATTACGTTCTTCAAGATTCTCATAATATATCAACAGTGTGTTCAATTCTAATTTGAACACATTCAAGATAATTTATGATATAAGTATTCAAGCAATTATGTTGAAAATTCCATCTCGGATCATTCTGAATCTGTAGCATATGACCATCTTGTTATTTTAGCCATCCATGTGGTTGATGATAGTTAAGAAAATATGTCTCAAGTTAAATATGTTTCAGTACTATTCGCGGCGTTGTTTCTACCATTTAATAAATTGAGAATACAGAGCAATCGTATGTCAAATTTGAATATTGGGTGTGTAAGAAAACGCATATTAATCATCATATGCTCATTATCGATGCAAATGATGAAAATTGATTTATCAAACTTATTTATTACTATTAACTTGTTCGCTCTTGTGAATTTGTTGTTAAACCTAAGCTAGCTGGGTGGCAACGATACTCGGCGACCCGCACAGTCTTATAGAAACATCACAGTATTTACTTGTAGCTACTCTACTGTATGTAAATATGAAAAAAAAATTTAAAAAAAAATACTAATTTGTTATTAACGACTACTGCGCCGCGTATGTACTTATTAAGATACCTCAAACAAAATCAAAAGTTTTGTATAAAACCCAATAAAGTATAAAAACTGTAACGAAACTAGTATATATATATATATATATATATATATATATATATATATATATATATATATAGGTAAGTCAAACGTACAGTTTTGAGTCGAAAAATTCCGTGAAATGTGTAGATTGAGGTCGAAGCGTACCTTTTGGGGTCGACCCCAAAGTAGCCATCTTGCCTAACGTTTACATCGGGGTCTTGGATTAAGATTAAAAATTTAATCAGAAAATAGAAGCACATCATTAGATCTAAAGCTTGTTGGATCTAACTTTAAACAGGATAAGATATTTGGCGCGTATTTTAAAACATTCTTAGGTTTTTGTATTAAATTTTTCACGCAAATGTATGAATTAACAGATAGCGTAAATTAATGTACCATACAAACCTATATGTTTAAATTTTGAATGGATTATATAACTTCAGAATGAAATAATGTTTTTTTTTGTCATAATATGTAATTGAAATACTACTCAGCTGCAGTGAATTTGAATGATATAATTCCTCTTTTTCCGCTGTGTCATGTTTGACTCACGTAAAGAAAGCAACGAAGGTGTTAATCAGGACACAATGTGAGAGGGAAGGTATTTTGACATATATAGAAAAGATAGTTTTACAATATAGATTTATAATTTTCAACAAAAAATTTGTACAAACCAGTTTTGTAATAAAAAACTATTATAGTAATTATTTTCCATTATGTAACTAAAATAAACAGAATTCTAAGTGGTTAAAGAGTGGACATTGGCAATAGCACCGACAAATTAAAAAATAAAGTTTATTTTTAATAGTAAATTTGTTTTAAGTAGATACTGATTTTTTTTTACTGTAGACAAAGTAAAAAGTGTTTCAATTAAATTATAATAATATGTGTATACAGGTGAGTCTGGGTAGACGAACTCCCCCCTTAATTTTTTTATAATTTCTTTATATAGAAGATTTATTATATTAAATATACTATTTTATGACATATATATATTTTTTTTGTAAGATCAGGTTTACATATTATTTTATGTTTCAAATGAAAATAGAATTGTTTTATTAAAATTAGAACCGCTATTATTTCACTTTTCAATGACGTATTACTTGTCATAAATGAATATGAAAAAATTCGAGATAAATAAGATAATTGAAAAATATCAGAAATAATTTTTATTCAACTATTCTAGGTGGCTATGCGAAAGTAAACAAAATGTAACAAAGTAAAATGAATGACAAAACACGTGAAACAGGTAACAAATATATATCTGCATTGTTGTCATTAATTTTACCTTGTTACATTTTGTTTAATTTCGCATAGCCACCTAGAATAGTTAAATAAAAATAATTTTTGATATTTCTCAATTATCTTATTTATCTCGAATTTTTTCATATTCATTTATGATATACATCTTCGAAAAAAGAAAAAAATGGCGGTTTTTATTTTAATAAAATAATTCCAGGTTTCCATTTGAAAAATAAAAGTTAATAGTCGTATCATGTAAACCTGACTTTATAAAAAATTTCTATATAAATATAAAAATAGTATATTTAATATAATAATACTTTTGTATAAAGAAAATTTTTCTATTTTTTATTATCAAAATGTTAAGGGGGGTGGGGGGTTCGTCTGTCCAGACTCACCTTATATAGGTAAATGATTTTTAATTCATTACATGATTTTAAAAGTAGATATTAGTTAAAATATTATTTTACATTAGTCTACGATCAGAAAGTTTTACTTAATAATGGTGTGAAATAATTTGTAACTAATATCTACTTTTAAGTTAATAATTCAAATATCATCATATCTATTGGCTCCCTCTCCACTAATATCTTTGAGGGCCGTGATTTGACGGCTGGTAACCGCACTTCACGCGACAAAATATATCACTTACCGAGATCTGCTTAGGCAGAGTGCCACACCCAGTAATGGGTAAAAGGCGTGATGATATATTTTTTTTTATTTTTTACTATTGACTTACTATTAATGCGCGCAACCCACTTTACATTAGTGTATATATTACAACGGCTAGTGGCCAGTGATGCTCAAGTCTCGAATAGTGTCCCAAACAAATTCGCCCGCAACCATTAGTTCATCTTCAGCTTTCGACGTACAATGTCATTATTAACATAGCCTTTCACCATGGCTGGTGAGCGGTTTTTTAACACTGGATATGTTTCTATAACATCTCTACATTCCGTAAGACTCGGCAACTTTAAATTTCGTAAATTTTTGGGAGAATACTTTTTTGATGATATTTTTTTCCGGAGTTCTCCAGGTGCGAACAGTTTCTAAAAGCAGATATATATTAGACATTAATTTTTAATAATAATAATAGTAAAAAATATGGCCGTGTAGATTCAAGCTATGAAACTGGTATTACTTTCGCATAATCACCTAGAATATATGAATAAAAAGATAAAATACTTGGCTAGTTTCAAAATTCGAATTTTGAAACTAACCAAGTGTTTTATTTTTTTTATTTTTATTAAAATGTTTCAACGAGAACCGACAGGAAAATCCATTGAATTTATAGAATATTTGAATTAAAATCATTTCTGATAGTTCTGTTATTTTATTTTTCTCGATTTTTTTATTATTAATGATAAACAACCTTCTACATCATGAAAATAGAAAAAAATGGCGGTGTTAATTCAGGAAAAAATATTCTAGATTTCCATTAAAAAAATTAAACCTTATAATCGTATTGTGTCATATTTGCTTTAAATAAATTAAAGGTGAGGTAGGTCGTCTTTCCAAATATACCCTGTATATTTAAAATGGTCTTTTTTATCTAATTTAACTAGTCTAGTTTTCTGTTTAGTTTTCGAGATTACTATGCTGTCGTACGTAATTCCAAATTTCAAGGGATTATCATTGCTAACTTTTAAACCATAAAAGCTAAGATTTCTTTCAGATCTATTTTCTTTTGCCAAAAATTTCCATGTCACAAGATAATGACAAAAAAAATCTAAAATTAGTCGATGTTTTCTTTCTCAAGTAATTCCTAAACTATTCAATAGAAAGAAAAATGTTTCAAATAAAAAAGTTAGATATGGTTAAGCTCTAAGTGGCGTAGCAAAATATTTTCGAGATATGATATAAACTTATAATTTATTAACTGACATTAATATTAAATATTTAGAGAAAATTAGGAAATACAAAAAAAAATCGCACTCATTGAAATTTATTGTTAAACAATCGAAAACAATTGAAACACGTAAATTTGTACCGCAAATTTGTGAAATAAAATGTGTGTATGGTCCTATAACAAATATTTTGCTACGCCACTGGTTAGAACTTAAATATATTCAACGTTTTTATTTGAAACATTTTTCTCTCTATTGAATATTTAAGGAATTTTTTTCAGAAAGAAAAAATAGACCTCTGCAGTTGCTTGATTCATATAATACAGCATTACCAAAATCAGCTACGTTTAATTTTTTTTGTGTTTCTCCCTGCTCAGATTCATTTGATTCAAATTCATCACTTGGCAAAAAGTCAGGATCACCAATATTATCATCTGCAAATTATTTACTCTTAATTTTTTTAACTTACTATAATTAGTCTAAAAATAGTTAATTTGAAAGTAATAAGATTTAAAAAAATTTACTTCAATATTTGTGTTGTGTATTACCTGAAAAATTATTGGATACATCGTAATATTTATCCTGTTCAGAACATTTTTTTGTAATAACTTCTTCCTTTTCATCATTAGACTGAAATTTATAATCTAAAAAAAAAAAATTAATAAATTGGAATAAAACTTTATTCTGGGCTGATTTTCAAATTCAAATAGTCCAAAAATATTGGGTTGATGCATAAACATGTAGTGTTTTAATTAAATTCAATGAGCGGTCCGGTAAATTGATTCAGTAGCAAAGAGAACTAGATTTTAGTGAGTATGATTTTAAACGTCAAGCATGGGCAAATTCAAATTAAAAAGAATTATTCCGGGTACAAACAGAGCCAGGTAACTTTGATTGCAATTCATTGTCAACAAATTTTGACAATTAGATACTTATTTAATTCAAATTTTTCCAAATTGTGAATTAAACTTGATTTACCAGAATTTGGTTGTTTTAGGGAATGGTACCCGAACGCACAAAATTCATCTATTTTTTTCTTTATCATTTAATATTTAAAACTCTAATTTAAATAGTCGAAGTTATTTTCAGAAAAGACGGTTTAATCAGTACCATTTAGTTATTACATAATATATGTAAATAAATGTTAAAGATCTTTAAATTTAAAACTATTATCATTTTATGTTGTATTAAGTTAATTTATTTAAAATAAAGAACAGAATAAAATTACTTCCGTAATAAATTTAATTTAGGGTCGGTCTTTCCACTTTCGAATAAAGTGACAAATAAACTATCTGGCGAATAAACAAAAAATATTGCATCAAAAATTAAATATAAATAAATATATCATCACGCCATTTACCCATTACTGGGTGTGGCACTCTGCCAAAGCAGATCTCGGCAAATGATATATTTCTTCGCGTGAAGTGCGGTTACCAGCCGTCAAATGATGGCCTCCAAAGATGTTAGTGGAGAGGGAGTCACAGGGGTAGTTTTAATTTGGATAATAATTGTACAATATAATCATTAATTTGCATAAATTCAGATACTCCGGAATACACCATTCTACAAAAAAAAATCGGAAAAAAGTGTTACGTATTTCGTACTGCCGAATATTCCGTCGAATACCGAATAATTATTTGGCTTAGATTCCATCTCTAGTAAAAACAAAAAACCGATTGCCGGGCAGAATTTTTAAAATATCGTTAAGTTGCCTCCACTAACATGTTTAATTTGATACCAAGGATAATTAGATCCTTACCTTTAGGTAAACAAGCAAATTCCTTAAATTCAGGGTTGTTTTTGTGTACTGTTTCAAGATGTCGATGTATTTTTCTTACCAACTTCTTACAAAAAACACAGAGAGTTTGTTTTGTTTTTCCTTTTAATACAGTTTGAGTTTGCGTGCAATTCATTTCAGTACTCAAATTATTCTTTGTTTCTTCTCCTCTGCAGTTGCTTGATTCATATAATACAGCATTACCAAAATCAGCTACGTTGAATTTTTTTTTGTGTTTCTCCCTGCTCAGATTCATTTGATTCAAATTCATCACTTGGCAAAAAATCAGGATCACCAATACTATCATCTGCAAATTATTTACTCTTAATTTCTTTTAACTTACTATGATTAGTCTAAATATTTATGTTATGTATTACCTGAAAAATTATTGGATACATTGTAATATTTCTCCTGTTCAGAACAATTTTTTGTAATAACTTCTTCCTTCTCATCATTAGACTGAAATTTATAATCTAAAAAAAAAATAATAAATTGGAATTATTTTTTATTTAATATATGTAAATAAATGTTCAAGATCTTTAAATTTAAAACTATTATTAAGTTAATTTATTTAATATAAAGAACAGAATAAAATTACTTCCGTAGTAAATTTAATTTAGGGCCAGTCTTTCCACTTTCGAATAAAGTGACAAATAAACTATCTGTCGAATAAACAAAAAATATTGCATCAAAAATTAAATATAAATAAATATATCATCACGCCATTTACCCATTACTGGGTGTGGCAGTCTGCCAAATCAGATCTCGGTAAGTGATATATTTCTTCGCGTAAAGTGCGGCTACCAGCCGACAAATCACGGACCCAAAGATGTTAGTGGAAGGGGAGCTACCGGGGTAGATTTAAATTGGTGAAAATTTTGCCGACAAAATTTACTCCAAGTTATAATTACTCCTGTTATTCCCCCCCTACACTAACATCAATTGATTTAACGGCTACTAAC